>JABTTQ020001225.1:0-608823 GCA_016081115.2 Rehmannia glutinosa | reverse complement strand
TGGGTTACGTATTGCTATTATATTGAGATTGTTATATTGTTATTTATTGTAGATTATAGTGTGATCTTCTAAAAAAAATAAAAAAGATAACATTTAGGCAAACAACATATATGCTCATAATCTTGCGACATGAACACACTATTGACTCTCAATACATATTATACTCTTCTACGAATAAATATTTAGTTGTCAAATAATTGGTTGTCATGTCCCCATCAATAGTCCTCTCTAAGACTCTAACCTTAATTATAATATTATTAACAGACTTACAATGTAAACCTTCCAGCACATCACTTCGTTAAACAATATCTCTGTTGGAGAGAATCGAACATTAAGACATAATATAGTTAATAAGTTGAACATATGGACCAATTGGTCTATCAAATAGAAAATCTCATCAATGAATAATATAATTAGTTAGACCTGTGTTGAATTTTCAATTAGAACCCCTCAATTTGGATTAGTTTAGAGTAAACATACTTATTTAAGTCAAATATAGTTGAACTGCCAGCCAAATTATACTCAGATTAACAACCAATTTTGATAAGACACATGCACAGATTCTGGGAGGGTGCAGCACCATAAATGTATAACAATAATTGAGACATTGATGGGGGCAATGATGGAACGTAATACCTGCTACCATGGAAAAAAGTCACCTCTTAAATAAGTTAATTACTTATTATTTAGTAGCCACATCTTTTTTTTAAAAAAAAAGGACAATATTAGCCACATCTTATATATAAAGAGTGGAAATATTTTTTTAGAACACAACATTGTATTAATAAAAAAGTATTCTCTGTTTATTATTATTTTATATTATATTGTGTTTATATATGTTACAAATTAATGTTATGCATTGCGTCAATGAATCATATTAATGGTATCAATATATAATTATTTGCTACCACAAATGACTTCTGAATATGTTTTGTTTAATAAAGTTATTAATATTGGTTTTAAAAAACAAATAATTGCTACTTAAATCGATTTTGATAATTATACATTTAGACTTGATGAAGCTAGCACATTATTTACAATATAGATTTTATGAAACATTAATTAATGAATTGATCTTTAGTTTTATTCACTGCTTTTCTTTTTCATATTCCAACTACTTGTATACAAGAGTTCCTATACTTCTGTATAAAATAATGTTATTATTTACACATGATATTAACAATTGTGACAAGGTCAGGTGGATAAGCCAAGTTGTACTCAATCACTAGCACTTTATTTTCTATTTTGAGACTTTCACTAATGTTGACATTTCACCTATTTATTCAACAACTTTCCCTCTTTTTTCATTCTTTTTTTATGTAGATATATGGAAAATACGAGTCCATTGCTTTAAGTAGATGATGATCTGACTGATGTTGATTTTCTACATCTATTTTGTAGGTTGCACGAACTGAAAAACTAACCATACATTTAATAATCTGTCTTATTTTCAGAAAAAAAAAAAAAAGTGCAGCACGCAAGAGAATAAAGGTGAAAGTGTGGACTGTGTAGAGAAAACTCACACCGCGCATTTGCTTCAGAAAATAACATAAATTAAGAATCAATAAAAAGTATTTGGGTAATTAAAAATTGCGAATTGTTGATCAAAAATCCTCCAACATTTAAATTACGGTGGCATATAATCATGAGAATCAAAAAGTATTTGGGTAATTAAAAATTGCGAATTGTTGATCAAAAATCCTCCAACATTTAAATTACGGTGGCATATAATCATGAGAATCAAATCATTATGTAAAGAAGCATTAATACATGTAATGTAGTATGTATTTGCGATGTAAAATAAACCTTTGATTAACCGTAGATTTATATACATAATTGATATCAACAAGGATTGTGTCATCTTGTTTAAATAATTCTAACAAGAAAATCTTTTGTGAATCAAGATATTAAGATAAGCTAAGATTATCTTCATTATCATCAACTTTTATAATCTAATGGGATACATCCCTGCAACAAATTTGAATTCATGATTCGAGTTGAACCATGGGCGTACCTGATTTCGGCCCATGCGGTCGAGAATTCTTTCATTTTTAAACGAATATCGGATAGATAATTGAGCGAAAAAATAGAAAAAGCCGAAATATGAAGGTTAATGTACCTTACAACAATTCTTTTGTGTTTTCATAATATCCAATAATTATGGTTTTCTCTAAAATGAACTTTTCGGATAAGTGACTTATCCAAAAATATTCTAAATTAACAACCAAACAAATATTATTATTATGGAATATATTTATATACAAAAATTCATTGAAAAAATACTTTAAAAACTGTTCATTATCGAGTTTGGAACATATATCTATGTGCATAACAAACAAGACAATCATTTATCCACTAATTAATATTCCTTAATTGAATGGGTAATTCTTAATATTTTGAGTCAAGACATTACGGTTTATTGACTTTAAAATTTAACTCAATCTTTTATATAAACTAGACGCCCCGGTTTTTTTTGTGCGGTCAAACTCAAGTTTAACAAAACTCAGGATCGAATGGTCCAGTGCCAACCGCACTCGTCCTATGGTAACTGGCCATGAGTTGAACTCATCACTTGAGTCAATCTTAATTAACTTGGTCATGGAGTTCAACTAAGTCATGTAATCATCATCTTAACAATGGCGTAGTTAGGGGGGGCAACTTATAATTGGCCCCCTCTTTTGAAAAAAAAAAATTTTTACTAGGCAAATTTAAAAAAAAAATAAATTTAGTTAAAATTTATATAATTTTTCTATAAGGCTCATCCTATTTTTCACAGTGTATCGGCTCATTTTATAGTGTGATGGCTACGCCATTCTTCAGGTGTTTGGCTAAGCATATTCAAAAATGTTCTGCTCCTACATTTTATAAGATGTTAGTAATAATTGATTTTTATTATGGTCATATTCAACTGATGTTATAAAATAAGTTGGGATCTCCTTCCTTTAAAAATAGCTTATAAGTTCCTAATATCTTATTTTGGGAGCTTGTAAAATCTATTTTTTTTTAACTTTTAGAGAGCTTATAAGTTGTAAGATGTTTTGAAAAACTTATGAGCTTAACCAAACACTCTCTTAGTTTGATTAACCTTTATGTATAGAAGATCTAACCAGAACTTCAACTTCAACAACTCAAGTATATATCATAATTAGGCTCAAATTAGTTGCTAACATGACTACAGTGAGATAGAGAAAGGAGAGCATATTTGTGAAAGAGAGGTGCAGTTTTATCGATATTTTTGGGGAAGTTGGGTTGGGCATGGATCATAGTTTGGGTGTTGAGGAACCCTTTCACAAATTTGGATCCGTCAGAGCCTTGTCTAGAGATTTTGAGGCCTTAAGCAAAATTTTGGGAGTGACCTAGTTTAATGTTTTATTAATCTTCATTTTAATTTTCTATCTTTTTAGCTGCAAAAATTACTTATCAAAGTTTTATAATCAAATTGTTACCATATTTCGTTCTCAATAGATTTATGAGAAAGAACTAAGGAATATAATACATTATTGTTTCTGACCAGGGAATCTAAACACTACTAAACCAATGGCAGACCGTTGCCTTGTACGCTAAAATCTCCCATGCTGCCTTTATTCTCAAGTTACCTTTTTCTGATTCTATTTTTCTCCAGTCTTAGAATTCACAGTACAAAAATGTGGTTAACCATAAAAGACCACATTTATGTTCTTGTATTTAAGTTTCTTGTCTAACATTCTTTATTGAAATTAACACCGTCATAATTGAAATACAGTTACCATCAATGTGGCCTGGAAAGTTCTGTTCTTTTTTTTTCCTTTTCTTTTTACAATTCGGGCACGTTTGGTTGCCTTTTGTGATTGGGATGAATTAATTCCCTTGGTATTTTCTTGCTTTATCCATGGTAAATTAATCAAGACTATTAGGCTGTTTGGTTTTGTAATTGTATTGTTTGATATCAAGCCCAATATATAATAACTTGTTTGGTTTGCTTTATTACTAACATGCAAAAATACTTTTTACCAACGTGTGTCTCTATTTTGGTTGTTTGTTGATAGGCTAGCACAATTTAAGCCAAGGCGTTATCGTCTTAAAATCCCAGTAGGGAATGAAAATGTATCCCACCTAGGAGGTGGGATGTGGTATCGTTCTTGTGAGTTTGATAGTGAGCGGATCGAAGTCTTTTCAGGGGTTATCACAAAGTGAATCAAACAAAATAATACTGATGGAATTATTATAAAAGTGGGTGATATCAAGACATAAACCCCAACCAAACGAGCTTGAATCATGTTATACTTTTTTAAAAATTACCATGTAAAAATAAAGCATGCATGTAGGGACAGAGTGGTGTCCACGCGCTTATTCTATTCATCTATTTCATTTAATGTTCCAATTATATAATTATGAAGGGATGTTTAGCAATAATGGCACATCTGCTATTTTATTTTACATAGTTATATTTTATTTTTTACTGTTTTAGTTTATCACAAACATGGAAAAACAATAAGTTTGAAGCCTTTTTAGGATTAATTAAATTTATGAGAGACAGCTATGAGTTCTACCAAACTTGCATTTAGGTTGCTGCCTTAATGTTTCAACGTAAACAAGTCTGTTGGTATTTAGACAGTGCCATCAATTATGCATTAAAAAAATCAAGATTCTGTGCTGGGTTTTGTGGTTAGAAAGATTGTGCCAGATTCAGAAGTAGGTTTTGCCATAATTTTGGTTAGATTCATGTAAAATTAAGACTGTACGGAATATTAATGCATTTTTTTTTTTTTTTTTTTTTTTTTTTTTTGATGGAGGGGAACTCAGCCGCTACTCTTTCTTGTGCGCACCTGGATAAACCTCCGGACTAGCATTTCTAAACTACGCCAACCAGGTAAACCACTTGGCAAGCGAATTTGGGTAGGTGTCAAAAGAAAGTGTTGGTAGGGGATTAAACTCGTGATTTTGGTTTAATGTAAAACCTTCCAATAAAAAATATAGGTTATTAATGCATTTATTTTGACTTTAGGTAGATAGGGCCACTCTGACAATATTACCTGCAAATCTCCGATAGAAACTTGCGCTCTTTATATAATTTGACTTCATCTCCAAAGAACAGACTATTTTTTTTAAAAAAGAATATTCCATAAGATTCATTTTTTAATTAATTTAATATTAATTTTTATTACTTATAATTGATAAAAAATATTATATAAATAATTTTATTTAATAAAATATTTATTAAAAAAATTCAACATAATCAAATTAAAAATGTAAAATTAATGCAAAATATTAAAATTGAAATTCATAATAATACATAAACATAATTGCAATATAATATTTATTTTAATACAATTTTCTACTAATTTTAAATTCATAAAAATACTTTTTAGATTAAATTAAAATTAAGAAAAACAAACCAAAAAATATATATAAACTAGCGCACAAACAGTGCAGCGCCAGAAATGGCACTGCACTGTACAAATCCTAAAATAGCGCTCTTCATTGGCGCACTGTTGGAAGAAGAAAAAAAGTGGCGTTGGACTCTATAATACAGCATTGCTGGGGATGCTCTTATAGATGCACTTGGGCCTTGGTATGGTTGTATTTCTATTAAAAATTTCATTTATACTTGGTTCTATTGAGAATTTGGGTAGGTGTTAGTTTTCGTGTCACAATTAAAAATATGTTTGGTTTAATGTAAAAGTTTGAGAATAAAAATATAGGTTTAGAAATGAATTGAAGTTTGGTTGAGTATCTTTTTGGACTTCTTTTTACGGAAATACATGATAGAAATAAATATAATTGTATTTACTATTTTTTTTTCAAATTTTGTATATTAAAAATAGTATTGGTAAGTTAGTGGTGGGTCTAATAATTTCTTTTTTTGGTGAAAAGTGGGAGATGATAGGTAGTGATGTAAAATTGATAGATACTACTCAATAACAAGGTCCAAGTTATTTTAAGTGAAAACACTTCAAACAAACATGCTTTTGATTTTATAAAAAGTACAAAATTGTAAATTGATGTTTGGGAAAGGAACATACAAGACCTTCCCATTTTCAAACGACATTTTATTTTTGTAATTTGAAATTTAAAAAATATTTATAACTCTGAAAATATGAAAAATGAGCTTAATATTGCAACGAAAGAGCTCCAATTATTTGACATTATTTAATCGAAGAATAAAAAAGAAGAAAAGAACAAAGACTAAAAGAACTTCGGCATAAAGAATATGAAATAATGAGTTGGAAAGTAGAAATAATATTAGATCTCTTTACCACTTTTTTTTACTCTTGTAATGCTATTAATTATTATTGAAAGAAATAAGAATACATCTTATTCATTTTTACCATTTGATTATGAAATCAAATCGTGGGTATCGAGAAACTTAGATTAACCTGGTATTACTTCAGCTTTCTTTCTTTAAGATTGGGCTCAAACATATCTTTCAGCTTTTTAAAATTTATTCTTTCCTTTAACAAATACTTCCGACTTATTAAAAAATAAAATCAAATTGGAATTGACTATAACTTTAAATAAAAAATAAAAGGGAAAATAATGTCATTTTGCTCATTGGTGTCAAACTCATCAAATGTCTCCAATTTTCCATTTGCTTTTGTCTCGTAACCAAAAAGTCCCATAACAAAGACATTTCCAAGTCAAAGAATCCAATAAAAGTACCTCCCCAATGGCCCAAAATTTCACTATCACCATATAAGGACAATTTAGTCATTTCACACTTACATCTGCCTGCCATTAACTCCAGTCTGCCTTTGTCCCATCCAAGTGTCCAATCCCAAACGGGCCCCAGCGTCGGTGACTCTCATTCTCATAAATACACAGAGTAGCATTATCTCAGCCCAAGGACATTTTCGTCCATTTACAAACCCCCAACAATTTAAAACTCTCTTACCTTAAAAAAACAAGTCCTCAGAAAATGAGAGAGACTCAATGAAAGTCACTTGTTTGCCTACTTCCTACCAATAAATTTTGAAATCATATGGTAATATGTAAATTATTTTTTTCATTTTATTTTACAAAATCATATAGTTAATAGATAAATTAACCACTTATATTTTGCGAAAATAAAAAATAGTCGATTTTTACCTACTTTTTTTTTTAAAGCCACTTCAAAAATCGATTATTAGGGACGTCCATCATCATTGTAGTAGGTCCCTTCACTTTCATTACATATAATTTTCAATTTTCCTCATAAAAAAACCACAAAGAGAGCACACGCTCAATCACCCCGAACATGCCTTTTATTTGGTAGGTAATATCAAAAACATGTGTTTTAACCATTTTGAATAAAAATGTGTACCTTTCGTGATTTTACGGTGAAGATCTTGGTCATTTTTCAAAAAAATTAAACTCAAACATTACGAAAAATAGTTAAAAATATTTTTGATATGAAAAAATGGACAAAAAATCGGATGGATTAAAATTACATATGATAATCAAAACCGCATCATAACAAGTAGGGGTGTAAACGAATCGAATGAAACATGATATTGTTCGAGCTTATTTGAATATTAATCGAGCTTTAAAAATTGTGTTTGACTTGTTTGATTATTAATCGAATCGAAAAGGCTTTAGTCGAGCCGAACACGAATCGAGCTAAAATATTTTTACACATATTTTATTCTTTTTTTCAGTGTTCGGCCGGGAGCTCGAGCTAAAAATATGAAGCTTTATTTTCAGCCTTAAATCTTATCGAACGGAAAAATATGTTGACTTGTTATTTAACGAACCAAAACGAAGCTTAACGATCGATCTCGAATCGATATCAAAACTGTTCGTTTTCAGCCCTAATAACAAGGCCTTTTTTTCCCTTCAATCTTTAATATTTTTTGATGGATGATGATTATAAAAATACCAATAATGAGTTCCCATTGAACATAATCCCTATTTTAGCCGACACATTTTATTCATTTATTAATTATTTATTTGTAGTGGTTACTCTCTCTCTTTACAGCTCTGAAGCTTCGAATCTCAGAAGCGTGCTTTTAACGATGGTGACACCTACCGTCGCAGCTCCTCCTCCTCCTCAGTACCGTTCTCCGGCAATGCTCGTTTAGGTTAAATCAGCGCATTCTTAACAGTATCAACCGTACATCTCGGCAATGGCGGGGCGAGTGGCGGCCAGTTCTTCTCTGTTCTTATCTGAGCTTGTGGTGATCGCGGCGGTGATTGTCAGTTTCTGTGCGGTGGTTGATGCTACTACTGATCCGAATGATGGTGAAGATTTATGATTTTTCTCTGCTTGTTGAGTTTTTTTTTTTTTGTTTTTGTTTTTGGCTGCTATAGCTTGATTTGCTTGGTGAGCTTCTTAGAGCTGAAGAAAAACTATGATTAGTGGAAAATGACTAATTCTCTTTTTATTGACTTGTTGCTTTAGAGGCTCATGATTTTTATTTTAACTGATGCGAATTGTGATGTTAATGCCTTCCATATTCGTGTATAAAAGAGAATACTGAATTTTAATTAGACGATAATATTTCAATTGAATCTATTATGGAAAATTTGGGTTTAACTTTTCGGCTTGTTCCTTTTGGGTTTTTTGTAGTTTCTGAAAGAGACAATGGAAAGGAAAAGTTACTTAAGAAACGTTATTGAAGTATTTTGGAAAAAGTTTAATCTTTAAGCTAAACAAAATGCTTGTAGGAAGATAATTCTGGGAAGTGTCTATTAATTTATACATCTAGTTCGTTTGCTGTATAATGATACTCTATTACAATTAAATTTATTGATTATTTTGTCCCAAAATGGGTATAAATTTGATTTTCTAAATATTTCTTTCTGCTCACCAAGATCATAGATCCGAACATGAATTAAGTGTTTGGCCAGAACTGGAAGAAAATTAAAGATTGTGGATTCGCTTCATCAGTGTTTCTTTGCTTTGCATAATATACGTATGTAAAAAAACAACCTATCTATTCTTGTGTTGTGGATATGCATGTTTTTGTGTACTTGTTCTGTTGTTCAACACAGGCTTGAGAAAAGTGGTGATGATATTTTGGTATCTTCTTTAATGTGGTAATAGTTAGTTTCAGCTTGTATGTAATATGATCAATGAGTTTCACCTTGGTGTGTTAATACATGATGAGTCGCAATGCAAACATAACATTTTGTTATCAAGGAAATCTATTGTCTAAAAAATCATTTAATTATGGAATTTTTTAGCTGCCTATTTCAGTATTTGACAGTGGATGCAGTTTTACATGGGCATTCACATAAGCCAGAATTGTAGCCCTGTTATACAAATGTTTCTATGGGGCCTTCTTCACGTTAGTTGTCTTTTAGGCTTACATGTATGCTTGTTGCTCCATGACAATGATGTACATTTGTGATTCAAGTATTGGACTGACCGTGGAAGATGTTCAGCTAAATGCCCGAGTTGTATTTTCCTGCTCTGTGCAGTTCAAGGCCTCCAAGTTTTGTACACTTCACTGAATAGTCCTTCACAGCTGACTGGCTGGAAATCAAGTGGTGGTGATCCATGTGGAGAGTCATGGAGGGAATCACCTGTCAAGGTTCTTCTGTTGTCTCTGTGTGAGTATTACTATCCTTGAATTTTGTTTCTTTGATATCACATGTGCCTGGAGAGAGCATAATCTGTGTGTTTTCAGGCTCTTAAGAAACTTTTCTTGATTTTGGAACAGTCAGATATCCGGATTGGGACTCAGTGGAACTATGGGATACTTGCTCAGCAACCTTGTGTCACTCAAGACATTGTAAGAGAGCTGTTTATTCATTGTGATATTTATGTTTCTTTTTCGTTCTTTTAGATAAATCTTTTGTTCAATTTTTTTGCTGCAGAGACTTGAGTAACAATAATTTTCATGATTCGATTCCATATCAGTTGCCGCCAAACCTGACAAGCCTGTAATGTTTAATTTTTATGACGACTCTTGACTTCTCGTAGTAGTTTGTTCTTGTTCTAGGCTATCAATTTCCTTATGCTCCTTCTATCTTGGTGCAGAAACCTTGCAGGCAACAATTTAAGTGGGAATCTTCCTTATTCTGTAGCTAATATGGGCTCCCTTAATTATCTGTAAGTGGCAATATGTCTTATTATATTAAGAAAAGCTTTTCCATTATCTGATCTAGGTGGTTCAGGTCCTTTTTCTAATGTCTAGTCCTAATTCATGGTTTTAGGAACATCAGCGAAACATGTTGTCCCAGACAGTTGGAGATATGTTTGCCAATCATTCTGCACTAGCGACTTTGTGAGTCATTGAGCTGTCTTTTTGTGTGAATGCCAATTAATGAAATATATATGTATATATATGTGTTAAATGCTTCTAGATAGCACACCACTTCTTTTTTCAGGGTTTATTCCTTTTTAAAATGTGCACTAATACGAGGCATTTCAGGGATTTATCCTCCAACAATTTAACTGGGGATCTCCCACCCTCTTTCACATCACTGACAAATCTTTCAACTCTGTGAGTATGACAACTATTACTTATTGAAGCGTTATAATTTTCTTTCTTTCTTTTTGTTGTCTTTTTATTTGCTATTGACTTCACATTCATACTTGTGTGGCAGTCAAGTTCAAAACAATCAACTTACTGGTTCTCTCAATGTCCTCGTCGGTTTGCCTTTAACAAATTTGTAAGCATCACCTCCATACCTACACAACCTCCCTAGTTGATTCTCAAACTGATGAAAGACTTGACGACGTTCATGCTTTTCGTACCACATGTATATTCTTACTTGTACTAAATTCTGCAGAAATGTTGCAAACAACCATTTTAGTGGGTGGATACCACAAGAACTAAGTTCTGTCCCCAATTTTGTGTAAGTGATTGCAGTTGTTTATATAATAAAATACAGGTGATAAAATTAATTAGGTACTGATATTGCACTTACCTTAGTAAATTGTCTCACCTAAAACTTTTGGTAAACCAGATACGATGGGAATGCATTTGCCAATGGTCCAGCTCCCCCTCCTCCACCATATACTGCACCTCCTCCTGATAGTTCTCGCAATAATAGAAGGCATGCTCCTCCACGTGATCGTACTCCCGGCTCCAATGTCCCAAGTGATTCTCATGATGAAAATAAGAATGGGTTGACAGCAGGAGCTATCGTAGGCATAGTTCTAGGATCTGTATTTGCAGTACTCTTGTTGCTTGCACTAGTTTGTTGCCTTAGGAGGGGAACAAGAAGGAAATTGCTGCACGACCTTCAACAGGAAGTCTTCCTGTCAGCAGTGTTAAAGGTAATTCACTTATATGTCCTCAAATAGGCTGCATTAGAAGGAATCTCTTATGTTAACATGGACCTGCATGTTTATGCTTACCTTACTTTTTAACTGTGTTTAATACCTGAAACAACTTTTGTTGCATACAAATTCTGGTAACATTGCACCCATTTCTCTGTTATTGGCTAAAGTAATTGTCAGCATTGCCCCTTTGATTTTGCCTCATCTAGTCCAGTACTTGTAATATCGACTCCAGATTGAGCATCCTTCCAACATTGATTTTTCTTTTTCTCCGTTTGATTGCTTTGACTGATGACCATTAAAAGTATTCAGAGTCAACATGAACTTAACTGATGTCCCCAGTAGTTTGGGTTTTATTAAGAGAAGAAGTCCTTATATCTTTGCTGTATTCCTCACTCATCAAGAGAAGTTATGTGCCCAGTTTGAATAGCTACTGTGCTCTTTTGTATTAATTCAACAAATTTACTCGTTGCGAGACAAGATTCAAGTTTATTGTGCTTTGATATGTCCTTACTTTTAAGGTGGCATGATCCTTACTCATTCATCTTACACTGTTCTTTACCTCTAGAGGATATGGAAATGCAAGAACAAAGGTCAAAGCCAACAGCTAGTGTATCTGATTTAAAGCCTCCACCAGCCGAAAATGTGACAGTGGAAAGGCTACAAGGGAAAAATGGATCTTTAAAAAGAGTGAAGTCTCCAATAACTGCTACTTCTTATACAGTTGCTGCTCTTCAAACTGCAACTAATAGCTTTAGCCAAGAGAATCTGGTCGGTGAAGGTTCTCTCGGTCGTGTTTATAAAGCAGAATTCCCCAACGGAAAGGTAAATTCATTTGGTTTTGTCTACAACAAACCTGAAACCCGCTATCTTTTTACTTGTCAAATTGGGCTATATAGTGCGGCATGCAATTTGGGCAAGGGAATTTAATAGATAGCACCTGCCTTATTTTTATGCCTGGAATTAGCAATTTCATTGTCGTCTGGTTTCACTTGTAGCTTTCAACTGAGATCGTACTTTATGTATATTGCAGACTTATCTACTTTGAGCACTTGATAATATGGATAAGATTTTATGTTTTCCTCACAAGTTGATAACAGAAAATAATGGCTAGTTAGTTGCAAGAAACATTGTGGAGTCTTCCTATGGTCTAGATAGTAATTTTTAGGGACTAATATAAAAACACCCCCGAGATTTGTGCTAATTACAAAAAAATCTAGAGATTCAAAATTACAAAAAACACCCTCAGTTTTGATTATGTCTTAAATTTAAGGTGGTAACCGTAATATTTCTAGAAATATCAGGGCATTTTTGAAATGTTTTTGCATATGAAGGGGAACTGTAAACGGAATCAAACCTCAAGGTTTTTTATTTTGCAATTTTCAAAAACCCCTGGGTTCGTTTGTAATTAGTTCAAACCTCAGGTTTTTTTTTGTAATTACCCTAGTTTTTATCCTTACCTGTGTCCATCAGTAAGATGAAATTATTTATATTTGTATGCTTTATTGGGTGCAGATTATGGCCATCAAAAGGTCGACAATGCAGCAGTGTCACTGCAGGAGGAAGACAATTTTCTTGAAGCCATTTCAAGTATGTCACGTCTGAGACATCCAAATATTGTAGCACTGGTTGGTTACTGTGCTGAGCATGGGCAACGACTCCTGGTTCATGATTATATTGGAAATGGTAGCTTGCATGATATGCTGCACTTTGCTGATGAAAGGAGCAAGATGCTGACATGGAACGCACGGGTTAGGGTGGCACTTGGCACTGCTCGAGCTTTAGAGTATGTTATGTGGAATTGATTTTTGAACACATGCACCGACACACAAAATCTTATTGCCTCTGGATTGAATCTAAAACCAATTCTCCTTTCCTTAGGTACTTGCATGAAGTGTGTTTGCCTTCTGTTGTACATAGAAACTTGAAGTCGGCAAACATTTTACTGGATGAAGAGCTCAATCCCCACCTTTCAGATTGTGGATTAGCTGCTCTGACACCAAACACTGAACGACAGGTAAATCAATGGGGTAAATTCCATATGTCAGCTTAGCTGCTGCCCACTATTTCTTTTAGGGTAAATTACTAAAACTACCTCTCAGATTCAGCCTAATTACAAAAACTCTAGTTATCTTTCAAAATTAATACAAACTTCCCTTGAGGTTTGTATTTGCTTAACAAAAACCCCCTTCTGAGGGTGCAATTTGTCAAATAGAACAAATGTCAATGCGGTATTTGTAATTTTGAAAGATAGCCGGGTGTTTTTGTAATTAGACTAAACCTCAAAGTTTTTTTTTGTTTTGTAATTAACCCTTTCTTTTACGCACCTTTTTCCTGGAGATGTATGCAAATACTACAATTGATTTTAGATAGGAATTTGTTGTTATCTACACCTTTTCTAGTTAAATCTTGTAGGAGGTGAAAACCAACGATGGCTTAATCAGAAGCATATATTAGGAAAGATCTATTTCTGGATAGCATGTGTCCTAATTTTTGACTATGAAATGTTGAAGTTTATGTTACAGTAGCTACTGGGCAGGTAAAAAGCCTTCATAACATCAAAATTTTCCTGGTAATGTTGACAGATTTCATCAACCCAGATGATAGGCTCATTCGGTTACAGTGCACCTGAATTTGCCTTGTCTGGAATATACACAGTAAAAGCGACGTATACAGCTTCGGTGTGGTTATGCTGGAGCTTCTGACTGGACGGAAGCCTCTTGATAGGTATACCTAATTTCACATGGTCTGGCAATGGCTATATTATGCCTTTGAATACTTCAATGGATTTTTCGTCATCTGTTTTCCCATGTTTTATTTCCTTTGCCATGCTTAGTTCAAGAGTGAGATCAGAACAGTCACTTGTGAGATGGGCCACTCCTCAGCTCCATGATATTGATGCTTTAGCTAAGATGGTTGACCCTACCTTAAATGGCATGTATCCTGCAAAGTCGTTGAGCCGGTTTGCTGACATCATTGCCCTTTGTGTCCAGGTAATTTTTCTTTTTTGTTAGAGAATAGTGATTAAAAAATTTGAAAGAAGAATGATGATTTTGAGAGTGTGATTCGATATGAGATGAAGATGGAACGATGACAGTTGATTTGATATAGAAGTACTAAAACAACAATTGAATATGTTAATAGTGGAATTTGTGAGAAATTTTTGTAATAATGATTGGTGATTTATTTTTTAAAAAAGAAATGAGTAGTTGTGATGGGAGAAAATTTTTGAATAAAATCTGTAATAATTATTTATCCGTGCAGCCCGAACCGGAGTTTCGGCCCCCCATGTCTGAAGTAGTGCAAGCGCTGGTTCGATTGATGCAAAGGGCAAGCATTGTCAAAAGACGATCCAGTGAGGAATCAGGTTTTGCATTCAAGACTCCAGATCATGAAGCAAGTGACATGTTATAACACTTATCAGAACTTTGGTCATAACCTTTGAAATTTTGTATACAATTGCGAAAAAATGCAGAAATTTGATAATTGATAAAATAACAAATGCGAAGAAATGTAATTATGTTGCATACTGTGCACGAGAGATTTCACTTAAATTTCAGGCACTGGCAATTGTTTCATTTATTTCCAAGCAAAATAAAAAAAAAAAAAAATTCAGTTGTTTGTTCCTTTGATGCTGCCAAGTTATTAGTATGTGGGTCTTACCACTAAATTTTTAAGGCAAAAACTTGTGTAAAGGCGGTCACACGCGTGCGATGGAGATACTTTTAGTATAAAAAGTGATCACCTTATTTGAATACACTAAAATGAAATGAATTTCAAACAAAGTATCAGTTTTATACTAAAAGTATTACATTTTACAATTAAACTGCAATTAAATTCTGGCACGCAGAAACCGCTTACAAGAGACCTGCCATTTTTAAAGGCTCCTCGAGTTAAAATGGTCTGGAAACTTCAGGAAAAAATTGTTTAATCAGCAATAGTTAGTTAAAAATTTATTAAGTGGTGTTGCAGAAAGTGTGGTGTCAGCTTTACTTTCTTAATAAGTTTTCTCGACGCATGTGTTGATATAAAAGCCATTGATTATATTTTCCATTATTTTTTAATATCTTAATATAATGATATATGTCATTAACAGTTTTTTCCAAAAGATAACACTTTAATCTTTTTTAGCCATGCTAATTGACTGATATAATCTTTACAACCACGATTTACAAAGTCGACATACACAAACATCCACTTCACTGAAGACAATAATTACAAACAGCCACTGGCCCACTAGTCTAAGCAGAGGACCACTTCTCTGTCCTGTACAAATGCTCAAAACATCAGCAACATACATAACAACAATGCTGGCATTACTTCTTCTGGCGCTTGGGCTCTGCCTGAGAGTAAATGAAAACCTCCATTCATCAATTCACAAAAGGATGAGAATAAACCAGATAATAGTGTAAAAAGAAGAAAAAACAATTATCCGAGATGCAGATGATCCTATAGTGACACGAAAAGTACTCAAAAAGAACACACAAGCGCAATGCGTTTGGTTTTAATTGGTGACGTTAAAAGTTGCTATTTAGCAATACAATCAAACCAAAGAACGAGTAGGGAAGCATATTACATATGGAAATTAAGCTGTTCGTATTAATAAATTGGACAAGGCAACGATCATGCTAGCCTTACCTTGCCATTTGCGAGTGGGGTTTTATAAGGCTTCTTCATGTCCTCGTGTCGTGTTCAGAGCAAACAAAGTGATCTAGCTGTTTTACCAAAGAACGAGAAGGGAAGCATATTACAGATGGAAAGCTGTTCGTATGATAATAAATTGAACAAGGCAAACGATCATGCTAGCCTTACCTTGCCATTTGCGAGTGGGGTTATATGAGGCTTCTTCATGTCCTCGTCATGGTCAGAGCAAACAAAGTGATCTAGCTGTTTTACCAAAGAACGAGCAGGGAAGCATATTGCAGATGGAAAGCTGTTCGTATGACAATAAATTGAACAAGGCAACGATCATGCTAGCCTTACCTTGCCATTTGCGAGTGGGCTTTTATGAGGCTTCTTCATGTCCTCGTCATGGTCAGAGCAAACAAAGTGATCTAACTGTTTTGCCTGTTCTATGGTCAATTCTACACAAGCAGGATGATACCTACAAAACCACACACGTCATAGAAAGGCAACATCACAACATTATATGTGAACCGACAATCTGAACTGACAAATTATGTAAGATAGGCACCCCAGTATCTGTTCGCTTCAGGAAGGGAGGGAAATGACAACTACCAAACACAGTCTAAGAGGCCCAAAGCAGCCTGAGCAAAGAAGTACACTAGTCGGTGTAAATCTCTACCCTCGCAAGGAGGCAACTGTGCATTTCTAAATGTCTATGTACCTTAATGAGGATATGAGAGTCAATTGCACTTCTGTCACTTACTGAGATCGACGACAATCTCATAGCCATGTGAAGCACACTAGAGCAAAAATGTAACATGAGAACAATTTATGTGCCTTGTAAAAGATAAGACTTCACTAGGAAATCCAGAATCAAGTAGACAACAGGAAAAAGTTGTTTTTGCATGATTTGAAGAGGAGGAAATTTGCCAACAAATTTACATCAGCCTACGGTAAACTAGTTGATTCAGCAAAAAAATTGGTCAAAAACCATACTGGATATTCCTAATCCAAACTAAAGAATGAGCTTTCTGGGAAACCTCACACCTTATAAGATCCATATGCAACCCAACTCAATCACATTCCTATACAATTTCATTTACTATTTACCATGTCCATTACTTCAACATGTTCTCATATTCTGAAAGTAGGGAGCTTTTGAATTTGATGAAGTATCCACATTTTAGAGAAAAATTTAATCGAGTCAGGGAGCAATGCACATACCAGTCTCTGCATTCTTCACACTGTATCATCAGATCATCTGGATTACAGGGCATCTCACATTTGCAATACCTTTCAACATGTGACCACAATAACACCAATTAGTATATCCTGAACACAGAATAGCAACATAGATTATTACGAGCGCATCACTCACACTGCCACGCGATCAGGTAGGAAAGTTCCAGAGGCAGGTTTATATTCGAAACGACAATAGTAATCCTCGGGACCAACATTCTCCAGCCTAGTATAATTTTTGAAAGTGTGAACAATGCATTTTCCCTCAATGGTGTGAGCACTCTGAATATCATAGTGATCGGACAAGAATAATTCCTTAGCTCCATGGAACTGTCTCCGACCTCCAACTGCTTCCTCTGGCCTGTAATACCACCTTACCTTAACTCTCACATTGTTACGATTATCTGCCTCAATTTTCTCCACAAGTCCCACATAAGGGGCACAGTTATGTTCTGATGGTCGCATCAGGACGCAGTCTCCAGCTTCAAATCGGCAAAAACCCAATCAGAAACAAAAATTCAATCAACTCATGTCATGCCCAACATATCTAAATAGGAAAAATATTCACAAGTAGTATGATAAGTAGAGTATCGTTTTTCCTGAAGTCCAAAACAAACAATGTTAAAGGAAAACTTGCATAAGGTTTTTTCTTTTCCTATTTTCTTATTTATTTATTTATTTTAAAAAGTCCAGAAACTTCTATACTTCCATTGGCACGCCAGTCGCCACTAGTATGCATGTAAGTTTTTGAGTATGAAACTTCAAGCGCTAAACAACATCAGTCAATACAGGACAGCTTTTCAACAATCAGAGTTGCATTTTCATTTCCACAATTAAACCAAAGTTTTCTTTTACAAAAATGAAAAAATAAATAAAATATATATATAGTACATCATCATGCATGCACACAACAAGCTTCACTCTTAACAAAACACACCAAGTAATCAGTAACTATTCCACAGCTTCACTCTTAACAAAACAGCTCCATAACCAATAAATTGAACCACATATGAATTTATATTATGTATGTACCTTTCACAACTTTGTTGGTACCTCTAATGGTGTAAGAATCAACGTCTCTTTTACCAGGTCTTGGTTTCGCCATGGACAGTCAAAGAGTCTTCCTTTGTTTCTCACTAGTTTCGGGAATGTGCTTGAGAAACGCCAATAGATTATTTTTCCTTTTTCTTTTGACACAATGGATTATTTTTCTAGATAAAGCGATTCAGAGCAATATTTTGCAACGGATAAAATTATGGATACATCGCCGTAAAGGATGAAGTCTGAAGGGGAAAACGTACCGAAAATTAAGGTACATTGTTGAGGGTGATTTCGAAAAAACAGACCATGGATCTACAAACCCTAGATTTTTGGGGTAGAATTTTGCGCTATAATAAACCTAGAGCTCCTTCGTTTTTACTCAAGGTGACTAGGCTGGCAGCTATATATTGCGAAATTAGCAGCGTGTGTAATCAGATTTTAAGCTTTAATTATGGATGCTAATTCTGGATTCAAGAGTTAACTTTTTACACTTGTCAAAACCAGGTGCCCACCTGGCCACCACAAAAAACTTATATCTCTTGTGAGGTGGGTGTTGTTGGTTCAAGTCCACACACTATCAAAATGCCCCGACACAATAAAATCAATTATGATTAGATAGATTTGGGGATTGAACATAACCTTTTTTTCAAGAAAAAGTTTGGGCTCTGTCATAAAATTCGCGGTCTTTCGAACCCCGACGCCGTCATTGTGAGTAATATTCATGGTCACTAGACTAACCTCGGTGGTTGGATCGAAAAGCATACTTGTTCCCGTTTTACCTTTGGTGGAAAAAAAATTAGAAGAAATAAGAATCTCCCACGTTGGTTAATAATCCGCACATTCTACATTTTACCTTAGTGACTTTATCGGGCGGATCTATTAACAAACATGGGGTACGCTTTACCCCCAAATTAAAAAAAATCCAATAACTATTTTAGTGAAAAAAAAATAAATTTTATTTTGACAAAAAGAATTAGAAAACCCAAGTAAAACAATATAAATCCCTACAAAAAAAGTTCAAAAATTAAAAAATTTCTTTAACAACTTGAATAAATAAATCATGGCAACAGTCAAAACCTACAAAACTAAAAATATCAAAAAAAAAATCTAATAATACAATTAATGTTACCAAAATTATGTTTTGTTTCTCTTGTTTTCTTAATTACTCTAATTATTTCTTTTATATATGTATTAATATTCAAGTACCGTTACATGAATAACTTTTACAAAATTTTAAACAGTGTTTTGTTGTAGGACTTTAAATATTAACCAATATTTATATGCACATTTTTTTAATATATATCGCACCCCCATTTTGAAAATCCTGGATCCGCCACTGTTGATGACCACTATGAGAGGTCGAAACAGTTATCCTTAGGATTAGTCCGACATAACCTGAAAGCTGAGTTAAAAAAATTAAAATTCTGACACTTGTCTACGCTCTACCGGCTGTTCCCCTATGCCACGCCATGTGATTTAATATTGGGTATGTACCTTTTTTTTCTGGGTATTTAAAAACATTGTAGAAAAAAATTAGAAGAAATAAGAATCAGAAAAAAAGAATAATACATTATAATTTACTTGTTATCTTATTTACAGAATTAATAAGTACAATCTTACTAAAAGATGTATTTATCATCAAGTTGTCTAATACTTGGTATGCACATCCTTTTTCAAAATATTATTATCGAATGAATGTGTTTAATTTATGATTATTATGAATTAATAAAACACATATATCGTGCTAATAAAATTAAATTACCAAAATACCACTAAAAACTCACATTAATATATGTTTTCATTGTCATTAAACTGACATTATATATATTTCAAAATATTATAGTGATTACTATCTACAATTATTTTCATTATTAAAAGTTTAAAGTTACTATTTTCTTCTAAAATAAAATCATTATCGCTTTTCCAATATTAAATTAATAAAAGAAAACCATTAGAAAGGCAGAAATACTCCGAGGAAAAAACTAGAATACTATTGGGCAAATTAAAATTAACCAATTGCGAGACGGACAACATATAATCGAAGTATCCAGATATTTGTGCTTAGATCTAGCTGAAACTTTCTTCTAAAAAAAAAAAGATCTAGCTGAAACTAATAATTAATGATACTTGGACAGAAACAGTAAACATCACGAAAGCCCAACACCGCGATTTCTAGGCTTGCAAAATATAAGAGATGGGCCTAGCTACGGTAGAATAAGTATTGGATATCACTTGAGTGTCTGTTTTAATCCCGTTTTACTTTCATCTTAACGTGTCTATTCAAGATGACTCGTCAGTTGGCAATGTAAAAGTTTGTTGTTAGTTATCAATATAATTACTATCATTTCGGAAAAAAATATGAATTTGTGGTATTCATACATATATTAATTTTTTTGTAAGGACACATCTCAACCCAAGATTCTATATATATCATACCATTACCCCAAATATGTAAAAAAAACTTTCTTCAATCCAACTCTAAACATTATACCAAATTTGGTGCAATACAAATATTCCCTCTTTACCATCCAATTTCTTCTACTTCAAACTTAAATTCCAATTTATCATACATTTGATATATAATTAATTTGTAACATGATTTTAGTTATTTAAATTTGGTAGAACAATTATAATAACTAACAAATAGTTAATATTTACCAATAAATTATTATAACCTAAACTTAAATATAAACTATAAATAGTAATTAAGAAATAAAATTACAACTTAACTAAAAGAGATAATATACTTGCATCAAAGTCTGCCATAAATTACAAAACACTATAATTAAACCTGAAATTTAAAAACCAAATACCAAACAATATAAATGTAATATTTATTTAGCAATACAATTAGTTAATGTAATATTAGTTAAATATAAGTTTTTATTTAGTTACATTAATTGTAATAAAATATAAGTAAAAGAAATAGTTGCATAAATAAATAAATCTTTTATTACAAAATGAAAAGAAAATAATAAAATACTCATTTGGTGTAAGATTTAGTGTAATGAGTTGGAGATGGTTTTTTGAAAAATTATACCAAAAAATACCAAATTTTGATGTCATGAAGAAATGCCTAATAAAATGAATTTCTGATGTTTTAATATCAAACAATACAAGCCATGCAATTAAAATCAGAAATAATTAAATCCAGGCTCGAACAATGTAATATTTTTTCATGACTAATTTCCATAAAATCAGAAATAAAAGTGAAGCTTTTGACCAAAAAAGAATCACAAAAAGGGTGTGAATCATAGCATTCATCCACACACAAACTGACGATATAAATCAAAGACAAGTTAACAAAGAAAAGGCAAAAATGCACAGCAAAATAAGACAGTACTTGTCCAATATAAATATTACTAGAGTATAGAATTGAGTCACAAACAAACTAGCTGAATGCAAGGCTATGATGATCCATAAGCAGTTGTACTAACAATATCACACTCTTAAAGATATATATAAATAGCAGTCCACAAATTCACTTGCATATTGATAAACCGTTTTGTACGATTCCGATTCTTTAAAGAAGCACAGGCGAGATATCCATAGAGAAAGGGTTGCCCAAAACATTGTCCATGTAATAGTGGGGATGTGTAGCATCCATCACCACAAACTGCATGTCCTCCGACGGTTTCCAGTGCCGTTTTCTTTGGTTTATGAACCAATTGTTTATCTGCTTCTGATCAAGACCGGTCGACTCAGCCAGTGCCAGCTTCTGGGATTCCTGTTGATGCATCCAAACATCACCATTACGAACACATGTGATGAATAACAAAATAGGTAGCTTATGAAATTAATGATTTTAACAGCAATCAGAAATTATGCAAAATTGTGGCCATTTCAAACTTTTTAAGGGAAATTCAAAGATTTAAGAACTCTGTATATTATCAGTGTATCGTTAAATAAAATGTTGAACAATTAAATGGTATTTGAAGCATATATAACTGATCTATGCAAAACATGTGATTTCCGACTTTATTTTTTTTTAACATACGTTTAAGATGCAATGGAAATGTGGTCTCTCAACGCGTGCTATAAAGAATGATGCGAAAAACCAAACTCGAATCACTAGATTGGGTGTCAAAGAACATGTTACAGACAAACAATAAAAATAGACCTACGATGCAATATAGTGATAAGTACAAAAACTAATGTTGCATTTGGATAGGTGGATTTAGATTTGAGGAGAGTATTACGGGAAAGGATTTCAAATGATCCATTTAAGATGGATTTACAATGATTTGAAATCCATTATGGAATTTCTCCATCCAAACAGCCTTAATGGAATTGTTATTATTGATTTGAAATTCTTAACTCTAAATCCATCAATCCAAATGCAGCATCAAAGAATCCAATTATCCTTTAAAATTACAATGGAGATACACCTTAATAGGTGCAAGTTTGTTAATTAAATAGAGACACATGCAAACGGAGGGATTTTTGTAATTTTGAAACTTAACTGTGTTTTCCGATAAAATTAGGTTAAACCTCAAGTGTAGTATTTATAATTATCCCTAAAATATAATACCAAGTTTACAAATTGTAAAAACAAAGGAAATAGTATTTCCAAGCTTGTTAGTCTCTGTTATACTAATGATCACTGCACTAATTAACAAGATTATAAGATTAAACACATACCGATGGGTACGGCCATTTGTAATGCCTGCTCCACCAGTCGAGCAATTGTTGCCGGGCTTCCTTGGGCAGCTTTCCTTTCTTTCTCTCTTCTTCATGAATTCCTGCTTGAGGCTGCCCAAATATCCACTGTATTTTCGTAAAAGCTGACCTTTGAGTTCCCTGTCTTCGGCTTGAGGGTCTATGAAACTGTTATTCACATCAACCTCTTCTTCGGATGAACCGTTTCTCTCCATTGCTTCGGCACAAGCTGTGACAGAATAAAAAGATCATAGAACCGAGTAAAGATTACATATGTTGTTTGGTAGTCGATGCCATCCTCCTATATATATAACGTAATGAAACAAATTGCAATAACAAGCTTCTTACATTCAAACCAAAATATTACAACTTAAATTCATCGTCATACGCAAAAGGAATATTCACTGCTCAATGGAAAGTCACCAACAAATTGTAATACTTCATCGTGATTTAATTTAATTTCCTATAGATTTCTTGCCATTTTTGTATTGTCCTTCAATGCCTAAAACACAAATTAGGTTCAAGTTCTATCCCAATAGAGACATTCTACTTGAATAAGAATCTAGTGGTTTCCATCGTTGGATAGCACCTAATTATATTTTCAATTTAGTGAAAACGTAGAATAAAAATGCGTATACGCAACTATATATACAAACAACAAAAGCACTATATGTAATATGAGTTGGAGTATAACAATTAAGTTTCTTAGTGTTAAACTACATAGTATCTTTATAGCAATATTTCATAGTCCGCTTGGAAAAAGTCAGGTTTCACATGAGGGACAACTAAATCGGAGTATAACAATTAAGTTCCTTGCATTAAATGAGCCCAACTATATTGAAAAAAATGAAATTTGTTAAAAATAAAGTAATTAAACACGGGTATTTTAGTCTATTGTAGTGTAAATAATACTCTCAATAAGGAAATAAACTTATAATTTGGGCATTTAACGAAAAAGAAAAGTGTCTTATTTTAGTGGGACGGAGGGAGTATGTTTTATTAACCCATTTCTAAAGCCAAGGCTTGCCATCATATCTACAATTAATTTGCACATTGCTTGGCACAAATGTTAACATCTCCATCTCATTGAGCAGAAAGAGCACAAAAATCTCAAGCTTCAACGGTTAAGTATCAAATTTTATTTCCTTTTTTGTTTACATTAAGAAATTAAAAAATTCTTTTATAAGTGTTTAGCATCAAATTATGCATCAACGCTGGTGCTCCCTACTTCAATTGAAGTACAAAAACTGTTGGAAGTCTACAATCAATGTGAAAAAGAAATACCGAAACCATCGATTAAATTTTGTAAAAATATTCGAGACAAAGGAATACACAATACCATGATGAAAGGAACCCAAAGAGTTTGCCAGATAAACTCACATTCAGAAATCAAAATAATAAAATTAATAGCTATTATATAAATATACTTATAATTGAACTATGTGGTAAACCTAGATTTTGAACTTTAAAACAAGACAACTTCGTCTTGAAATGGATCACGCGGATAATAGTAAAACAAAAGAAACAGCAAAAAGAATCCCAATAAGTTCAACAAAACAGGAACCTGATAAAATAATAAATGCAAACATAGAATGTATAAATCTGGAAGAAAGAGAAACCCCATTAAACAATGTAGAAACTGCATCTGGAAACAAACACTTTCTTTAGTAGTAAAATAAAATCACAATTTTCTTGGAAACATGCACATGCAGTCACTCATTATGAGTAAAAACACCAAATCAAGCAGTAATCCAACTCTAAACAGTAAAGATCTGATTCTCAATATATAAATAAATTAAAGAATAAAAAACACAAAAAATAGAGATAAAAGAAGGGTTTATCACCAGAACCAGAGGGCGAAAGAGTGAGTGCTTTAAACTGGCACTCAATTCTTGACAGAAAAATCATAGCTTCTTTGAAGGGTTTCGAGAGTTCTTGCTCGTATTTAGTCAGCATTTCACAGTATGCCTCCATGAATTGATCGAGCGCCGGATCTTCCCCGACGGAGCTCGTGCCGTGGCGGCCCATCGCCGCCGCGGCAGAAGCGCAGGCTTCTTCAATTTCGCCACCACTTCGGTGGCGCTCCTATCTGTCTCATCATCAACAGACAGATCGGTATATTAGATTAATGACACATATATAATAGTGACATCATATGAGAGCAAAGACATAAAATCTATAATCTACAAATTGAATAACTGTCCCTATCCTCTAAAAAAATTTAGAGGACCCTATCTCCCAAAAACCCTTAAACTGAAATTTTGGGGAAAACTTGAAATACACTATAGAACATTTTTATTATATTTTTTTGTAAATGTAATTTTTTTTTTTTTTACCTTTTGACAATTAGCATAAGCAGACAAGAGGCGGTGGTAGTGAGGATGAGCCATGATTTTCGCCTTGTAGCACAATTACTCGCATCATTATTATTGCTCTCCATAAAATAATACCCAGTGCTCGTATTATTGTTGCTATGGTTTTGATTTTCTTGAACCACCATAGAAGAACCACCATCGCCGCGGCGATTTAAGTCATGAAGTTGCTGATTAGTGGTTGGAAGAGGAAGAAAAAGGGTATTATTTCCACTCTCAATTTGAGAAGAAGAAGAGGAACCCATTTGAGGCATCATTAACATAGGGCAAAAAACATTATTGTTGTTTTCTCCAAAAGCCATAAGACAAGAATTGTTATTACTTGAGCCACCACCACCACACTCCATTTTCTAGCTTCTCTTAAAACCCTTGAAAAAAAAAAAAGAGTTATACACTGATATTTTATCAGTGGTCTTTTTCTCTTTCCTGTTGTACCACACGCATAAGCAAAACTTTAATTTTTTTTTTTGCTGTTTAGGAATAAAACTTTTGCAGGGGGCTCCCGAGTTTTATGCTTACTGGTTCAGCCTTTTACAGGAAATCCTAAGAGGAGTTGTTTGTCGTAGTTTGAGGGTTAGTGGGTAGTAGTCTGTAAGTTCAGTTGATGAAGAGTTTCTTTTGCTCTGTTAAGGTTTTTATCTTTCTTTTGGCCTTTGGAAAATGGGGTTTTGCTGTTTTCTTATCTTTTTCTCTGCTCATTATTAACAAAAGCATTAAATTTTTTGCTCTCTGTGAACAGACACAACAAAATGAGTTGATGAGAAAAAAGAAATTATGCAGTGAAGAAAAAAAGAGTAATTTGCAGAGCGCACGCGGTGTTTGCAGAGGAAAGAGAGAGAGAGAGTGTTGTGTAGGGATATAAGCGAGTTGAGATGAGCGAATATAATACAGATTGTTTGAATTTTAATCGACAAAAATTGAATTTTAAATGAGTTTTGATTATTAATCTAATTGAGGATAAACGAGATTTAGTCAAATCGAAACGAATGGATTATTTTTTACAAATATTTTATTTTTTTTTTACTAATCGAGTCGAGTTCGAGTTCTAACTTTTATATTTTGAATGAACGGAAAATGTGTTAAAACTTGTTCATTATGTTAACGAGTTGAGCTCAAACGTGCAATCAATCTATCTAAAATCGTGTATCGGGTAAGTTGGATTATTTTTAAGCCCTGTGTGTGTTTTTAACTCAATTTACATGTTTAACTATTCTTCAGAACAATAGTTCTGGACTCTTATAGCTACATTGTCACCGAAATAAATTGAATTGACCAAGTTTTTAATAAATTCACAACATACAATCGTAGATCCTCTCAAATAAATAGACCAAATATGTTCAAATTCCTCCCGAATCAAATCCACAAGAATACTCCCTTAAAGTCCTTCACCAGTTATATTTTTTTATTTTTAACATTTTAGTAGGGAGATATAGGGAGATTGCCCATGTTTTTATCTTTAGAGAAAGCTTTTCATTTTATTTTTACCTTCCCAATGAAAACTCTCGCTCTCTTTTCTTGCACTGCCACTGAAACACTGCCATTACTGGCAATACTAGAGAGAGAAATAAAGAAGAAGGTTTTGGTATTCTTGTTTGAGTAGAAAATGTTTAAAAAAAAAACAAAAGAAAAGAAAAAGAGAAGAGAGAGTGGAGTGATGAACGATCAAATCGAGGTGTAGTTTAGTGAAGTGTTATATGTGGTGACGGATGATGGGAGGTTGGTTTTTGGGGCACGGAATCACAAATCCTGTGCTAATTTTGTACTGCCCATTACTGCTTATTTGAGCTATTTGTCCACTCTTTTATTATTTGCTTGCTTTTGTATATATTGTCTTCTTCTTGCTCTTTAGCCCTACCATCCTCTAAACACTCAATAGACTTGACGTGTTTATATATTGAGGGTTTTATATTAAATCATAGATTTAATTTATGACTGATGTGATATTATTCTTGTTGAGTTATATTATATTATATTTTATTGAGAGAAGTTTAAAAGCGATTATCTTGGTTTAAGTTTCACAAACTTATTGAATTAAATTACTAAATCTTCTTCCAATTCTGACCATTCATACCATTTGTCCCAAGTCCAAGATATAGGATGGGTTTTTGAGATGAAATATCTCAAGTTCGAATTACTACATTTGCACATTTGATCGAGTGTGTTAGTGATGGTTCACGGATTATGCAAGTCACACCAAATATTCCATTTCGCTACATTTTTTATTAATGCGAGACCCGAGATATAGATACAGATGACAATTTTGGCCTCGACTCGTCCTAGCCCGCCGGTTTGGGTCACTTTGCTTGATGACCTATAGTGGTGGGGCAGGGCGGGGTGGGCAGGCGTGGATACAATCATTTTCATCCCATGATTCGTGAGTATCCCCTTACCCCGCCTAATATTTTTATATTTACAAATATATTTAATATATAATTACATATATAATATATGTGCTTAATATTATATCTGACATACATATATTGATAATAACAATTTTGATAAATAATATGCATTTATAAAACAACACACAAGATAAAAATAAATAGGCTTATAAATATATTATTAATTGATAATAATATATTTTCTTATTTTTCTTATTTTGTATTTTATGATATATATAATAATTTTTTATTTTATATGGGTCGTCTCATCTTGCCCCAAGTCTTGTGATGGGTCGCCTTATCCTGTGGGATGGACGGGGCGAATATGAGTCTTCAAGTATCTGCTCGCTCCATTGTCATCCTCCTAATATCAAAATTGGTGAAATAAATTGTATTTAACAAAATTGAGTTTCAACTTATAACTAAGAATGAATTAAGAATTAATTCCGTGAATTAATTATTATGAAGATTTAGCATGCAAAAATGGAAAGATGGTCCACCCAAAGACATAAAAACAAAACCCAAATAAAAGAAACAACCAAGGAACCCTATCCTTCACAAATGCATAGTATAAATAAAAGACGAGTCGAACAAAAGCATAGACAAAATACGATAAAACATTGAAATATCACCCGACGAACTATTCATTTGGGTATTTGGTTTTTTGGCGTCCCCAAAATAATTTAACAGCATCCATCTTATCCAGATTAAACATAGGATGACAGCAAATAATCAATTTTGAATTGTCTCATTCCAATTTACACAGGAAAATACCTCCCACAAACATTGTTAAGTCCTGTTGGTAGTTGATTAACCCTGTTTCTTGTTTTCCGCCATATAGTCTCACATAAAATATAAAAACTTTACCAGTATTTTGAGCTTAATTAATTATTTTAAGTTCCATCTCCTCTTTAATTCTGTATCTTTGAAAAAAACCTAAAGTATTATAAAAAAATATTTAATTATAATTAAAAAGCTAAAAATTGCCTTTACTCATTATAAAAACCGAAGAAGGAAATGGATTTTTTGATGAGTTGAAATTGGGAGTAATGATCGAAAATCCGGATGGATACATTCATAAAGGAAGTAAGTTGTTATATCAGTAACGAAAATTGGGCTTTACTCATCTTTCAATTTTCTTGTTTCTCTTGGTCCTCAGTTTTTGTGGAGAAAATCACTTGAGCTTTACAAACTAGTGCACTAATTATATAAAATTAGTGATAATTACAAAAATACAAGAAATTAAGTAATATTAAGTATAAATATTCATCTCCATTGAAAAATTTGTTTTGTTTATCGTATTAATGTAAGTATTAATTAAACTTATAAAAGTGTTGAGTTGAAAATCATTGTTCTTCCTAATGGTAATGGCGATTTTAGCTTTTTAATTATTATATAAATAAAAAAATATAATATTATTAGGTTTTTAATTTGGGAAGGGTAAATTGAAAAAGGGTTGTATTAAGTAATATTTTATTTTTAATATGGAGATGGGTGTAAAACAATATTTTCTATAGATAGATTTTGGGGGTGTTAATAGGTAAAACTTTATAAATTTTGACAAAATTAATTTTTTAAGTTCCATCGGTTTAATTTTGTATGTTTGAAAAATAAAATTTAATTTAGTTCCATTTGATGTTATATTATTGTTTTTTTAATAAATTGGGTTGTGATCGAAAATGAGGGATACATTTCAAAATATGAAAGATAATGGGTTTTTGAAATGTTATTTTCCACTTAGGGTAAATGTAGGATGGAATCAAATCTTAGGCTTTTTTTTTTATAATTTTAAAAATATGTGGATTTTTAGTTGTAATTACCCCCAATCCCAGAGATTCTTATCCTATCCCTTAATTAAAATTATATCAATATAATTCATCAAAATCAGGATAGGGATTTCCTCCAACTTCAAACAAGAGCTTTTTGTTTGATTCAACTGCTGATACTTTTTTATATAATTGTTGAAAAGATTGAATAGTAAGAAAACTATTGAAAATAGGAAGAGAGCAATAATTTACCTGAAAAAAGATGAAGAGAACTGGGCTTTAAAGCTGATGATTTGTGGGGCAGTGAAAATGTCCCTTCTGTCCATTCACATTCTATATATTTTTAATTTTCACCTCACAAATATTACGACATTATTATAGAGTGAGTCGAGGAATCTCTTTACCACTTATCCCATGACAGTGAAGAGATATATGAACATACATTAGTGGTATTTCTGTCTCAAAATATTCTCTCCATTAACAATCAAAATATTAAATACTTATCCATCTTTGGTTATTATTAGTATAAAATAATGCAAGCTTCATATGTAAATGTAAAATGAATAAATGTTTTGTCAGTTTTTACTGCTTTTCAAGAACATTCCAACCCTTGGGATTTATTTGCTTTATTAAATACTAAACCATAATAATTTCTCAAGAAGGTCTTTGAGGTACCTTTGCACTGTGTCTTTTTCTGTTGAGTTAAATGTTACCGTAACTTTGTAGTCGTCTCTCTCCTCGAGTCCTTTCAACCAGGGTTCGTCCATGTTAGGTTTTTCAATTTTTCTTTTTTTCTTTTTTTATAATTTGTAAATATAAAATGAAAAAAAAGTTATGTTATAGCTAACTGAAAGAAAATATTCGATAAATTAATCAGAGCCAATGCAGAGAGACATATAGGGGCATTGATTTGGGTGTTTGAGCAAAGCGGTTTGCAAACCCGGTCCGATCGGTTCGTCTCGAGAAGTCTAAGACCCGGGACCCACCCCGCCTCAAGACCCGCTAGACGAAATATATTTTTAATTTATAATAATTTATATTTTTCTATTTATGACCACTTTTTCAAAAGTAATCAAATGCCAATAGTTAAAAATAAATAAATATAATTATGCAATTTATTATAACTATTTTTTTAGAATTGGCTACTATTAAGATTTATTTTAAAAAACAAATACTATTATACTACATAGTACTCAACTAATACTTAAAATAAATATTCAAAGTAGAATATTACAAGATATTATATTAGTAAATTAAACTTTAAAAGTAAATAATATTATATTAGTACTCAACTAATATTTTTAAACATATAATACTCAAATTTTAAAGTAAATAATGCAAAAATATTTTAATATATATTTAAAAATTTAATAAAAATTAACATGCTTGAACCCATTCTATTAGGCCGGGTCGGGACCTCGGCGGGTAGGCGGCCCGATCCATGACCTTGGTTCGGTCGTGCCCGACCCCAAGTAAACCGGATCCATTTGTCCCCTTTAGACATTCCATCAAATAGGGAGGTAGAAAAAATTTTAGATCCCTACATATCATCATACTGCCCCTTCGGCCTGGCAGACTAAGAATTAAAAACAAAAAATAAATGTAGTTTATATGATTTTTTAGTTTTTCATACTATTCACCCCAATATTGTGTGATGGCTTCTTTAACTTATTGGTCAAAACTATATGTATAATGACTACATTTGTAATGTTATTCCGATTGTCGCCAAAATAATTTCCGATTTTGCAGTGAAATTTCTTGGTCGCAAAAATCGATAAATTTTTCATCGCAAAATTGATACCGACGAGAATTCTCATTGCTGGAAAACAAATGTCACAATGACTATATTTGCTATAAAATAAAAAAAATACATAATAGGTAAATGATATAAAAACGTTGATATATTTAATGGATCTCATTTTATAATGCAAGAACATTACACTTATTTAAAAATCAAAGAAAAAATTATCATTATAAGAAAAATTAGTTTACCTATAGATTTTTAAGTATTAAGATAAGAGTAAATCGTAGATAAAATTGAAAATAATTACTCAAAAAGTCTTAGAATTACATGTTGGTAAATACTTGCAGTATTTTTGTCGATATATTTTAGGAAAAATAATATTTTTATCTTATAAAATATTTTGTATATTACTGTAAAATTTAGTTACAAAATTATTTCTATAAGTAAATTTCACGTGTTGTTGTGGGAAGATAAAATCTCCGTATATCAATAAAAAAAAAATGATTTTAGTACAGGTGATGAGTTGTTGAATTAAGGCACCTGCATCAGAGTTGAGACAGTAAGAATATAGCTCTCTGTCTTACACTCAAAGGTTAGGGCTGAGGCTTCCACTAATTTTAAACTAGCTTAGCTACTATAATATTATATATAGGGTTCAGTGTCTATTTGAAAGGACAGATACTCCGTATTTTATCCCCAATTATTACTCCATTTAAGACCCCTAAGATTTGACTGAACGAAACGTGGATTATTATTAGATTATTCAAATAGAAATTAACCAGATTTTCGGACTTCTCCTAAAACAAAAAGGCAAAAAAAAAAAAAAAAAAAAAAAAAAGCTGGTTTTAAAAAAAAAATTGGGGAGACGTCACCGGGTATGTAGGTTAAGATTTTACAGCTAATTAATAAAAGAGAGTATGTATATAATATAATAATAAAAATGTAGGTAGTGAAATATAGGAAGCTAGGGTTCTTCCAAGATAGCTTTTCTGAGAGTATTTGCTTTAAGTCTTGTCCATCACCAGTAGCCTCTGCCTATGGTGTAGAAGATGAAAAGGAGGACGTAAAACTAATTCAATGCAGCTAATTAAAATAATTGGGAGTTTTAAATTAATATCTTATACATCTACACTTATATCTTGCAAAATATTGATGAAAAATTAGAGATGCCACAACTTTTAGATTAGAAGTATTTTTTTATATTCGGTAAACCATTGGATTTTTGGTTTGACCACAATAGCATGCACACTAGGCAACTTGGTAAATCACATCGGGCCACTAGGTAAACCGCACAAGGCAAACTCGTTGCGCTATGCTCAACCAATTAGTACAGAGGTTTGAATCAAACATGATACATTGGGCTCAATAACCCATCCAATATCAATAAATCTTGGGGTGTCAATCACTAATACGATACAAATCCGATCAAAAGTTACTTGTGGAAACCCAAACATAAAAATACTAATACGAATCCAACCAAAGTTAATGAGAGAAACCCGAACCTAAACATGAAAACCCAAACACTAAAATAACTAACATGAATCGACACAATATTATGAGTTTGTCTAAAATTTATTTATGATTAATTAGTGGTATCTCGTTATTCTTTTAGTTGAAGGGATATTTAAAAAAATTATTTTATGACGTTATAAAAAGAAAAAGGGTAAATAATCATAGGGTGAAGAAAGTAACAATAACCAAGGGTGAATCAAAAAAAAAAAAAAAGCAACAATAGTAGTCACTCCTCCCAACTTTAAAAAAAAAAACTTAATGACCTATTTCATTTTTAGATTATATAATTATTCTTTTTTTTAATTTCTTTTATTTTCTTTAAATGTGTAATTATGATCCCCTGTCACAAATCAATACTAATGCAGCCTTTTTGAGTTAATCTTGGCTTAATCTCCACTTTGTGAAGATTACAAGAAAGCAAAATCCCTTTTTGATGGCATGCTTAATTAATAATTACTGGGGTGGAATATTGCTGTTGTGGGGAGGTTCCAATCATATGAAACAAAGTTTTAAGACCTGACGGAGAACTCTTTTGGTCTTAGTGAATCTTGCAATCATAATAGATTTTCTTACTTTAGTTCTACTTTTTTTGGTCCTTCTTCCAATGAGTATTAATTAAACATTCATGTGCATAATTAATCACATTGTTTAGTATTTTGTGGCCCATAAACCCCACTTAAGCTCCCCTTCTCCCAGTCATTTCTTCGTGTTGTCTCTAAATCATGATTTTTTGCATGGATATATAATCACTATAAGAAAATTCTAATTTACCAATATAATTAATAGATAAAAATAATTTTATCACTAAATTTAGAGTTACCATACATAATAAAAAAATATAATTTTCTCCAAATTATACCAACAAATTACCGATGATATTATGTAGGTACTTACCAACAATTTTGATCATGTAGGTAAAATACCTATATTTTACCTATATTTTACCTAAATGATTTTACTTACACTTTACAATTTTTTAATATTTATCTACAAATTTTGGTTTTTCTTAGTGAATTATATTCAGTGAGACTTAGTGAGACTTAATAACACCAGTCCTACACAAAATTTCTCTCTTTCTCTCATTTTACGTTATTGAATTAACTTATTAAATGAGATTTTAATATTTTTCTTCATTGATAATCATTTTTTAGGGATGAATTGAGCTATGACATACTATTTACGGGGACGGAGCCAAGGAGGGGCTGGTGCGTAGTTGCGACCATAGCTCTCAACTTTAATTTTTTTCATAATTATTAGTATAAATATTATAATTTTGCCCCTAAAAATTAATACCTATTTTTCTATTAGTTTTAAGAAAATAAACCTCGCCCATTTAATATTTATTTTCTGGCTATGTTCCTGACTATTTACAATAGTACATATGCAGAGAATTGAAGATGGTGATTTTTTTATCAAATCTTGGTATATTATAAATTCAGGTGTATCCGAATTAAAAAAAAAACTCAATTATCTTTTAAAATTACAAATTTACAATAGTCTTATGGATGTTTGTTTTACCTACCCAATACTCCTTTTTGAGGATCATCCACACGTGTTGGAATAGGAGATGAAATATAGTTTTGAAATAGAAAATTCCATCCGGATGCCCCGAGGGTGTGCGCAACTCATCTGGAGAGATTGAGTATTTATAACTTTAAAAGAAAACCATATTTTTTGCAATCAGGCTAAACCTTATTGGCAGTTTTTGTAATTAACCCAATTATAAACTTAACTATAAAATTGAACATGGACAATTTTTTTTTTTCTTAATGAGTTCATAAGCCCCACTCAAAATTCCCAATTCCATTATCTTTCCCATCCCTAATCATATAACTCACATGATCACAAATTCCTCTCAATTCTCTTCTCTAAACCTAAATACCTAATCATGAAGATGGTCAACAACAAAAAGGTTGTCACAGGAGAGTACCTTTGTGCAATAATAATTAAATATAAAATTGAACCAAACAAGACATTCTTTTGCAGGCCACACAAAATACTTAGGAAAAGAAAAATTCAAAGATTGGAAAAAAATGCCAAACTGATCTAACAATAATATAGTACTCTATGTTGGCCTATTGACGATATGAGTTTTGCAAAATAAAAGTGAAACACGCTTTTCCAATTTGCATTTGTGTAGGTTATCGTTTTTCCCACGAGAGGGAAAAATAGGCCCATTAGTTAATAGTATTCTTTTTTACATGACAAGACTCATAAAATACACTACTCCACTTGCTAAGGTTCCTTTTATTTATTTATTTATTTATTTTTGGTTGATCAAAATATAGGCATAGGGCATGTTCTTGGTCGAGTCGAATGAGTATAATAAATAGCGGGACCCTGTGTCGACCGAACCCTAGCTAGATGTGAAGAGAAAAAAATCTTGAAGATAGCTACAATTGAGAGTATAACTTTTGGCCGACAACATATTGCTTTTTCTCGTCAAATTCATGCCACTTTGAATGGAGAAAAACTATTGCCGGGATTGGATGCCCCATTATACTATATTCTTCGATTTTAATCACTCAAAAAGTTAGCGTGTCAATCAATTATCATTAGAGCCTTGGTTTGGCCCGATCGGCCAAAGATATAAGATTTTACTTTTAAAAGCTTCATTTTAAAAGAAAGTCCAAAAATGATTAGACCTACTTTAAAGTTCGACGACCACAAAAATTATACGTGTTGGGTTGAAATGAAATGCGCCAAAATTCCTGGCTAACATTAGTGTAAATGATGGGTCACACCAAATATATTATTGTTTAACTTTATTTGAAATTTTATTGAATTTTAAAATTTGTATTTATATTTGACATGATTGGATCGTTGAGTTTGAATAAATTTTAGTTCACAAACACACAAATCCACGTCAAGTAGTGTTTTGACACATATTTTACCATTTTTTGGTCGAGTTTTAGATCTTATCAAATAAACAAATATTTACAATGATTTGTTATGTTTAACATCTTAAATCACTTTTAGGCTCCATTTGAAATGATTTGGGGCTAAGTATTTCAAATATAATAACAAATTCATTCAAATTGTTTGTATGAAGTCATTATATAATTGATTTTTTGAAAATTTTCGTATTTTTGATATTTCAAATCCATCTTAGATAGAGTCATTTGAATTTTTTAAAATTTCTCCCAAAATCCAAATCCTCACAAATCCACGTCAAGAAGGTTGTTTTGTTCATATTCTATTTTTTTAAAAGGTTGTTTGTGTTCGTTTGTTATAAATAAACAAATAATTTACAACATGCTCATTTGTTCAACAATTTAACAATTAAAAAAGTAAAATCATTGTTAACACTGTTCATGAACAATTATGAAAATGTTAAAATACACATTGTTCATGAACACTCAACTCAAAATAAATGAACATTATGATGATTACAAATATAAATAGGTTGTAATATTAAACTAAAATAAACTTGTTTTTCATAATAAGTTAATGAATATTAAGCAAGAAATGTATAATTAATAATTAAAAATGAATAATAAACAAACATCAAACGAACACTAAATGAACGTTTCAACTCAACATAAACGAACAAATTTTCTTGTTCGTTATGTTCATTTTAATAAACGAACATAAACAAACGCATCAAGCTTGTTCACGAGTTGTTTGAATTTTTCCCAAAATCTTCTTCCAAAAACCTTTGGAAATTGATTTTGAGTTGAATCTCAAATTTAATTTATTTTTCACATCGTAGGAGACAAACATGCATCATAAGGTTGACCTCGTGTTGGAACCGAAACCGGTTCCAAACCGAAAAGGTTGTCAATGGTTCCTAAACCGTTCGTTTGTTTAATAAAACGAACATGTTCAGTAGACGTTCACGAACGGTTCCCTAAAAACATGAAACTCATTTTTATTGTTCATGAAGAATTATATGGAAAATGTGATGGAACCGTTTTTTTTAAGTTAAAACCAACAATTGTTCATGGTAAATAATTCAAAAATGTAAAATGTTTATTATGATATTTTTATTACAAATTATAAAAAAAGTAAACGGTTGTAATTTAAACTAAAATAAACTTGTTTTTAACTAATTTTTTCGAGTTTATGAAATAGATATTGAAGACTTGTATTTTGAAATGGTGGTCAAAAAGAATAACCTAAACAATCATCAAAAGAGGTTTTGAATGCCCTGCTTCAATGAGCGTGTTTGTGAAATGTTTAGCTCATGGAAATATTTTAGATGAATCACGCCGCGTTTTTTTTCCTTTTTCTTTTTATTTTAAACTAAATTGCTAAAAATTTTATCTAAATAAAATTAAAAATAAAAGGTTTTAATCAAGCTCGAACACGAGGAACCATGTTCCGTTTAGAATCAACCCTACTTCCAAATGCAACCTTTGGATCAATTGATTTTCAATTTGGAACTCACAATTTAATTTATTTTTCACATCTTCAAGACAAACATGCTAATCATAGGGATGGCAACCAAAAGTCTCAAGTGGCTGATGCATCCACATGCACTAACACATATTAAGGTTTTGTGTCAATATGATCAATCAAATAACCAGAATTGGTTGGGGGAGGAAAGTAGGGTAGGTTTGTCTAATAAGGTAGAGAATGGAAACAATATGTGTTGAGTTGATGTTGTTAGGCATTTTTCTGTGTTTGTATTGGTGGATGAGTACTAAAGACATAGTACCAATTCTGCGTGAATTCAAATAATATAATAAGATTATCACAAAACTTATGTGAGATGGCCTCTTATATTCATGAGACGGATCATATATTTAAATAGGGTTTTGACCAAAGACGGATCCACTCATCCCATTATGGGGGCATGTGCCCCCATAGCATTTTTTCTTGGTATAATAATAGAAAACTCCCTCAGTTTAGTCTAATTACAAAAATAAATTCAGAAATATTTAAAATTACAAAAAAAATTCAGGTTGTGTCTTAATTTAAGGGGGTATTAATATTTTTAATAATATATTAGAGGAATTTTTGAAATATTTTTGCTTATGAAGGGGGAAAATATAAGATGAAACCTCCAAATTTTTTCATAATTAACCCGAACCTCATGGGCTTTTTTGTAACTATCCCTTTTTTATTTTTTTTACTATTTATTATTTATGTTTTTTCGCTCTTTATTATTTATTTTAAATTGGCTACATATTTATTAGGTATAAAAAACAAAGTGTGGCCCCCATTGCAAAATATTTCTAGATCCGTCCCTGGTTTTGACCCAAACCCATACAAATGAAAATAATCCATATTTTGTATGTATTTAGGATCCATCTCATGAATTTAGATCCATAAGACAGTTTCACAAAGACCTCCCTTAAAATTATTACTCTAACTTTACAATTTTTGACCAAAATCTTTGAATAAATCTTAAAAAATATTCTGTGGTTTGTCAACTAAATCACAAAGTTGTATAAAAAAATGACAAGTCTAATAAGTAGGATGAAGCCATATGTGAACCATGCCATCTTAATTATTTAAAATCCAATCTATCTGTCCTTTGGGCCCAGATACATGATTCATTGACGGCCCACTAAATCTCTTATCTTCTAAAATAGACCAAAACAAAAACAGTTTTTGTTATCCAAGGGCTTTACTTTTGGGCCTGTGGCGTTCAGTATACACATTCAAAAGAATTGCACAGCTTTAGAATGTGGGCTGACAACCTGCGAAGTTGGGCTGATCATTTGAATAACACTGACTTTTCTAGTTTACTCGTTTTTTTTTTTCTATTCTGAATTTTAGACATGATATACATAGATTTTATACTTAGGAATATATTTGTGATGGTAGAATCTAAATCCTCTTACAAGAGGGCACGGAGTGGAAGCGAAGTTCAACAAATGAAATAACACCAGGACATGGTTTGGCGATAGTCATGTGAGCTGTGTATTCTTTAAGATTGTCAACGGGACATTTTCATGCGACTACCAAACATTATTAACTGCCCTCAATTATATCAAATCCCTGACACCAAACTACCAAAATATGAACACGAATTATTTTCGGATCTCATAATTCTGAAATCGGTTTGTAGCACTACTTTTATGTCATATTGATCTCTATTTAATTCGTGCAATGTTTCATTTGAGATTTCAATATAATGTGAATGTATGGTGTTATTATTAAACATATATTTGTATTTTGTATTGAAATTAAACACCATATGAAACGCAAAGTCCCAAGGGATTAGAAGATAAGGTTGTTTGATACAAAGTACCATGTCGGCCGGACATGAGAAAGGTTATGGGTTTATAAAATGGACATTATTTCTATTGGTATGACTTCTTTGAGTGGAAGCCAAAAACAAAATCATGAATCATTGGGCCCAAAGTGGACATTATCATACCAATAAGGAGATAGGTGGTGTCCGTGGAGCTCCCAATAAATGGTATCAGAACCATGACCCAAACATAGCCATGCAGATGGAGAAATTTTCCAGTATAGAACAAAGATGGTTACACATTCATGGCTCAAACATAGGCATGTGGGTTGAGAAAATTTCCCGATGTAGAACAAAGATGGTGGATTCTAAGCCAAACAATGGAATATCCAATTGGCTCTATTGGACAGGCAGCTCAGGCAGTAATCAGGTGCATGCGTAGTCTAACTCGATGAATCATGATCTTCTAATTGGCCTTCACGTTAGAGGCACGGTGGTTCTTTGTTTGATGAGAGGATTGTTAGGATATACAAACAAAGTCTCGCAACGACTAGACATGGGAAAATATCATGTGTTTGTAAGGTGCCCAGAAACAAAACCACGAGGGTTTTTGGCCCAAAATGGACAATATCATACCAACGAGAAAATAAGTGGTGTCCACAGGCTCCTATGTTTTTTCGTTGATATGGCATTGTAAATTTTTTTTTCTTCTATTTATTACATTTTTTTTATTCAAGATAGTAACTAATGAATTCAATTCAGAACAAGCAAATATAAGTTATATAGTTAATAATGCTTACATTTCAGGTCTGATAAAAAAATGAACTCAATATTTCAAGTTTTGGGACCTTTTAGATTTTTAGAAACGAGTCAGATTGCAAGCTAGCCAGCCCAATATTTTTTTTGGATAAAAGACATTTCAATTTAGTATAGTCCACGTCATAAATGCAACGCCACATTATTGCTCCAATAATTTTCCAAAGCCACCCCTTATCAATTAACATCAGTTACCGTTGCTGATATTTTTGTACTATTTTTTGTGTTACTATTACTTTTAATATGTATTCTGAGTAAAAGATTCATGGACTCTTTAAAAGTTCAAGGAAAAACACTTTTTTTTTTTTTTTCTGTTTTTGAGTAGAAAAAAATGAAATAGTAGAAATTGACAAACATATCATTGATTATAAGGTGTACGGTAGAAAGTAGCCAAGAGATTACAAGTTTACAACAAAGCAACAGCTTGTAAAGTCACAACGATACCTCTCAGTTTTTGTAAATTAATAAAATTAAATATCCGAAAACTTCATTTGCTATGTACTCGATTAATTATATTGTACATATCTATTGGGTTAAAATACTGGCTTGAAACTTTAATTTATCTTACGGCCGATAAAGGAGAGAAAAAGAAAACAACTAAAAAATTATAATTAAACCGACTATGGTGCCCTGAAATTGATCAATAAACTTTTTTACTAAATAGGCTCCTGATGTTAAATAAATTACTTCTGCGTACACCTTCGACGGAGACGCCTCCTCCGATCTGACCGCCGCCTTCGCGACCGCGGCCACCACCAGCAGCCGCGGCGGCGATACTGACAGCACTATTCTCATCACTCCTACAGCTCAAATTATGCCGGTAGCCAATACACATAGGAACGTTCAAACTCAACACTCTGGCTTTCGAACCTCCGCCGCCTCTGTTCGACGGCGCAGGTATTTTCCGACGAGCCTCATTTCCATCTTTTTTGGCACTCTTTTCAGCATTCCTGGCAATCGCCTCCGAGCTCCGTCCACTTCCGCCGCCGCCGCGGCGGACCTGCCAAACAGGACTGCTTCTCCCCAAGTGAACTCCTGCTCTGCTCGGGCTATTAGGCCACTTTCTAAACTTCGATTCACCCGTCGAATTACTCCTGGAGCACGGCGCGCTACTCACCTTCCGAGTCGCCGCCGTCGATCGCGGCCGATTTCCGCCGTTTCCGGCGGATCTACTCCTCGAGAACGGCCAAATGTTTATATTGAGCTCCGCCGCACTCACCACATTATTACTCGCAGCCACACCAACACCAACACCACCATTCTTCTTCTCTCGCTTCTTCTCTTTATTAACACTAACTAAATCCTTCTCCTTCGCACTCCGATCGTCTCCGCCATTGCCAATCGATGAATCTAACCGTTTCTTCTCACATTCTTTGAAAATATACCTCCATCGATTCGAGTTTGCCAGCGTATTAGCAGCTGACACGTCAGCAAATTCAGCAATCGAGGATTCAGGCTTCGGTACTCGATCCGGCCCGGATTCTTCACTCTCTTGCGTCGCCGTCGTCGGAGGCGGCGGCGGAGGCTCATTAGAAAGCTGGAGGAGGTGGAGCGGAAGGAGGAAGCCGTCGGAGAAGAGTTCGTCGGCGGAGAGGAGATTAGGCTGAGGAAAATTACAAGGATTTCGGACCATCCAAAACTCGAATTCGGGCGATTTAGAATCGCAGCTGCTTCTTCTTCCACTGCTGCAGGGTGAAAGAACATGAGGAGGAGGCTGTGGTTCTTCCATTATTTTTTCTTCGTGAAACTGAATCAGTTTTTTCTCTTCTTTTTAGTTTTTTTTCCTCTCTCTGTAACTGAAAGGTCCTATTTTAAAATGGGAAAATAATTAGGAAGTGGGGGTTTAGAGATAGAAAGAGACCCTACAAGCAATAAAGAAAGAGGGGAATGAGCACTGAGTAATAAAGACAGTGAAAGGGACGTATTAATAAAGGTTGGCTGAGACTTGAGGAGATACCATGGTGAAAATTAAAGAACGATACTCGATTCAAGATTAATTAATTTTGTTAACATAACCAAACAACTTTGAACACAAATTTTCCTTCGATAATAAAGCTCGGCTCGAGCTCAATTTAATTAGTTAAAAATTAAATAATATTGCAAAAGTATCAAGCTATTTGAGCTCGATTCGTGTTCGTCTTGACTAAAACTCGTTCAATCTCGATTCGATTAATAATCAAACAAAAACTAACATAATTTTTGAAGCTAGTTTACATCCCTAATGATAGGCACCACCAATGCCATGTATGGCATCAACTTAGATTTTCTATTATAAATTCGATTCTACTTTTAATAAAGTGTATTATGTAAAAAAAATTGTAATAGAAAATCATACATATATTGGCCATATAGGATTACGAAGGAGAAGGACAATCGAAGATTAATGTGGTATTTGGAGATAACAATCCACAAAAGTCAACTTCTTTATCTAATTAAGCTATAATTTTGGCTACAATAAAAATCTTAGGATTGGGAGATTACATTGCCAACCAGTGGCGGAGACATGGGGCTATACAGGCCCCAAACAAAGCCAGTCTTCATCCAAATAGTGTTAAAAAAATTAGAAAATAAGAATAGAACTTATATTATTTTTTGAATTTTCAATCCTGCTCATTTTTTTTTTTTTTTGTATATTGGCGTATATTGGCTCCGCCATTGTCGCCAACAATTTTTTGCCTCTCAACTCCAATTTTAACCTAGACCAAAACATAGAGGTTTAGATAAGAAGTAATAGTGTTTTTTCTAAGTAAAAATGGCATACATTGTAATGATAAAATATTTTTTGTAATTATAATTTATAGTTATCCGTTTTGGATTAGATTTTGATGTGACATGATATATCATCTATTAATTAAGAATTAATATATGGGCTTGGGCGGCTATCTCACTTGATCCAAACAAATCTAATTTGAGTCGATATTGAGATTCATTCATGAGTGTAAATGACAATGTGACATTGGAATCCACTACCACACCCTTATATATCTATTTTCCCATTTGTATTTCCTTTTTAAATCTTGTATTTCATTTTATATCTTATATCACATATATATTATATTCCACGTGCATTGTATTTCAACAAATAAACATTTAAAATATACCACACGCACCTCATGTGCATATGTAATATTAATGCTAGATGAAATAGAAAGTTGCAATTAAATATTTCAAATTGTGTTTCGTTATAAAATTGGATTTGATTAACAAAATTATATCTATTTTATATATTTTAAAGAGAAATACAATACCAATTGAAGTAGAGAATGTGAAGTGCAAAGTTACAAAATACCAGTTTATACCTAAAACGTTGGATTGGGTTTGAGATCATCCAAACAATGTATATCGCCTGCCTGAATCAATTTTTTTGGACGAGATTTCATGTTTTCCACCACACGAATTATTATTACGTGTATAAAAATATCATATTAAAAACCCACAATTTAGATTTGATATATATTTCAAATTAATACTGTAATTTTATACACGCGATAATCATCCGTAGATTTAAAATATCTTTTTAACAGAAGATCCTGTCCATCAATTTTTATGCCTAGTTTACGATGATAAATAAGAATGTCATCTCCACCCAAATACTTCATAAACTGATGCTATATATACACGAAATGCTTCTTCTAGGGAAAAAAGGTAGTTTTAGATCAGATAAAAGACAACATGATATGACAAAATAAGCATGTCCAAAACGACAGCTTTTCTAGGCCCCGTTTGGGAATATGACAAATGGTAGATAAGTGGAGCTGTTCATACAGAGTATATATGCTAATCTCTTTAATAAAAAGCTGGTGGGGCTGAGTAGAATCCAAACAGACGGCATCAAATTGGAGTAATTTTGAGAGTGATATTTGTTTAGTACTATTTGTTCTTAAGCTAAAAATTAAAAAATGCTATAAATTCATTTTTTTAACATATTAATAATTCATTATGGCCCCAACACCCAGACAGGCTCTTTCCTGATAGCAACTGTCATGTGCCGTATGGCTGCTATCTTCAGCTTTAATTTTTCAGAGATTTAATGCAGTAAAGTATTATATTATAATCTATATATACATTAAAAATGATATTTAATTTGGGTTTCTCACCGAAAATGTAAGTATCAATTATCGGCTTTTTTAACAGATTATTACAAAATTTTTTTCAAGTTACATAATTAAACTGAAAAAAAGGCTTAAAATAATAATAAAAAACGTGTCTCCTATTAATGACACTTATCGTCCTCAATTTAACGTGTCTCCTATTCCATTTCAACATTATCGTGGAGATTCGAGTTCGACTACTTCTTCATCTAGTCGTCCGTCATTTAATTTGAATTACCGTATTGATGAAACCGATGACGAGACACAACAAGCAAACGAGCCTCTTCCTAGAGAAAATATACGTAGAGACAGAGGTAGAGACAACGTCGTGCCGCGTGGTTGTGGCACCGGGATCATTTTTAGGTTATTATGATTGTACTAGATATTTAAAAATATATTGCTTTGTGTGTATTATGACAAAATTTTAAAAACATATGTTATTAGTATAATATTATAATATATATAGTATTTTATAAATATTACAAATAACAAATATTTTATAATTATAACAAATAAATTTATAAATTGTTTAATATTATATATCAAAATAATATAATTCTTCAAGTCAAATGAATAACAGTTCAAAAATAACAAACTCAAATGATTTTTGAATTAATCAAATAATCATTAAATCATCATTAGTTAAATAATTATTAGATTTATCATTACCATATGATTATTAAACTTGTCATTATATTTAATCGATTTCGCAGACAAAATCGACCCAAACAACCGTTTTAATTTAAAAAAAAAAACAAATCAAAATCATTAATAAAAACGGTGATGGTTAAAGAGATTTTAACTTTTTTAATTAAAAAAAAACGACTTAATAAAAACGGCATGGAGCAAGATGCGATTTTAAGCTAAAATCAGCTACCACCTAGCAGTTTTTTTTTTTTTTTTTGAGGAAACCACCTAGCCGTTTTTGATTAATATTTTAACATTTTTTCAGTTTATTTGTGTAATTAAAAAAGTAATAATCTGTTAAAAAAGCCTCAATTATCTAATACTCTATTATTAATTTTTTCAATTTTAGTGGTCCTTGTCATGAATAATTGTCTTACATAATAATTAATAATTGTTGCATAATTGTACTGAGAATATGTTAGAATACTAACCCGTACTGTTGTACTGAATTATGAAAGTGTTTTAAATTATAGTGATAATTATTTAATCACTACTGCATCTATATATGTCTCCAATCTAACGTATATAACTCTTTTTCTTTCATAAACCGAAAAAGGAAAAAGGGATTTAATTGCTTGTATATATGTGCAATAACTATCTGTCATATTAAAACTGTCTTAATAGCATATGATATTCACTTTTTAAATCCAATTTATATCTTATTGGTTAAGCGCTAGCTACAATCGATGAAATGACAATAGACCATCGAATCGGGTTAATTTTTGCAAAATTTTGGGCGAGGTCGAGTTGCAACAATTGCCTGGTCCAGCCCATACATACATTTTGTGTAGAAAATTCGGTCCGACCCAAAAAATCGGGCTATTCGGTCGGCCCAAATATGTCCGACCTTTTTCGCCTAAAAATACATCCCAACTCAATTCAAACCTTGGGATGGTCGGGCTGCCCGGCTTGATTTTGCCAAATTCTATCTCGCAATTAATTGTTGAGTATGTTTTCCTCTTCAACAAGCTAATGGTGATCTCACTTCCGAAAGAAAGTCTCAATGTGGTGGTGTACTCAAATCTATCGCATGCATGTAGCCGATTTTGAAGACAACTATAGAAAATGTGCATTGAGACATCTTTCTCACTATATAATGATCAAGGCCAACGATGATCCTATCCTAAAAGATAAGGAGGAGTTAGTAAAACCGATTTCATTTTTCCAAATATTATATACATTTATTTTATTTATAATGGGTAACTCACGCAACTATCAAATATGTATTGAGTAAACCATCAACTTGCTTAATAAATAAGCCGAAACTAGATTAACTAGATAAACCACACTAGACAAATTCGTGAATCTTACATTTCTACATGAACAAGTTTACTTCAATTTGAAACAATAAACTATATTATAGACTATATAAATGAATTACACTTGTCTTGAAATATAATTAATAAAAATGACCAATCATAAAGAAATATTATCATGTTAAGTAGAGTGGCAAGTAGGTCGCCACTGCCTTAACCGGCTGCCGGCCAACAGACACTTTCGGGCTAGGCCGGGCCGCCAAGATATCAACGGGCCTACACTTTCGAGGCCCACCGCCTTTCATGGGTGCCGGGCGGGCCAAAATGACCCGAGATTAAATGATTGTTTTTTTAAATAAGTTTGTTGTTTCTCAGTTCATTTGGCTCGACTCGCTGCAACTTTAATTTTTCCTTTCTTTACAACCAAATAGCTGCTGTCCAAAGGTAGAAGAACTACTTTGAGGCAAATGAGAATTTCTCAGTACAGTGAATCAACTTTCAATGGTTCAGCACTAAATCAGGTGTCAATCACTATAGCGGGAAATGACACTGAATGTAAAATGAGAGCCTTCTAATTTATTCTAATAGGATTACAAATATGGGAACAAAATGTTGACAGATTTAAATCTTAAGAAATTTACTTAAATCTTAAGAAATTTACTTGTAAGAACTTATAACTGGTAGATTAATTAATGCAATATGAATTCAATAAATATTACATCAAACATCCAAATTTTAGTTTTTTAGTTAATATATATATATTATATAAAAGAAAATGTCGGGCCAAAAAAGCCCGAAAAAATCGGGCCAAACTTGGCCTGAGCCCACTGGCCCATCGCCAAGTAGGCCCTTCTTTCGGCCTCTAGATTTAAGGCCCACTGCCTTTTAACACTGGGCCGACGGGGGCCCACTAAGCGCCCAAATCAAATTGCCAGCTCTAATGTTAAGTTTGACTAAGTTACAAATCATGTTCCTCTTTTTTGGAGGATATGAGTTCAATCAAAACAAAGGTGACTTTATACCAATTTGTTATTTCCAAAGCCCTATTTTGGGTTGTTAGGATGTGATGCATACCTACCGATTTATTATGCGCATCCAGTTGCCACATGCAAAAAGTATAACGGCATAATTCGTACATTATTACTGCCTTAATTATTACAATTTATAGTCCGATGAATGCCAACTATTATTGTTCACTTATCTCTAATGAAAACTAATGAGATCCCTTTCCGCGCCGTGAAATAGATCAGACATTTATTGATGAAGGTAGTTATATGTTGCCTTAGACGCATTAAATTACAAATAATTATGGGCCAATATTTGATCTTTTACTTTTCTCTTGTTTCTTATTTCATGTTTTTAATTCAATTGGTACTATCCAAATAGGATTATATATAATATTATTATGAGGTGGTCTTATATAAGATCGTCTCACTGATGTAAATTAATAAGATAGAATCATATAAAATACAAAAATATGATTTTTTTTATGTATTTGGGTTTGAGTTGGAATCTTATGTATACGTAGGATTCGTATCATGGAAAATGTCCCATGGTATCGCCTCATACAAGTTTTTTTTTATTATAATATGAATGTTGACATATATAAATTATGATAAAACTTTGATGAGAAGCATCTCATGTATACGTGAGGTCATATATGAAAGTAAAATTCCAAAATTTCCAAACACAAACACATATGGGACGATTTCCTCATATAAGATCATCTCACGAATTATTAGCATATATAGAGATTATTAGCCCATATGTCCTCTTGTCAGCCCGACTCCCTCATGGATCAAGTTCCAAAATTCATAATGTTGTACAAATATTCATATTCCTATGCTAGAATACTTTTACGCGGAGGACGGTTTTATTCACAGGTGTGATCTTTTTCCAAAATAATGTTTCATCTCATATGTCACAAATGTGATCTTCTATTCTAAAATGATGTTTCATCTCAAATGTCACAGATGAGGTCTTCTATTCTATAATGTTTCATCTCATATTTCACTATAACGTTGATTGCCACATGAATAAAAGTTATCATATTAATTTCAAGAATTGTATATTACCTTTTCTTCCTTTTTATTCTTCTTTGCGAAATATGGACTAGAGAAAACAAAAATTCCAAAGAACTTTTAGAGTTCAACGATAATGCCATTTTCCCAGCTTAAAACTAGTTAGCACTTCTTAATACCATTTTCCCATAAAAAATATCAAGGATAATGCCCACGAAAATATCATCAAATTCCAAAAGCGCCAAAGCCTTAGTCCTTAGAGCTACGTAGGGATTAGGATCAACTGTCTGTTTCATCTTCTGATAAAAGGGTTAAATCAGAAATGAATTTTAGTTGGAATGTACTCCACCATGTAAAAGTGTATGGACATGGTGCAAACAACACATTTATCAACTCATTTGACACTTTTGTTTCATTCTTACAGAGGTAGTGAGGATAGGACAACTTTGCTCTAAAGTGGTGGGCTATCTAGGATTTCCATCATGTACTACAAGATTATAGCTGCAAGATTTGGGACCAATAAAATATTTGGCCAAGATTCTTCCCATATTTTATATAGTTTCAAGTAAAAACATAACCCCATCCTTGATGGCCCACCGACTTCTTTTAACTTTGTGGAGGAGGTGAATCGCGAGATGTCTTTCAATGTCGAGTCTGAATCGCCATAAATTGAGTCCACACAAGAAATCTTCTCCACCCTGCACCCTCGGAGATTCAAACCTCCACATCATGCGGGTTGCAAAGTTGACAAATAACATATTACTAAGGTCGTCCCTTAACAAATGAAAATGCATGCAATGGAGTAAGTGAAAGCATAACTAAGTTTGAGAATCAAGGTTTTTTTTTTTTTTTTTGAACCTACATGAAAGGTTTGATAATGAGATTGTTTCATATATTAATCTTAATCAAAAGGCTGGAAAATCTATTACATTCTAAGTAAACTAATCCTCGGAAGAGAATAAACAGAGGAAGAAATATATCCCAAAGGTAAAAATTTGGTGATATTGCCACAAAGAGAACAATGCATTTACTTGTTAGAATTGATTAAACCAATTTAGATCGGAACTCATGCGATTATCAATAAACAAAACTGATTATCGAACCTTAAATCTAAGCGTCTTGAATCCATATTGCTTGATTCAATTGACGTTTCCGCCTTCCACAATCAAATCACCGACACTAATGGGATCTCTCAAATGGAAAAAGGAGAAAGAGTAAAAAGAACGTGTGATTGACAGGACCACAACCCTATTTATATAAATGGGACTGGCAAACTAAAAGCCCATCAATCTTAAATGGTACTAAGACGTATCTACACATTGCAAAGTCAATACTCAATGGATATTTCTAACTCATTAGTTAGATCACTTAATTGGCCCTAATTAATTAAATAGCCCCATAATATAAATTATTAGACATATGTAAGTCCACATAATTAATTAGGATAAAATCCTAACAATCTCCCACTTGGACTACATATGTCGCCAAAGACAATTATATTATGAAATCCTTAGTGTACACAAAATTTTGCCATTTATCTTTGAAATATCTCCTTAGTTACAATCGTCCATCTCCTATATCAAAGATGGGATCAAAGCGACCTTCGTTACACTCCAAATGGTAGCTAGACCCATCAATGGTCACCACACTAATATATTCAATGACATAGATCGAGTATGGATGTGCAACATGGAAATTACATGTAACGTGATCTCAACATGCCTAATTCCAATCGGTCCAACTTTATTCCTTACGAGATCATGCAAAATCTTGATTAATTCGAGTATACAAAAATATAAACCATCTTCTTTATTCTCGAAAATAAACACGAAATGTGTTCAAGCTAAAGAACATCAAAATACAAACTCCCACTAAACGTGCATATTATCTAACAATACAATACCCATACGAGCGAAATGTGCTCATGAAATACTTTAGATGGCAATCCCTTTAATGAGCGGATCCACAATCATGGAGTTTGTCCCAATATGTTCTATGACATTATACCACTCAATTCTTTCTTTAACAACAAGGAATTTGATGTCTATATGTTTCGACTTCACGTAACTCCTGTTGTTATTGAATACAAAGACAACCGATTTATTGTCACAATATAACTTCAATGGTTTCTCGATGCCATCCACAACACGCACCAAATGACAAAATTCCTTAGCCATATTCCATGATTAGATGCCTCATAACAAAGTGCTACAAATTCAAATTTGCCATAGTGGAAGAAGCTATAAGTTGTCTCCGCTTAACACTTTTCCAAGAAATAGCTCCCCAATAGCAAATAAATATACCAAAGTAGATCTTTTACTTTGTCTGGCATCCAAAGAAAATCGAGTCGAGTATCCTACGATCTCCAAAAGTCCCGATCTCCGATAAGTGAGCATGTAGTCTTTTGTTCTTTGTAAATAACGCATAACCCTCTCTTGTTTGCTTTCCAATGATCCATTCCTGGGTTACTTAAATATCCGCTAACATTCCAACTATGAACGCCAGGTCCAAACGCTGCACATACTGGGAGCATACATAAGACTCCTACAGCAGAAGATAAGGAATCTTTTGCATTTCTTTGTTCAAACTCATTCTTGGGAATCGACTGAGATCAACTTGTCTCCTTTAGAATGAGTATCTCCTGGTGCACAATCTTTCATGCCGAATCTACTCGAGAATCCTTTCAATATAGCTCTTTTGTGATAACTCAATGATACCGAGAGCGATCTCGATGTATCCGTATACCTAATACAAAAGAGGCATCCCTAAGATCTTTCATCTCAAAATTCTTAGTCGAAATCTCTTGGTTTCGTGCAATAAGCTATATCGCTATTTCTACTTGTAGATGTATGCCATCGACATATAACACAAGGAAGATGAACTTACTCCCACCAACTTATGGTATACACAATCATCAACCTTATTCACCTCAAAACCAAATGAGATGATGACTTGATGAAATTTGTAATACCATTGACGGGAAGCTTGCTTGAGACCGTAGATGGATTTCTTTAGTTTGCAAACCATATTCTTTGGATCTCCGGATACAAAGTTTTCTCTGTTGCACCATATAGATCATTTCGTCAATGTCGCCATTTAGAAACGCAGTCTTTTACATCCATTTGATGTAGCCCTAAGTCAAAATGAGCCACCAATGCCATTATTATCCTAAAAGAGTCTTTCGATGAAACCGAGAGAAAGTCTCTTTATAATCAATGCCTTCTTTTTGAGTGAAACCCTTAGCGATCAGACGCGTGCCTTTATATCTCTCGATATCGCTTTGAATCCCTTTTGGTCTTAAATATCCATTTGCAACCAATAGGTTTCACTCCTTTAAGCAATTCGACGAGATCCCAAACATCATTGTCTTTCATGGATTTCATCTCATCCATCATAAAGATCAATCCACTTTTCGTAATTGAACTTTGTTTAACTTGGTGAAAGTTGATAGGATCATCTTCCACCACTCCTATGCCAAACTCATGTTCCTCGAAGAAATACGATATATAGTCATCCTAATCGCACTCCTCTTTTCTCTAGTGGATCTTCTTAATGACATTTCCTTTGAGGTTGTTGAGTTTGTTCTTCATGAACTTCTTGATTTGGGATAGGAAGTTCCTCAACATTGTCTTGATGATCCTGATTTGATCTCAATAATGTCGGAATAAGAGCCTGGTCATTATCAATAAGAACTATAGGAAGAGAAATAAATTCCTCTTCAAAGACAATGTCTCGTACTTTATCTCCCTCCCCAAACTCAACATCTTCAAGGAATCTTGCATTTCCGTCGAGGATCATAAAACTTATAACCCCTGACCTTTCTCAATGCCAACAAAGTAGAACTTAAGGTCCTTGCGTCCCGCTTTCTTTTCACTGCCTCGGGCCTTGCCACCGGACAACCCCAAATGTGTAGATGCTTAATACTAGGCTTTATCGTCATCCATAGCTCATAAGGGGTTTTAGCTATCACATCGGGAACCCTATTGAGGATGTATGTTGCGCTTTGGCCTCGCCCTGCAGGGATTCTCGTAAAGAAGAATGACTAATCATACTTCTTACGATATCCTTAAGCGTCTATTTCGTCTCTCAAAAACTCCATTTATACTTGGGTTTCCTGGCATTGATATCTTGTGGGGCGATACCACATTCTCTGGAACTTGGCAAATGGTCCTGGACGTTGTTCACCTGATCCGTCATATCTGCCGTAGTACTCGCCACCACGATCGATTTGACGGCTTTAATCATTTTGCCTAGTTGGTTCTCAACTTCACTTTAAAGGTTTTAAACACGCCCAGGGGACTCGGACTTATCATGAATCAAATATAGGTACCGTAACGCGAATAATCATCTATGAACGTAATAAAATATTGTTGGCCATTCAAAGAAGTTCGTATGGAATGGTCTACAAATATCGCATAAATTAGTTCCAAGACGTCATTGCTTTCGCACACCTAATATCTTAATGTTTGTCCTGTTTTCCTTAATGCACTCAACACAGACATTAAAGTCCCATTAATCAAGAGGATAAATGATTATATCGCATACAAGCCTCTCAATTCTCTCAGATAAGATATGGCCCAAACGCTTGTGCCATAACATAGTGAATTCTCATTGGTCAATTTGCATTTTGTACCATGCGAGTCAACGTGCAAGGTTTCATTATACGAAGCAATAGATCTAATAAATAAAGGTTATCATTCACGCATGACAAAGAACCAAGATTACCAATAAGATTCGAATATTGAAAAAGACTAAATTTACTATCTCCAAAAGAACAAGAAAAACCAAATTTGTCCAAAGCGAGAAATAGAAATTAAATTACGCCTAAACGATGGAACAACAAATGTCTCTTTCAAATCCAAAAAACAACCATCTTTAATAATAACCTAAACGCCCCTATTCTTCAACCGCAACTATTTTGCCATCGCCACATAAATGCATCTTTCAAAGATCATTCGCTTGGCTTTCGCCCACAGTAACCCCGCATGACACACTTATGTGAGTAGTAGCACCGAATCTATCCACCAAGTGTGTCAGTACGTAACTTAAATTAACCTCTTAACAAACCAAACCGAGAAGTGTACATTTCTTGATATGCCACCAAGGTATTTGGGACAATCCTTTTCATGTGCCTGTGCTTCCTACAAAAGTGACAGAAATAATCAATCTGTTTCTTTTGCTTTAGTTGGTGGTTGTGATGTCCCAACTGCAGCCTTCCTTTTTCCTTTTCTTATCCTGAGGGGCAATCGCCAAGTGAGCACTCTCGCCCTCTCCCGCTAATTCTTTATTCTTTTGCACACAAGGAGAAATGAGCTCATTAAGAGTCCATTTATCCTTTTTGGGTGTTGTAACTCACTTTGAACCGATCGTACTACGCAGAAGAGAAATCAAAACTAAATGCACGAGCAAATCCTCGATAGCTCTAATTTTAGTGCCTTTAGCTTTGCAAATGAGATTAGACATCTCCATGATATACTCCTTATGTTCCTTTTGCTTTATACTTCATTGAAAACAAGATTAGCCGTAAGCGTGCTTGTTTTGACCTTTTTCGCTTTTCAAAGAAAAGCGTTTTCAATGTCTTCAAGAATCGCTTGGCATTATCCTCCTCGCATATACCAAGGTTTCGAATGGAACGCTTTCATGATCATGAGACTCACGCGCGGTTAGAACGATCCCACTTCTCTAAGTCCTTTTAAATTTCATGGGAACTTTCATCAAAGAGCGAGAGTCCTTCTCGTCCCTTGCGCAAGGTCAAGATCCATGCATCCAAGAACAATCATGACGTTCTTTTCCGATTCTTAAAGTTTGTCCGCTCAAAGACATGAATTGAAATGTTGGCGCGATATAGTAGTAGCGAAGCGGTAAAACCAACAAAGAACAAAACAAAATAACATGCGCAAAAATTAATATCCATGTCATAGCATAATAAGAAAAACATAAATATGCATGACAAAAATAAATGGTGGACTCTATACAAGATACCTAACACAACACCGATATTCAGATCTTTGGACAAGAATATCAATCAGAAAATGGTACTCTCATGTAGTAATCAAATATTGACAATAAGTCTCAAAACAATAAGCCTTTCTTTGGACCGACTTATTGTTCACATGGAAAACCAAATAATCATCACATATTTATTACTACAAGTACATTTATTATTCGCCAAATAATAACCTTCATTTGAGCCGATTATTATTCGCATAAACAACAAATATACACATCTTAATATCCAAAATAAATTAATTTTACACAACAGAGGTTACTTTGGCAACTTATTGCTTCAATTAATTCATTTGAAATATCAGACAAATAAAACAAATATAATTTTATTTTATTTAATGTGAGTCCAGACCATATTCTTATTTCCTTATTTTGATTTAGGATCACAAAGCCAAATAGACCCTAAAACATAAATAACACAGGCCAAGCATTGATCCAAAAGGCCCATAGCAATTTTGAATCCAAATAAATACTTTTGAGCCCATTTATTACATAAAGCCATAAACCACCAATTGACCCACCAAAACCATCTAACTCACCAACCCACTTGAACCCCCACTATCTCCTTCAAGTTTTCTGAAAAAGAAAACGTGACCCACCACCTCCAAATTAAACCATCAGTGTCCATCTCCACCAAGAAACTGTCGACCCCTTAATCCGATTGATTGTTTCGACTACCCAGGCCCTCATCCGACACCCTACGCCGGAAATTAACAAAAGCAGACAACCAAAAGCAGGAAAAAAAAAAAAAAAAAACATAACCCCTCGGCAACCGTCGCCGTCAGTCGCTCGGAGAATAAATAGACACCTACACCCTTTTTTTTTTTTTAATAGTTTTGGGTTTCTGATGTGTGGCTTTGTTTATTGAGAGAATGGTGATGATTGGGATGAAGGCGATGGTGGTTATGGTGGTGGTGGCAGAAGACAACAGAAAGAAAAAACTGGATGGGCGTACCAAACCCTCCGCCGCACTGACTTATCTGGAATTTACAAAACAATATGCGAAATCCCAAAATTCGTAGACAGAACAGTAGAATAAACACGAATGCCATATTGAGGTTTCAAACAAATAAATCAACCGAAATTGAACACGAAAAATTCCAGATTCCGAATTTCAAATAAAAAAAAAACATACAATTCTGATTTCTTCTTTTACGGGTTTAAAAACAGATCCGAATATGTAACAAAAGAAGAAATCTGTTATTGATAATCCAAACATGAGTGGCTCCGATACCACTTGTTAGAATTGATTAAACCAATTTAGATCGGAAACTCATGCGATTATCAATAAACAAAACTGATTATCGAACCTTAAACTAAGCGCATCAATCCATATTCTTGATTCAATTGACTGGTTCCGTCCTTCTACACCAAATCACCGACACTCAAATGGGATCTCTCTCAAATGGGAAAAGAGAGAAGAGTAAAAGACGTGTGATTGAGCAGGAACACAACCCTATTTATATAATCTTTATGACTAGGTCAAACTAAAAGCCCATCAATCTTAAATGACTAAGACGGTATCTACACATCAAAGAAAATTTCTCATACTCAATGGATATTTCTAGAGCTCATTAGTTAGATCACTTAATTGGCCCTAATTAATTAAATAGCCCCATAATATAAATTATTAGACATATGTAAGTCCACATAATTAATTAGGATAAAATCCTAACATTTACATTTATACTTGAGCTCCAAGTTCCAGCAGTAAGGTGTGATTAACATTATCAGATGTTGAGCCAACAAATTGAATGGGACCTGTAATTAGGGAAAAACAGGAAGTGGAACGCAGTCAAATTTACGAGTGAGATGAGAGAACATAAGGATTTCTTTTTTTCACATTTCTATTCCACTTTGTTTTCCATATTATTGGATAAATGACATGCGTCTGATAATATCATAATAAGACACGTGTCATTCATCCAATATAGTAGAATAGGAGATCCGAACTCGAGAATATAAGAACAATGCTAATGTTAAAAAGCTTGATCTCTGTTAGTTGTTCTAGCTAGGTGTATAAAACGGCAGCACTACTTAATTAATCCAAATTATATCGTCATTCGTTTAACAGGGTACAACAAACTAATACAAAGCCGCTGGAACTTAAAAAAAAGTAAATAAACCTTACCAGGATATAGAATAACTGTAGTTCCAGTTCCAAGATACGACTTTTAGATCTTTTACGTTAGCAATTGGGTTAAATATCCACTGGTTGAAAATTTTATATAAGGAACATACAGAATTAATCCGCAATGAACGAGAAAGGCATGGACAAAGTTCTTTCTCCTAAAGCTTTGCTTCTTTTTTTTTTTTTTTTAAAGGGCGATTACAAAAACACCCTGAAGTTTGGGCTAATGACAAAAAAAAATTAGAGATGTTTGAAAATTACAGAAAAAAAAACCCTCAAATTTGATTCTGCCTTAAATCTAAGGCGGTAACTATATTTCTATAAATGCAAATGGGGGTTTTCAAACATTTTTTTGCTTATATAGGGAAAAATGTAAGATGTAATCAATTTATACAAAATTTTAATGGTCGTACAAATTTTGTATAAACACTTTACATGTGTGTGTGTGTCACGTACAAACTTTATATATATATGGAAAGTGAGAGTTTGAAAATGAAAATAAATCAGAATTTCAAGTAATAAATTTGTAAAAAGTTGTTAAAAGAATGAAAAAGATAAAATGGGCCAAAGTATAATTCTAATAGACTCGAATCATCAGTTGAGGCTGGCCTAGATCATCCATACCTTGGGCCCTAAGCCCATACACAATATTTCGAGGTTGTAAATGGATCTTGGCCCCAAAATAAGTTATATTTCCTATCCTAAAGATGACTATCAACTGATACTCTTTTTCCTTTTCTTGAAAAACAAATCTATGGTTTCAGAAAAATAAAAATACAAATCTATAGATCTCACGAAACATATCGAAAATCAATCGCATATATAGATAGTAGAAAATTTAATATGTAGTGGAGAACTTCACATTTAGGTTCACAGGGTGAGAATCAATGTGGAGCAAAATTCGACCCAGCCCAACTTGATGAATCCAGATGTGTCTTAATTATTATCATATCACTAAAGTCCATTCATAAAATATAACAATCGTCACATATGCTTTCTCAAAATATGATGGAATTTACTTTGTTAACTAAAATTTAAGGTGCATTTGTTTTTGTTTTTTTTTTTTATATTTTCTAGGGGAGGAGGAGGTTTCGAAGAAATAAGAAACTCTTGTTTATTTGTTGTGAATAAAAATAGATAAAAATATGATTATTAATAACTCACCAATTCTTTCTTACAATAAAAATATCTAATTGTACCCAAATTGAAATTAGTTAATGCAATTCTGATTTCGTGCACATCATTCTTGGTTATGCTATAATTATGTTGTTCATGGCTATTCCAAATCATAATGCACTATGTACCATGCCCAATTTGTCTCATTCATTATATTCTACCATAAAATTGTAGTGCATCCAAATTTTCTTTAAGTGTTTTTATATTTAATTTTAACTTGAACACTACAATATATGATTTTTGCCCTCATATTGTGGAGAAATATTAAGAATCAAATCAAATCACAATAAATTTGATTATAAATAACACATCAAAATTAAATGATCGAGCATGTGACAACAGACGCGACGCGATGAATTGCACTTTTAGTGTCTTACACAAAGTTTTGCAATATTAAATATCTTATCCGGAATATAAACGAATCGTTGTTTCTCTCTTGTTTATTTCTTTTTAAAAGTTTGACATAAGTATAGTTTAAAAAGGCCCAACAGCTAAAATTTCACCAATAAAAATGCATGTGTGCTTTCCACTAATAATAAAATATTTATTTCCAACTTCACATACAGCTTTACAGTACCATCATTTCAAGCACAAGGACCACCTTATTTGCCTAGCAACTTGGAACCAAGAAATAATTCAATCATATGTTGAGTCTTTATAACATGTGCCTATCAAAACTAAGTTAGTAGGCATGCCTCAACAAAAATCACATGACTTAATATCTTGTTCCTCTATCTTCCCCTTCTTTATCCTGTAAAGTGCATAAAGAATCTTGAATCCTAGATTTTCTCCACCTGTATGATTAATGTTACTTGGTTTTTCTTACATTTGATTTATTGTATATAACAATCTGCTTAGAAATTAAACATGGTTTTGTCCTTCACTCAAAAAAAAAAAAAAAATGGTTTTGTCCTTAAAGAGTAGACCAACTTCATTAATTTATATATGGAGTTACTGCACTTTGATTAAGGGAGTGGTTTGCAAACATTTACGCTTTTGAAAGAAGTAATTAATTGCTACAAAGTAACAAATAGTTGAAAATCGAAGTTGATAATTTTGAAGTGAAAATAGATTAAGTTTAGAGAAAAAAAGTTTGACGGATAGGTTGTAAAAGTGTTTTAGTTGCGTATAGAGTCAAATCGAAACATAATAAAAAATCGAAAGCACCTTTCCACTCTTTTAAATTTGATTAATGAAATATTATTAGAAGCATGAGATGGCATTTGCAAATACTAAAAAGTAATTTTTTTCTGAAATAAAAGTTGAGAATTACTTGTTTTTAGTGTCTTCTGAACACTCCCTAAGTGTTTCTTGTTTCATACCACAGTGTAGCCCTCCTAATGATCAGTGACAAAATTGCAATATTGATCATACAATAATGGAGATTACAAAATTGGTAAAAATGAATTGGCAATTTAAGTACCTTAATTTATAGTTTTTGTAGATTGAGAATAATTTTTATCGGTTTAAAAATTAACAGAATTTCGCACACGCCTCCTCGTAAAGTTTTTTCATCCCTTTCATTTTTCGGACGGATTTCTCACCGAATGTGCAATTGCCTATGAAAATATTCAAAAATTCATTGTTCACTTATTCTCACTTTTCCAATCATCAATCACATTCACTTATAATTAAAAAAACACTACATCAGCCTATCATCACAACACAATCATATCACAAATATAATATTCATTCTCTCTTATTTTTTCAAATCACCAATCACATCTAATTACTATTACAAAGAATAGCAACTATCACGTCAACTCTCATAATCATATTTTTATCTTATATTCAATCACACTCTAAAAACTTATTTTCATTTTTCTAAACAATTTTTTCACACTATTCTCTCCAAAAGGGGTTGAGATCTCATATTCACTTTCTCTATTTCATTCCCTATTCCATATGTTGGATGAAAAATATGTGTACAGATTGTAACATCACATGACATCATCTCCCACACGTGTATTTCATCCAATGCAATGGAATATGAGTGGAATAGGAAAATGGAATAGAGATCTCATCCCCTCCAAAAGTAGAAAAGAGCGAAACGAAAGATCAAACAATCACTCCAAACTTTTTCTTTTGGCTATATAATCCTACTTGGACACAACATTGTTTACGTGGATGGACGAAGAATGTGATTGGGGAAGAAATAAAAATACACATGTGGAAGAAGGTTGAAGGGAAAAAAATGTGAAAAGAAAAGGATAAAAAAAAGATCCGCCCTTTTTGGTTTGAGATGTTTCATTTTTTTTTATAACTCACTTTCAGCTTACGTCGACTATGCCCGAGGACAACAGCTCCGCTCCTCATTGTTGCCGCAAGGTAAACCGTGGGATGTGCACACAGAGCAGCGATTTGAACTTCGACCTTCACCCCACAATTGTTTGTGGTGGCAGTGGCTAAGTGCTAAGCACCGGTTGTTTGAGATGTTTCATGTTTGTCTTTGAGGTTGCTGAGGTTTGCGTCGACATATAATGAATTCTCAAAAAAATGAAAATACTAAATTATTTCTGTCATATATACTATAGTGGCGTGTCACATGTGGGATATTTCAGCTAATTTTTAAGTTTCTGACGATTAATGTTCTCAATCCACGAAAAAAAATGTGTTAAATTGTCAATTTCCCCAATTCAACAAATACGGGGATCGCTTTTGTAATATTACCAAATTATTTGCATCTAGGTCGTTGCTCCCTCCAAATTAAATTCTTCTGTTATTTTTTTTGGGTAGCACTATTTACACTTTATTTTCGTATACGCTCACTTTCTAAATATGAATCAACTCATTTTTTAAAATAACATATTTACTTAATACACCCCCAATATCCACCATATCTCACTATGAGAGATGGTACTTGGTCCCACCTATTAGAAATGATATTAATGATTCAAACTTCAGCCTCCCCTACTAGCTTACTTAATATGATTCTCGACAAGGAACGACTCAAGATTTCTTAATATTCGCACTATAGCGTGTAATTCTTGTGTTGGAGTAATTGTTATTTTGCTTTGACACGAGAGATATTTCAATTTCGCACAATGTTGTTTCAGGGTTCTAAATAGCATGATGGCACGATGGTACCATTGTGTTCATGTCAACTACCATTTGCGCCATCGTACCATTTAGAATCATAAAACAAAGTTGTCTCGAAATTCATGTGTGTCAATCGTGCCATGTGTAAAACTATGTGATACAACATCATTTTTGAATAGGAAAACATATACCATATTTGCAACAATGTGAGTGTTCGAAAATTTAGGATTTAGAAAAATGTTGAGAAGATGAAGAAGGTGTGGATAAGAACATATTTAGAGAAAAAGGAATGTAAATGTCGTCACCTTTTTCTTTTTTTTTTTTTGGTTGGGATAATTAAAGGATTGTGTAGGGTCATCACACAAACATACCATTGCTTCATTGTGAAGTTTGATTACTCTGGCACCTAGAAGTACTTAATCCTGTACTTCAACATAATTTGAACATATATTCTTTAAACTCCAACCACTGTTAAAAAAGCACGCCACCTAAAGGCAGATCTATGTAACATTGAGACATCATTACCTTAATAAACAAAACCAAAATGTTCCCTCCATATCACTTCAAAATCCTCCTAATCCAGTCACGCAGGCCGCAACTTTTTCACACACTTTAATCCTAAAACATAATCATGATTATCCCCGAGCCCACTCTCATATTACATAAATCAATTTTTCCAAGAAATCTCACATTAATTGCACTTCAAATTAAGATCCAGAGAAATGAACAAGAAACAAAAGACAAAGCAGCTTCAAAATAAAGGATGCAGGGCATTGTGCTGTAGTAATTGTAGGCTAAGTGTGTCTTCATCCGAAGAATCCGAAGTTTCGGACAGGTTTCAATTTCATTCGATCTCCAGCATCGCACACGCAATGGTCCAAGAAAGGCTGGACCAGATGATCAGAGAGAGAAGGGAAGAAAGGACGATCAGACGGTCGAGGCGCGACGATACCAAATTCGTCGTGATGGTGGCGATGGAGAAATCATCGTACGATCCTAGAGAGGATTTTAGAGAATCAATGGTGGAGATGATAGCGGCAAATAAGATTCGCGAGGCGAAGGATTTGCGACGACTTTTGAATTATTATGTGACGATGAATTCGGAGGAGTTTAGAGGGGTTATACTTGAGGTATTTCATGATGTTTGTACTGATTTGTTTATGTATTGTAAAAGATAATTATTTGGAGTCTTTTTTTTAATTCGGAGTACATATATAGTTTTTTGTCTGGACATATAGGTTTGGATGTAGTTCTGTCGTGGTTTTTTCTTGCAGGAAGAATTGAGTAACCAAAGAGATGACCAGGTGACTAGTGAGCTTGATGCCCAATAGATTTAGGGCAAAATAGGGGGGGGGGGGACCTAACCTGATATTGATCCTAATTAAGGAAAATTTGGTTTATCTTTCAAAATTATAAATAACCCGTGATTTGTATTCAATTAATAGGTACTCCTCTTGAGGGTAGGGATATTAATGGGTTTGGGTCCTGCCTGTAACTGAACCAAACCCGCCACATTTGGGGCATGTATATGGGTTTGGGTGGGGTAATAGTTGACCCAACCCTGACCTAACCGATATAATTACCACATATATAGATTTTATATATTGTTGTTCTAGAATTCTTGATTTATCTACTTTATACGTGTTTATTATATAATTCCTACAAATTATATAAAATTATATAAATATTATATGGCACAATTTTTTTGTAGCAATATTATGATCAAAAATCATATAAAGATGGCCAATTATATAAAGTTAACGGGCGTACGGATCTTACCCGCTAAATATGGGTATAAGTTGGGGCAGGTTTGGGTCTAAAGCGAGGTGGTCGAGGCAATCTAGGTCTTGTGTATTTCTAATGGATTGTGTCTCGGGTTTAGATGAATCCGACCCAGACCCAACCAGTTGATATCCCTGCTTGTGGGTGTACTTTGTCAAAAAGAAACAACCTTCAATATTGTAATTTTAAAAGATGGTTTAGTTTTATAATAATTAGACTCAACCTCAAGGTAATTTTTGTAATTAACCCATAAGTTCAACATGATTCAACTCGCCATTGTCTGGAGAAGACAGTCAAATATGATCTCTCATTAAACCATTGCATCTGTAATTGTATTTTGAACCTGAAGTATCATATTTGAGCAACCATACCCTTATTTTTGGTGGGGTTCTACGATAGCAAGAAACTTTGAACAGACAAATTGATTGAAAAGACAAGATACACTGAGCGATCACTCCTCATTATTTAATACATGCCCCAAACAAAGGAGTGATGATTGTAAACTGAAAACCAGTAATGTCTTAAGCAGTCAAAAGAGAGCTGCCTTCTTTGATGAGCACAAATATACCGTCTCCATCTCCTCTTGAAACACGAAGGTCATCATCGAGGTATGTTGTGAGCAGCCATGACTCGGCTTTGGGGTGGGAGATTGGAAACTTCAATGGTGGTTGGCTAGAAATCTTCTTGGCAACAGAGGCAGCGGTGTCCTGGACAGAGGTGATCAAACTTTTGAAGGGCGTGAGATCAATCTTTTTGTCCCACAAATTCTATAGTTTCGGCAATTCGATGGAATTGGCACAACCGGGGTGTCCCAATGACGCCCTCTTGAAACTTAATCTGAAAACTCAAAAATAAATGGATAAGCGTTTTAACGAAGGTCGTTGACCTGGGAACCCATCAGTCTCACCCATTCCAAGACTTTGTACTCGAGGAAAATTTTTACAAGACAATAAATATTTTACAATAGCTCAAATAGGAATATGTCTTATATGCATCATCTCATGAATCAAAACTAATGAGATGAATTCTAAAACATTGAAAAATATGGATTATTTTCATATTTGAATATAGAATCCGTCTTATGGATCATATATATGAGATCGTCTCATACAAGTTTTTGAGTTTGTGTTGAAATAAACACAAACTTTAAAGGGTATATGTAATTTATATGATAACTGAAATTTTGATTTTTAATTTTTGTAATTACGATAACCCTCCGGAGTAGTTATTGTAATTATCCCTAGATTAATTTTTCATTGCAAGATATTTACCAATGAATCTATAGATAACAGAGGATTAATAGCACGAGTAGAAGGATAAACCTGCACACGTTTGGGACTTCGAACTTCAAACGTAGCATTGGTAGAAAATGAAGTAGTTGCCAATGGTCCAGCAAACTGGACTGAGTTCTGGACTGTGAATTCCTCCGAGTCAATGGTCTGCGATAGCTCCGCAATTTTCACCAATGGCAGAACTCCATCGCTTGATAATAAAGGAAACAAACTCACACATGTTGTGTACCTGAAGTGCTCAATTGAAAGAAACAAAGGAATAATCACTAGCTGCAATCTAGAATCTTCGAGATGGTATAGTTTAGGATTTGAAATCATAGCATGAAGAATAGAGCTCTCAAAAAACTCCCAAATTTCCCATGCCATATTTTCCCCCTGTTATAGACTTGTATGCAGCTCTAACTAGTTTTACAAACTTGCACATCATCTGAGAAACGAACCAACTTATTCAATACTCGATTCGAGATCGATCGTTAAAAATTTGTTTGAACTCGGTTTGTTAATTAACATAACGAACAAAGCTTAAACACATTTTTCCATTCGAAAAGATGTAAAGCTCGGCTAGAGCTCGACTCGATTAGTAAAAAAAGAATAAAATATGTGTGAAAATATCAAGGTACTCGAACTCGATTCGTGTTCGCCCGACTAAAACTCGCTTGAGATCGATTCGATTAATAACCAAATCAAGCCCAAACACAATTTTGAAGCTCGATTAAAATCCAAAGGGTTATTTGACCGTTTATGGTATTTCTCGATTTTTTTGTAAATGTGTTGTGGTTTTTCGGAATGTTAATAATTTAAGTGTTGGCGCTATTTGTACTAGCGCCCATGTGCTTGCCTCACGCCAATAGCGCCAAACCCATTTTTTATTTTTATTTTTAAATTTCTCGACACTTCGCCGCTAGTCAAACTAGCGCTCATTGAAAAAGATGGGAGTTGTTGGGAAATCGAAAATCCTTTCGATTGGAAAATCCCGGTTACTCTAGTTTGACTAGCGGCAGAGGTGTCAGAAATTAAAAAAAGTGTTTGGACGCTATTAGTAGTAGCGGCAGGTATATGGGCGCTAATACAACTAGCGCCTACACATAAATGATTAACACCCTGAAAAAACACAGCACATTTACAAAAATATCTGAAAAACACCATACACTGTTAAATAACCCAAATTCAAATAAATAAACAAGAATATGTTAGACTCGACTGACTAATCTGTACCCTGGTGATTGAGATCCAAACAAAAATTAAAAAATTACGCTCGATAAACGCACAAAAGCTAAATTAGCAAATGTCAAATTCACCATTCTAAGAAACAATAACAATCAAATCACCAATCGGAACTTACGCGAGAATCCATTTCCCATTGAGAAGGGGCAAAGCCTCAGTCGGAGCAGGAGTCGGGTTTTGGGCCTCGAGCTGCGAGATGAGCTCCACAATATCCGCTCTGGTTTCAGTAGAGACGTGTAGTCCCCTGTTTGTTCCAGAGAAAGAGTCCACCAATTGCTTCTTAAATAAATCGATTCCCGATAGTTCCTTCTCCAGAACCGCCACCGACGGAGCTGCGGACTCGTCTTCGCCCGCCGCACGCACAGCGAAATTCTTCTTCAGCTTCGTAGATTTCGTTATCGAAATAGCAGGAAAATCGATCCGACTAACGATAGAATGAGATGAACTCGGGATCAGTTTTGAGTTGGGAGATGAGTTTTGGAAGGTTTTAAATGTTAACTGACTAACAGAAGCCATTGACGCCATTTTTGTTGAGGTTGAAACGATTGAATATTGGGATATTTGCAGAGGTTTTCCACAATAAGAAATCAAGTGAGGTGGTGATACAGAGGGTTGAATTCTGACCAATTTAAAGAACTTGTCAAAAAAAAAAAAAAAAAAAAAATAAAGAACTTGTTAAATAGATAAAAAGACGGTGTTACCCTCCCTGCATGCATTCATTAATTCTTGTTAGGTGCTGGGGCTATTGTGGGCTTTCAAGTTTCACATCATTTGTTCATATTTCTTCTTTTGGCGAAATTACAAAACTAGTCCTGTAATTTTTAAAGTTGTAGTTACAGTCCTATGATAATTTTGCCCCTCAGCAAAACTAGCAATTTTCATTCTGTAATTTTTAGGATTTGACAATTTTATTCTTATATGTTTTAGTTGTGGTAATTTTAATCATATTAGTCAAAAGAACCCAATTTTGGTCATTTGTTAAGTGTTTTTATTTTTCCATAATTATAATACACGTGGAACTTATATTTCGATTTTGATTTGAACTTATATTTTTAAAATTCTTCTCTCATTAATCATATATAAATATATAATATAAATGATAAATAAATTCAACTCATAAGTAATAAAATATAGGTTTATATACTATTTTCTACTTGATCGTATATATTGAATATTTTGGCTATAAGGAGATTTTAGAAATAAGTGAAATATTGAAATAGCCCTTAGGACCAAATTTGCACCGACTTAAAATCTATATTACCAAAACTCGCACAAATCTAAAATTTACAGACAAAAATTGTCATAAAAGCAAAGGACACGGAACTAAAATTGTAATTTCAAAAGTTAGGGGATTAATACTGCAAAATCCATATAGATCCAGGACTATTTTGCATTTTTCAATTCTCCATTTTGTACTTTTCCGAACCTTTATTTTATTGTTTAATTTTAATAATTTAAATGTTCAGGTTTCGGCCTTCGGAGAACGTGGTATTAACTATGAGTTACACTTGGTTTCTTATAACATTTTTTTTTTTTTTTTTGATGGCGGTTTCTTATAACATTTGTTTTGGCATATAATTATTATTTTGCAGTAAGATATGATATCACTATGAAGTTGCCTAATGAATTGATTAATTTAAACGTGCATCGTGATGGTGAGCTGTCCAGTTGACTAATTCTTAATAATCGTGATATTACGATAGGATATAATTTGAGTTTTTCGAAGCACAAAACTTAAATTTCACACCAACAGTTTCTGATAATTATCTAATATACAGATCAAAAAATAGTCCCCATGTTAATCGGCCAAATTTTGATTGAAAGTGCAATCAATCGCTAATACAACAAACATCCTAAGTATTTCTAACCCATTAAGTTTGATTTGATTCTTTATAATATAATGTAATCGTTTAATTTAAAATTTCGTTTGTCTCCCATCATTTACTTTGTTTGAAAGGTAGCTTATATATTTGGGTTTTCCGGTTTGGCTTGATATTATATATATTTTTATTTTGTATTGATTAATAAAAATATAATAGTTGATGTCAAAATAAAAAATACAACATTTATTTTTTAAAATAGAAATGTCATCATTATTTTTTTATACTTCCATGTGTTCATTAAAGCGTTAAATAACTTTTTTAGGGAAAAAAGGGTTACAAAACTTACATTATCCACACAGTGTGTTAATTAATTGTATATGTTTTATCACGAGACATAAAAACTTTTAAATATAAATTATAACCATAATCCTATTGAAAAATTTATTAAATACCTATATTATATTTTACATGTTAAGTCTAATAACTAGCTCTAGTAGTTTTAAGAAAAATTCGATTATATGTGTAAGATTGTTGTGCATATTTAAGAGAACAAATGTACGAATTTAAATGAAAATGTAGCCAAATTGGTTACAAGTGAGGTAATATTTGACTTCTCTATGAGAGGTCAAAAGTTCGATCTCCTGAGACATAATAGTTGTACAATTAATATTTAGGCTTTTAAGCAGAGACTGTTCCCCAATAATATATGGTCATGTGGGAACATAAAATCTCGGTTATCAAAAAATAAACCCTTATGGCTTCACAAAGCACATGAAATTGTCAATATTTTTCAAGTAAACGAGTACGGGTACTATTGTGAACCAAATCGCCTCATTAATAATGGTACCAATAGCAGAAATGGAGACACCCAATTCATCCTAACGTGAAATTTTACTATATTTAAATAATGGTGTTAAATGTGCCCAATTTCCACGGTATAGCCATGTGATCGTACGGTTTCCACAAAAATAAAATAAAATAAAAGTATAAAACTCAAGATTCAATAAAATTATATAGACTTCAATAAAATTATGAAATTATTACAATGAGTTAATCAATTTAAACTTGCAGTGTAGAGTTGACAATGGGTCCGATAAGACTAGAGCCCGAACCAAATCCATTCACTTGGAGCAAGTATGAGTCAATAAATGAGTATGGAGCGGGTAATGGGTATTTATTTTTAGACTCGAACGGGTATGTATCGGGTAGCGGGTATGGTAGGACTCGACCCATACCTGATCCATATTATTATATTTTTTTAGTTTACATATAGAGTGGATATATTGTTGTTCAAGTACTCTTGATTTATATATGTTGGTGTTTAATTATTTCATAATTCACATAATATCTACAAAATTATATAAATATCATAAATTTTGAGCGCACTATTTTGAGTAAAAATCTTACAATTTTGGCCAAATATATAATGTTTGTAGGTCTAACGGTTCATACCCGTTAGAAGTGGGTATGGGTCGGGTCATACGTATGAGTCTAAAATGAGACGGGTTGGGGCGGATATGTGTATTGCATTTTCGGGGGTCCAGATGGACCCGACCCATTGACATCTCTATTGCAACATCAATGGTGCTTATGGGACACTTGTCCATTTCCCCTTGCTTTTCATAATGATTAGATAAAAAAAAAAAATACATAAAGATATTTTCTCAAGTTAAATAATTTAATTTAGATCTGGAAATTCAGGTTTTTTTAACTGAATATTGTGTTTGTCAAGAATTGTTATACAATTTGGTGGATTTGGGAACTTTTAAATATCTAAAGTGAATCGTAGATACAATCAATTCTTTTTTTAAATCTGAAACCCAGTCGTTATTTGAATCCACAACTAGGATTTGTTTCTATTAAAAAAGCATATTCCAATCGTGTTTTGAATTCACAACTGGATTTAAAGTCAAAAAAACTTTGTGAGTGTGGTAATTTTATTTTTCAATCAATGTGGCTTAATTCATGGTGGTCCTAAAAACAAATTTCTCATGGCATTGATTTATTATATTAATCTTTTTTTCCAACAAAAGTCATGTAAAAAAAATTGGGACCTCAAAACTGAGTCTAACTAGCTAAGCTCAGTGATTGATATGCATGACTACATTATAAAAAAGAATGCAAATTCTGATTTTTTAAAATAAGAAAAACATTTTGTTAGTTTATACTTTTTCTTGCTACTGTCCAATAAAGAAGATGAAAATGAATCTTATTTTAAGGGACAGATGAAAATGAATCCAAATAGAAGTTTTGAATTTTTTTATATAAGATAGAATAATTCAATTGATTGTAGTACTTTGGAACAGTATGTAACCTTTTATTATAAATTTAAAATGCACCAAGACCTTTTTGGCTAAATTATGAGCTAGCGTATTAGCTGTTCTACGAGTAAAAGTAATAGCGAACGAAGAGAAGTTGCTGCCAATAGACCGAATATCTTTCATGATAGCCCCAAGGTATGAGAGATCCAACTGGTGACGGTTATGAGCTTGAACAACTTGCATGCCATCTGTTTCCAGCTGGATGTGATCGAGATGAAGATCCCGTGCTAGAAGTAGTCCCTCTCGGCAAGCCAACGCTTCAACAGTTTCCACGGAGTAATCCACCGTAAGACGCTTTGAAACCGTGTGCATAATGCTACCTGTGTGATTTCGTATCACGACTCCAAGTCCGGTTCCCACATTTTTCACCACTGAGGCATCCATATTGATTTTAACATATCCTTCCGCAGGGGGTGTCCAGCTTACGTGTTGGGGTATTGTTGTTTGCTGCCTGACCCTACTGTTATTTTTCTGAAAGTCGTCAAACACCTCAAAGCTATATCAAAACATTGCACATGAGTAAGTTCTTTATCTTGGAATATCGGGACGTTTCGGGCATGCCATAGATCCACAATAGCACAAAGAAAAGGCACTATACACCTTTGTTATCCATTTTCGAGATCACCACAAGCATATCGGCAATAGAGGTCGTAGTGGTATGCAAAAGTGTGTCCAACCGTGATCGGGCGAGGCCCTCCGAAAAATCGGCTCCACGGGCAATCTCTCGAGTGTGTGTTCGATCGACTCTATAGCCGCCCGCATCATTGGCAATAGGGGTTACCGTCCCGAGATCTTCTATGAAGTGCCGCCCCTCACAGGAGTCTTCTCATCAGAGCTGTCTTCCAAAGAAAACCTGGACTTTAGGTGGGACATCAAGGTTCCAAATCCACTTCCATAAAGGTGATGGTGGCCTGATTGACCGGACGGCTCAGGGTTTGGGTACTCAATGATAATGCAATTCTATAACCCGACTTCACGCTGTATTTACCGTTACCAGAATAATGCCATGCAATTTTATCCTTGCACCCCACGTGGAGGAGGGGAATCCTCATAATCTCATGAGCAATATGGTCTGGCATAATCTGATGGACTTTTTCAGCATCCCACTCCATCCCATCATTATTTATAAGGTTCCTTACTCTCATGTCTTGAGGCCAATTACCATTTGGGCCTTGTACTCGAAAATCTCTTTCCGTAATCAGCCATGGGTCTTGCCACACCCTCACCTGCTCTCCATTCCCAATGACCCATCTAATACCCTTCTGGATAATATTCCTACCTGCCACAATGCTTCGCCATGTGTAACTGGGGTTGTAGCCAATTGTGGCATTTAGAAATCGGATTTCGGGTAGTAGCGGGCTTTGAGGGATCGAGCAAGAAGTGAGTCGTCATCCCGAATTAACCGCCAACCCCTGTTTCGCAAGCATAGCCAAATTAAAAGCCATCAAATCCCGAAATCCAAGCCCTCTCGTGCGATTTGGGTTCAAATAAGTGTTTGCCATGGGAGCCAATGAATCGCTTTCTCCTCATTTTTTTGTCCCCACCAAAAGTTTGATATTAGAGAATTCATTTGGTGACAAATATCCTGTGGCAATTGGAAGCAGCTCATGACGTACGTAGGTATCGCCTGTGCCACACTCTTGAGTAGAACCAATTTCCCGGCTGTTAATAACATAATCGATTTCCAATTTTTTAATTTTTTCCTTACTCGGTCAACAAGGGCCTGAAAAATCAATTTTTTGGATCGCCCCATATGAGCAGGGAGGCCCAAGTAAATTAGGTGCTTATCAACGGGTTGTACTCCCATGTAATTCGCAAGTCTACTAGTTGTCGACCCCTGAACCCCTTTGCTAAATGTGATTTCCGACTTGTCAAAATTAACCACTTGTCCCGACGCCTCCCGATAGATTGTGATAATATTTTTGATTTCGCGGACCTCCTCCTCATTTGCCCTCCCGAAGATAATACTATCGTCAGCGAAGAATAGGTGGGAAATTGGTGGTGCCCTTCTGCATAGTTTAGCTCCATGTATCTTCCCGATAAATTCCGATCTCCCGATTAGAGCTGAAAAAGCTTCTGCACAGAATAAAAATAAATAGGGTGATAGAGGGTCTCCTTGACTGAGTCCTCTGTAGGTCGAAAAACATATCCAGAATACCATTAGTAATCACGAGTAAGATACCGTAGACACACAACGCATGATAAGCCCAACGAAATTATGAGGAGACCAATTTTACACATGATCCGCCAAGGAAAGCCCATTCAACCCGATCATAAGCCTTGCTCATATCCAGTTTAAGGGCAAAATTTCCTCGTTTTTTTGCACTGTTATGCTTCATCGCGTGAAAGATTTCAAAAGCGAGAAGTGCATTATTAGTAATAAGGCTACCGGGAACAAAGGCCGATCAAAGGGGATGGATAACATGGGGAGAATATGTTTAAGCCTATTAGCAAACACTTTTGAAATTAATTATCGGGTCAATGGTTTAAAGGTTAAATCGCTAAAAATTCGATTGGTCGTATACATGGCACGCATAATATATATACACACATACAAAAGATAGACACAAGTATGTATAAAAAATTTAATAAATAATTATAAAACTTAAATTAATAAATTATAATATCAAATTAATAAATTATAATATCAAATATATATGGAGATTGAATATAAGAGATGTTAAACATATTTTCCTTCGTTTTTTTGTAATAAAATAAAAGAAAATTTTATTTATTAAAAATGTGTACGTAACTATCGTAACTCGATCACTAGTTTTCGAGTTTTTTGTCTGGTTTGATCGGGTGATAATACTTTTTTGACCTCCTATTTTAATATATAATCGATCGAGCATGTACTGATTCCCAATTAAACTGGGCTCGAACCAATTTGTCTTGTCCGATTTTCACAACATTGCTTTTAATATGTTATATGATTGACAATTTAGTTTCCATAATTAAATAAAAGAAAGACCAAAAAACTCCACCAAAAGCAATCTAAATATATTAAATGTAGTTAACTCTAACACCCCAAAAATTATTTCCATAATCGTTCAAAAAGATTCAGAAATTAAAGTTGTATCAACTGTCTTGTATATTAATTTTCTTCGACTTTCAATCCAATCGTATATTCAAATCACGACTGGAACATATTTTTTTTTTATTGAAAAAATCCAGTCGTTAATTCAAATGAGGGTTGGGTATTCAGATTAAAAAAAAAATTGGTGAGTCGTTGATTGGTTTGACGACTCACCTTGAGCCGTAGATTATATATATCTCAATCGACTTCAGATTTTCAAAAGTCCCAAATCCACCACAATTGTGTAAATAGTTCTGACGAACACAATCTTCAGTTAAAAACCCTGGAAATATATTCACCCGCAAAATTAAATATTTGGCTTTTTAATTTAAATTTTACCCCCTAAATCAAATGTTTGTTTTTTATATTAATTGGCCAATAAAATCATATGATATTTAACCCTCAAATTCTTAAAATTTAACCCCAAAATAAAATATTTGGATTTTTAATTTAAGTTTTGCCCCCTAAATTAAATATTTGTTTTTTATATTTTAAAACAATCTGGCCAATAACATCAGATGGTATTTATCCTCAGATTCTTGAAATTTAACCCCAAATTTATATATTTGAATTTTTAATTTAAAGTTGCGACCCCAAAATTTAATATTTGAAATTTATATTTTAAAAACAATTGCCCAATAATATCATATGATTTTTACCCTCGAATTATAAATACTTAACCCCTAAGTTAAAATATTTGAATTTTTAATTTAAAGTTTTTCCCATTATCTAGAAATCTTTGGGGTATAAATCCAAATTATAATTATTTTATCCGAACTAAACAAATATAAAGAAATAGAAAAAGAAAAATGTACAAATGTTACATTTTTAAAATTGTTTTTATTAACTTTTTAATTTTGATTGTTAACCTCCAGATCCAAATTATTTAACTTGAAATAATTTTTTTTTGTAAATAGTTATTTATCTATACAGTTTGTGTTCAAGGGCGTTTCGAAATAAAAATGGGTGGACTAATACACAAAAATCACATAAATTATAATTAATTTTTAATTTTTTTTTAGTGTTGATGTTTTTTTTTATATATATATAGGGGTTGCCCTCCGCATCCGCCTCTTGTTTGTGTTATTCTCTAATTGGAATAAAAATAATGAAAGAAATAGACAAGCGTCACTTGTTGAGTGGACAAATTTTTAAAATATAAAAATCAAATATTTAAATTTGGTGGCAAAACTTGAATCCAAAATTTACCTTAAATAGTGAAATGTGATTATGCGTATATTGTACTTTAAATATAAAATTCAAATATTTAATTTTGAGGGTAAAGTTCCATATCCAAATTAAATTATTTAACTTGAGAAAATATCTTTATGTAAATATTTTTTTATATAAACCTTTTGTTTATTATATAAATGAAATAAAATAATGATAAGCACATTAAAAAAAATGAAAAGCAAGAGGAAATGGACAAGTGCCGCATAAGCAGCGCAGTCGGGTATTGAGCAGTACCCGACTGCTCGAATCACCCTGTGTGTTATAGTTGACTAAATTAAAATTATAATTGTAATATCCCGATTTTTTTTAAAAGTAAATGATAATTATAACACTTAAATATTAATATTATTGTTATCTTTATTAGACTAATAATTATCAATAATATTATGTGTTTTCTTTCTTAATAAAATTATATACAAGTTAGATTTATTATGTTTTTATCATTATCTTTATTATGATAATTATCAATATTATAATTAATATTTAACTTAGAGGTTTATATAGGGGTTATTTGGCCTTTTAGGGGACAAATTAGGGTTAGTATTTTCAGTGGCTAAATTTAAGTTTAGGGGATAGAATTACTTAGTATATATAAGGTATTTATATTTCTCTACTTATTATTTATGTTTCCTATGTGTTATATATATATATATAATTTTCAATTCACAAGCCTTCTTCAATATTTTATTTTTACAAATTATTTTATTAATTAGTTCAATTTATTAAATCACATATTAATTATATATATTTATTTAACGTAGAAAACGAAGGGATCGATGACTTGAACTTTTATTGTTTATTTTCTACATCGAATATCAGTGATTATTAAAGTAGGGATTTCTATATTATTTGTCTTTATTTAATGTTTCATGATTGTACTTTTATTGATTGCAATATATGTCAAGAGGAAATAAATTCATATAAGTTAGGGGCTATGAAAAAGGTCTGGGATCGAACGTATCTTTGGGGTGAACCCGCAATGTTATATGCAGGAACTGGTCAGTCAGAGGAAAAAGAGGAATGGATGAATTTATTGTTGTAATTATGTGAATGCTTTTAATGTTATATTAAATATTGACAGATATATCCCTACTGCGAAATGAAGCTCACCCCTATCATTATCATGACTTTCACGTTGAGGAATCCAGCTGAAGATATGATGTTGTGGATGGTGGAATAAATCATGTTATATTTATATTTTAAATAATTATGATCGAACTAAATTTTGGATTTGTGTCTTTTAAATTTTTTTTTTTCCGATTTATGCTTGGAATAATTTTTGGATATTTAATTTGGAAGAATTATTATTATTATTATTATTATTATTATTATTATTATTATCATTATATTTTATTTTTTAAAAAATTAAAAATTCTAAATCAACCTTTTTATAATTATTGGGATCACTTTAATTTATAAATTTGCGTTTTTTTAATAATATTTTAGAATACTTTAATCCGATAAAACTGGGTCGTTACAATAATCGTGAAATTATATTAAGTTTTTCGAAGCACAAAATCAGAAAGGACATTTGGAAAACTTTCCCTCCACATGTGGGTATTTTTGAGCAACCATACGCTTATTTCTGGTGGGGTCCTACGATAGCAAGAAACTTTGAGCAGAGAAAAAAAAAAAGAAAAAGAAAACAACCAATAGATTGAAAAGACAAAACAACCTATTATGAATACTGGTGTTTCCCAATTTATTGGATATATATACTCAGCACTACACATAGACTGAACGATCCCACCTTATTATTTAATACATGCCCCAAACAAAGGAGTGATGATAGAAAACTGAAAACCAGTAATATCTTAAGGGGTCAAAAGAGGGCTGCCTTCTTTAATGAGCACAAATATACCGTCTCCATCTCCTTTTGAAATACGAAGATCATCATCGAGGTATGTTGTGAGCAGCCATGACTCGGCTTTGGGGTGGGAGATTGGAAACTTCAATGGTGGTTGGCTAGAAATCGTCTTGGCAACAGAGGCAGCAGTGTTCTGGACATAGGTGATCAAACTTTTGAAGGGTGTGAGATCAATATTATGTCCCACAATTTCTACAGTTTCTGGCAATTCGATGGAATCTGTCAACCGGGGTGTCCCAATGACTCCCTCTTGAAATTTAATCTGCAAACTCAAAAATAAACGGATAAACGTTTTAACTCAGGCGATTGACCTAGGAACCCACTAATCTTAACCATTCCAGACTTTGTACTAAAGAAAAAAATACAAGAAAATATAGCTCTGAAATAAACACAAACATTAATTGGTATATGTAATTTAAATGATAACTATTTTTATTTTTTATTTTTGTAATTACGATAACCCTCAGGAGTAGTTATTTTAAGAGTTGGTTTTTTTTAGCTATTCCTATCATATCAAGATATTTTTAGCTATTTTTTTCAAACACATCTTTTTAGCCATTTTTTGGTGTGAAAAACCCAATTTGCACTTTCGAGTGAATTTAGTTGCACCAAAAGATCAGTAGCGAGTAATTACATGTGACTCGACAACGTAGACGACGATATTAGCGCTGAGTTATGTGATTCGACACCAGTAGCGCGAGTTACATGTGACTTAACATTGTAGCAAGACATTGTAGAGTCGAATTCTTCATGACTCGACACTATAGCATGTCACCAGTAGGCGTCGAAGTTCATCGTAATTCGATAACTCGACATCCAAGTTCTCTCATTTATTATAACTCGCTTATTTTGTTTTTATCCAAAACTTTGAATTAAAATAACTTGTTCGTTTTAAATTTCTTTTACATGTATAATATATCAAATTAATTATCTTTTCGATATTTATAATTCAATACCCATATTGCATATTAAAAACAAAAAATACATATTCGATTTTTTAAAATAATTTGAAAGAAAGAGTAAAATGATACATAGAGATAAACGAAAGAGAGTGAGAAATAATCAAAATAGCAAACAAACATGCTAGAAGAGTATGAATGTCATTTTACACCCCAAAATGGCTGAAAAAAATGTGTTCGAAAAAGTTGGCTATTTTTAATCTTTACAGTTTAAAAATGGCTAATTTGAACTATTTCCACTTATTTTAATTATCCCTAGATTAAGTTTTCATTGCAAGATTTTTACCAATGAAACGATAAATAACAGAGGATTAATAGTAGAATTAGAAGGAAAAACCTGCACAAGCTTGGGACTTTGAATTTCAAACGTAGCATTGGTAGAAAATGAAGTGGTTGCCAATGGTCCAGCAAACTGGACTGAGTTCTGGACTGTGAATTCGGCCGAGTCAATGGTCTGCGATAGCTCTGCAATTTTCACCAATGGCAGACCTTCGCTTGATAATAAAGGAAACAAACCCACATATGTTGTGTACCTGCAGTGCTCAATTGAAAAAAAAAAGGTATTATCACTAGCAGTAGCTGCAATCTAGAATCTTCTAGATGGTATTGTTTAGGATTTGAAATCATAGCATCCAGAATAGAGCTCTAAAAAACTCCCAAATTTCCCATGCCATATTTCCCCCCTGTTATAGGCTTGCATGCACCTATAACTAGTTTTACAAACTTGCACAACAACTGAAAAACGAAAAAAATTTATTCGATACTCGATTCGAGATCAATTATTAAAAACTTGTTTGAGCTCGATTCATTTAATTAAAATAACAAATCAAGTTTAAACACATTTTCTGTTCGAAAAGATGTAAAGTTATTCGATACTCTGACTTGAGATTAATCGTTAAAAATTTGTTTGAGTTCGGTTGGTTTAATTAAAATAACAAATCATGTTTGAACACATTTTTCATTTGAAAAGATGTAAAGCTCGGCTATAACTCGACTTACTTATTAAAAAAAAATATATATATGTAAAAATATCAAACTACTCGAACGCGATTCGTGTTCGGCTCGACTAAAGCTCGTTCGAGATCGCTTCGATTAATAACCAAACCAAGCTCAAACACAATTTAAAGCTCAATTAAAATCCAAACAAGCTTGAACAGTTTTATGTTCGGCTCAACTTGACTCATTTGCACCATAACGCCGAAGTACTAAATGCTAGTGATTGAGATCCAAACAAAAAATTTTAAAAATTACGCTCGATAAACACACAAAAATTAAATTCTAAGAAACAATAACAATCAAATCTCCAATCGAAACTTACGCGAGAATCCATTTCCCATTGAGTAGGGGTAAAGCCTCATTCGGAGCAGGAGTCGGGTTTTGGGCCTCGAGATGCGAGATGAGCTCATTAATTTCCGTCCTGGTTTTACTAGAGACGTACAATCCCCTGTTTGTTCCAGAGAAAGAGTCCACCAATTGCTTTTTCAATAAATCGATTTCCGATAGTTCCTTCTCCGGAACCGCCTCCGATGGTTTCTCTTCGAGTGGAGCTTCAGGCTCAGGGACCGGCTCATCTTCGCCCGCCGCCCGCACAGAGAAATTCTTCTTCAGCTTTGTAGATTTCGTGATCGAAATAGCAGCAAAATTGATCCGATTAACGAGAGAATGAGTTGAACTCGGGATCAGTTTTGAGTTGGGAGATGAGTTTTGGAAGGTTTTAAATGTAAACTGACTAACAGAAGCCATTGAAGCCATTTTTGTTGAGGTTGAAACGATTGAATATTGGGGGTTTTGCAGAGGTTTTTCCACAATAAGAAATGAAGTGAGGTGGTGATAGAGTGTTGAATTCTGACCAATTTGGCAATTTATGGAACTCGGTATATAGCTAAAAGACGGTGTTACCCTCCCTGCATGCATTCACTAATTATTATTTTCTTGGATCTTTAGGTGCTGGGGGCCTGGGGCTATTGTGGGCTTTCACCTCATTTTTTCATATTTCTACTTTTGGGAAAATTGCAAAATTAGTTCTATATCTATAAAGGTGTTGCAACATTTGTCATGTAACTTTTGAAGTTGCAGTTATAGATCTATTACAATTTTGCGCCTTAGCAAAAATAATAATTACAATTCTATAATTTTTAGGATTTGATAATTCTATTCTTATATGTTTTAGTTTTGGTAATTTCAATCATATTAGTAAACCCAATTTTGCCTCTTTTTACGTGTTTTTGTTCTTCAATAATTATAAAATAATATATGTAGAACTCATATCTCGAATTTTGATTTGGACTTATAATTCTAAAATTCTTCTCTTATTAGGCATATATAATATAAATGATAAATAAATTCAACTCATAAGTAATAATATATAGGTTTCGGTACAATTTTCTACTTGATCGTAGATATATTGAATATTTTGGCGATAAGGACATTTTAAGAATAAGTGAAATATTGAAATAGCCCTTAGGACCAATTTGCACTAACTTAATACTTATAGGATCAAAACTGCACAAATCTAAAACTTGCGGAACAAAAATTGCAATTAAAAGCAAAACACACAGAACTAAAATTGCAATTTCAAATTAGAGGATTAATATTGCAAAACTCGTATAGATACAGGGACTATTTTGCATTTACCCTTTTCCTTTTTGTACTTTTCCGAACCTTTATTTTATTTTTTAATTTTAATAATTTAAATGTTCAGGTTTCGGCCTTCGGAGAACGTGGTATTAAGTATTAACTATGAGTTACACTTGGTTTTTTTATAACATTTGTTTAGGCATATAATAAATATTTGCAGTAAGATATGATATCACTATGAAGTTGCCTAATGAATTGATTAATTTAAACGTGTCTCGTGATGGTGAGTTGTCCAGTTGACTAATTCTGATTGGTCATGTGCGAAATTAAAATTTATAATCGTGAAATAATTTAAGTTTCTCGAAGCACAAAACTTAAATCTCACACCAACAGTATATATTTCAATTTTAAATTTTTGTTTGTCTATCATCATTTCCTTTGTTTGAAAGGTAGCAATATATTTGGGTTTTCCAGTTTGGCTTCGATATTATATCTTTCTTTATTTTGTATTGATTAATAAAAATATAATTTTTGCTGTCAAAACAAAAATACAACATTATTTTTTCTAAAAATAGAAAAACTTATCATTATTTTTTATACTTGGATGTGTTCATTTAAAGTGTTACATGACTTTTTTTTTTTTTTTAGGAAAAAGGGTTAAAAACTTACATTATCCACATATAGTGTGTTAATTGTATATGTTTTATCATGAGACATACAAACTTTTAAATATAAATTATAGACTTAATCCTACTGAAAGAATTATTAATTACCTATATTATATTTTACATGTTAAGTCTAATAACTAGCTCTAGTATTTTTAAGAAAAAATCGATATATGTATGAATTTTAAATGAAAACGTAATAGCAAGAGAATCGAGTCCGCATCACACCAAAGACAAATAACCCTTATGACGCTAATGAGATTGTAGCCAAATTGGTTAGAATGTTTGAATAATTAATATTGAGGGCTTCTAGCTTAGCGGTGTGGGAGGATGGAATTCGGTGAGAACCTACAACTAGATAGAGGAGAGTCCAGTATGAATCAATCACTTGAGGGACGACTCCTTGTGCGTGGTAGTTGGGATATTAGGGACCTGTGAGCCATTGTGCATTTTTGCGGTTTACATGGGGTAGTTCCTGAGAGGCCGGGGCTATTTTCTCTAGGATAGTCATGTGCGAACATAAATCCTGGTTATCAAAAAAAAAAAAAAACCTTATGACTCCACAAAGCACATGAAATTGTCAATATTTTTTCAAGTGAACGAGTAGGGTTAATATTGTGAACCAATTCATCATAACGTGAAATTTTACTATATTTAAATAAAGTTGTTAAATGTGCCCAATTTCCGGTAATGGTATGGCCATGTGATCGTACGGTCTCCACAAAAATGAAATAATGAAATCATCCCAATGAATTAATCAATTTAAACTTGGAGTGACAATGGTGCTTATGGAACACTTGTCCTGTTGTCCATTTCCCCTTGCTTTTCATTTCTTTTTTCTGAATGTGCTTTTCATTATTTTTATTTCATTCAGATGATAAACCACAGTGTTTAGATAAAAAAAATTTACATAAAAGATGTTTTCTCAAGTTAAATAATTTAATTTAGATCTGGAAATTCGGGTTTTTTTAATTGAATATTAAGTCGAACATAGATACAATCCACGACTCAAAGAGTCGTTAATCTAATCAACGACTCACCAGTTTTATTTTTATTTTTTAAATCTGAAACCCAGTCGTTATTTGAATCAACAACTAGGATTTGTTTGTATTAGAAAAACATATTCCAGTCGTTGTTTGAATCCACTACTGGATTTAAAGTTAAAAAACTTTGTGAGTGTTGTAAATTTATTTTTCAAGCAATGTGGCTTAAGTCATGGTGGTCCTAAAAATAAATTTCTCATGGGATTGATTTATTATATTAATCTTTTTTTCCCACAAAAGTCATGTAATAAAATGGGGACCTAGCTCAAAACTGAGTCTAGCTAGCTAAGCTCAGTAATTGATATGCATGATGACTACAATATAAAGAAGAAGGAAAATTCTTGTGTCAAAGAAAAAAGAATGAAAATTCGGATTTTTTAAAATAAGGAAAACATTTGTTAGTTTATAATTTTTCTTGCTACTGTCCAATAAGAAGATGAAACTGAATCTTGTTTTTTTAGGGACAGATGAATGAATCCAAATAGAAGTTTTGAGAAATTTTATATAAGATAGAATAATTCAATTGATTGTATATAGTACTTTGGAACAGTAGGTAACCTTTTATTGTAAATTTAAAATGCACCAACACCTTTCATCAATGTTATAAATCTCGGGTCGGACATTAAATCGGTTTAATAATTGGGTTATTGGGTCACTAGTTTAACAGGTTAAACCGTTCTAAAAAAATCGATTGATCGTATACATAGCACACATAATATATACACACATATGTAAAAGATAGACACAAGTACAAATGTAAAAAATTAATAAATAATAATAAAACTTAAATTAATAAATTATAATATCAAAATATATATGTACATCGAATATAAGAGATGTTAACTATATTTTCCTTCATTTTCTTGTAATAAAACAAAAGAAAAATTTATTTATTAAAAAATGGGAGAAAAATGAATATTGTTACTCGATCACTAGTTTTCGAGTTTTTTGTCTGGTTTGACCGGGTGGCAATAATTTTATGGCCTCCGATTTTAATATATAACTGGACCGAGCATGTATCCAGTTCTCAAATTAAACTGATCGAACCGACTTGTCTGGTCCGACTTTCACAACATTGCTTTAATATGTTATATGATGTGACGATTTAGTTTCCATAATTAAATAAAAGAAAGACCAAAAAATTCCACCAAAGGCCAAAAGCAATCTCAATATATTAATTGTAGTTAACTCTAACACCCCCAAAAATTATTTCCATAATCGGTTCAAAAAGATTCAAAATAAAAATTATATCACTGTCTTGTATTTTTTTGACTTTCAATCCAGTCGCACGTGGATTCAAATCAGGACTGGAACATGTTTTTTTTATTAAAAAAAAACCCCACTCGTAAAATCAAATAACGACTGAGTTTCCAGATTCAAGAAAAAAAATTGGTGAGTCGTTGATTGGATTAACGACTCACCTTGAGTCGTGGATTGTATCTATGATAGACTTTAGATTTTTAAAAGTTCCAAATCCACCACAATTGTGTAACAAGTATTGACGAACACAATATTCAGTTAAAAACCCTGGAAATTTACCCTCAAAATTAAATATTTGAATTTTATATTTAAATTTTAATTTACCCATAATCACATTTGACTATTTAAGGTAAATTTTGGATTCAAGTTTTGCCCTCAAATTTAAGTATTTGATATTTATATTTAAAAATTTTTGTCCACTAATATCAGATGATTTTTTGCCCTCAAATTCTTAAAATTTAACCCCAAAATTAAATATTTGGATTTTTAATTTAAGTTTTACCCCCTAAATTAAGTATATGTTTTTTTATATTTTTAAAACAATTTGGCCAATAATATCAGATCATATTTTACCCTGGTTTGGATTTTTAGTTTAAGTTTTGCCCCCTAAATTAAATAATTTTTTATATTTTAAAACAATTTGGCCAATAATATCAGATGGTATTTTACCCTCCGATTCTTTGGAATTTAACCCGAATTTAAATATTTAAATTTTTAATTTAAAGTTGTGACCCCAAAATTAAATATTTGAAATTTATATTTTATATAAAATTGCCCAATAATATCAGATGATTTTTTACTCTCGAATTCTAAATACTTAATTAACCCCTAAATCAAATACTTGAATTTTTAATTTAAAGTTTTGTCCATACTCTAAAAATCTTTGTGGTATAAATCCAAATTATAATTCTTTTATTTGAACTAAAATAAATAAAAAGAAAAAGAAAAATGTACAAATGTTACATTTATTTATTTATTTTTATTAAGTATTTAATTTTGACGGTTAATTTTCCAGATCCATATTATTTAACTTGAAATAATATTTTTTATGTAAATAGTTATTTATCTAAACACTTTGTGTTATTATCTAAGTGAAATAAAAATATGAAAAAATAGACAAGTGTCACTTGTTGAGTGGACAAAAAAATTTAAAATATAAAATCAAATATTTAATTTTGGGGGCAAAACTTGAATCCAAAATTTACCTTAAATAGTCAAATATGATTATCGTATATTAAACTTTAAATATAAAATTCAAATATTTAATTTTGAGGGTAAAGTTCCAGATCTAGATGGGTAAAGTTCCAGATCTAAATTAAATTATTTAACTTGAGAAAATAAATTTATGTAAGTATTTTTATCTAAATATTTTGTTTTATTATATAAATGAAATAAAAATAATGAAAAACACATTCAAAAAAAATGAAAAGCAAGAGGGAATGGACAAGTGTCGCATAAGGAGTGCAGTCGAGTGGTACCCGATTTGCTAGGATCCAATCACCCTGTGTGTTATATTTGACTAAATTGAAAACTACGATTTTGTTGGTTTGGAACCTGATATTTCCGAGTTACCAATTTTGTACACGTTACATTTTTCTATAAATTGGTACCTATTCACTTTTAACGACGAAAATATTTTCAATATGTTTTCAAGTAAAAGGAGTACTTAGTTATTATGAACCAAGGTCCAAATCGACTGGTTAGGGTACAAATAATAGAAATGGAGACACCCAATTCAACACTCGTGTGACATTTACTATAATTGAATATTGTTAATGTTAAGTGTGCCCAATTTTCAAGGCATAGCCATGTGAACGTGGTGTTTCACCAAAAATAAAATAAAATAAAATAAAAATCAAGATTTAATGCTTTATGCAGACTTCTTGTTAAATACTTAAATACACAATTATTTTATATAGTTGTGTACCATTAACATTTAAATAAACTAGTATATCATCTCTTCCATTCATAAAGTGTAATATAATGAACTATAATATATATGTTTTTTAGTAAATAGGGGATAGTAGGAAAGGAGACATACATTCATATAAAATCGAACCCGGATTAATCGCCCTTACAATATAAGACATTACTATTGGAGCACAAAGTTGATGAGTATAGAATAATTTTGATATCAAGAAATCTATTATTGAAATGTTTAATAATAAAAATTATATAAAAAATATGTCAACAATTACTTGCAATAAAAATGCTAACATTTTGGTTAATATTATTTTGACAACTGAATTATACTTTCCAAATTTAAAATATTATAATTTTTTTATTTTCAATAAATCGGATTTTCATTATCGCATCATTTGGGTAAGTTCTAATTATAAAAGTAAAATTATTTTCACAACTTTTTATATTTCCTTAATTTAAAAACTTAAGTTTTACTATTTTCACATAATTTATAGCTAAAAATATTATTTAATTATCAAAATACTATAAAATAAATCTATATATTATTTGATAAGACTGATCAAATAAAAATTAAAAACTTAAAATATAAAATAAATTCAAAAAAGCATATAAGATCTATAAAATATTCAATAAATCTAAATTATCCAATAATTCCCAAAATCATATAAATAAATAAAAAATTATGAAATAAAGCCTTAAAATAATTAAATAAATATTAGATTTATTTGATAAGTCTTAAAATCATCTCATAAAATCTAGATCGTATTAAAATAAATCAAATATTACTATAGTAAAAATATAAATCATTGGATAAATTCAAATATAATTAATTTACATCTAAAAGTATTCTAACGTAAAAGTTACAAAATAAAATATGACTATTAAATGAAAAACTATGATATAAAATATAACATATTTAATACATCATACTTTCCAAATTTTAAAAATTGTAATTGTGACACCCCACTTCCGGGTAACTATGTAATATTGTCACGGTGAAAATTATGGAACAATTGGGATCTTAGAAATTGCATTTCTTAAGGATTAATTGTGTTATTGTTTACTAATTTATTTAATTAAGTTTAGGTTAAGTCATACGTGATCCTTATTTTATAAAAAAACTCAAATTTATTCATTAGACATTTAGCCACATATTAAAAAAAGTATTTTTGTCACCACCCCGCTTTAGCAAAATGCCTATGTAGATTATGCAAAGAACCTCGCTTATTAATTTATGCAACAACCGCGTGCTTACTTGCTTTCAATGACTTTTGATTTGTAGCAACTTTTGTAGCAATTGTGCAACAACCTTTTATTATTTCTCGCAGTTAGCAGCAAAAGAATGATCAGCAGCTTTAATTTGCAGATGTGCAACAACAACCGCTTCATCAATTAAATTGATTTGCAAATGGCTGCTATTGCGTTAACGCCGTGCAACTAGAAGCTTTTTTAAATTTATAAATAGAATGTTCATATTGTTTTTCAATTCATTCAAATTAGTAAAATTTTAGTTTTGTAACATATTTTTTATATACTCCTATTCATATCTCCAATTTATTCCTATTTACTTCTAACACCATCACCACCTCGTAATAAACTCGCGTCATGAGTCATCACCAAGAGTTATTGTCGGAGTAAAATCTCATTTTCCAAAAGAAAATTAGGTTTGCATATAATAATTTCATAAATTTCACGGCATTAGCTATTTCATGAACTTCATTATATTAATCTATTTCATACTTCATGGTATAATTTCATGATATAAGATTGTTCTATGACTGTTATTCTTTTTGTTAAAGAAAACATAAATTGTATTATTCATGGTTTAAATTTTTATTTTCGTTTGCATTATTACTCTTGTAATTGATTGACTTGGCCTTTGGGCAAATAAATGTCACTTCGACAAAATATTGATTGTTTGAGTCTACTGCAGTGTGGGTTAGTCAGACAACAGATCAAACAAGCTGCATATGGTCCCTATTTGACTACCCATGTATTTATTCCCATTTTCTAGTCGAGCCGGAGACGGCGGAATTTGGGTCGTAGAATGGTATATTCCAGAATATGATGATCTCTGGGCAAAAGCCCATAGCTAAAGAGATGTCGAGCTAACTGGGAGGGATAAGGACTGGCTTCGCCAAATATTGTTTAGGAGTTATAAGGAGAACGGACGGGTTAAAAGTGTCTCGGTCTCGATCAACACGGACTCTACGTTTACTGTCTTGGGACTGATTGACTAACTGATTGTCTGTTTTTAAAAACTGGGATATCTTTATTTGAAAAGCAAAATCGTTACTTCATAACTGATATATCCATTATCCATTGAAAAGTAAAATATTTACCATACTCGATTAACCATTGCATAATGTGCTTTTCTTCATTTCTAGCATTAAATTCGATTGATCATTGAGGTAAATGAATCTTTTGTGCACCATTATCATAAATATCTTTGTAGCACACTAAATACCTTGCTCAAGCAAAAAAAAAAGTTTTATTTCCACTTTCAATTAGACAACTACTGCAATTCCCTACATCAACCCACTGAGCTCGTTTTGCTCACCCCATGATTATAAACTTTTCGAGACGGACATTTTAAGATCGACGAGATCGGCATGAGACTTCTAAATCGGATTGACCCAACCAAGCGATCCCTTTTGAAAGACTTATTTTGTCAGTGTTGCTCATGGTGTATGTTGAGATGGTGGCCGACGACTTCAGTGGAGTGTGAGGTAGCGGGCAATTTGGGAGAAAGGTAGCGACAATTTGGGGGTAGTAAAATTAGTGGTGATTTGGGTGGGATGGGTTATACTTTGATGCAATAAAATTATTTTTGAAATAGGAGAGAGAAATGGGGGAGGGAAATCAGGTGGGTCAAAAGGGGCAGACCAACTAAAGTGTGGTTGAATTATGGGGGGTGTGGTTAAAAAAGTATAGAAAATAGTTTTTTTAAAAGTGTGTGTAAAAATGAGTTTTAGTTGTTAAAGAAGTGTAGAAAAAAATTCATGCATAGCTATGTGTTTATTAGCTATCCATCATCCATCGAATTTGCATCATTCAGATGTAAAAATATTGGATCGTGATATGGCCCTACGTTCTCATGTTATCCGATTCATTATCCAAACTAGGGCAAATTACATTACTTTCTCAAGAAAAAAATTGAAAATGTCCATTGATTGATAACACAAATCACCCAATTATGAATACTAGTGTTTTCAATTTTATAGATTATACACTCAACACCATACATACACCGAGAGATCACTAAAATTCTTGACAATCGATGCCATGATTATTTAATACATGTATTCTCATAAGCCCCAAACAAATGAGTGATGATGATAGTAAACTGAAAATCAGCAATGTCTTAAGGAGTCAAAAGAGGGCTGCCTTCTTTAATGAGCACAAATATACCGTCTCCATGACCTCTTGAAATACGAAGGTCATCATCGAGGTATGTTGTGAGCAACCATGATTCGGCTTTGGGATGAGAGATTGGAAACTTCAATGGTGGTTGGCTAGAAACCGTCTTGGCAAAAGAGGAAGCGGTGTCCTGGACAGATGTGATCAAACTTTTGGCGGGTGTGAGATCAATCTTTTGTCCCACAAATTCCACAGTTTCTGGCAATTTAATGGAATCTGTCAACTGGGGTGTCCCGATGGCACATTCTTGGAACTTAATCTGCAAACTCAAAAACGAAAAATCGATAAGGTTCACATCAAATGGCGGAATAAAAAATATGGTGGGCCGGATGGAAAACTACAAAAACAAAAAAAATCAAATAAACTATTACTTAAATTATTTATTTTTTTAATTCTTAATTAAGTAAAAAAATAGGGGGGAGGTTGCCTTGTGTCTCCGCCATTGTTCACATCACAGTCCCTAAAAACCTCGTGAAAGGAGAAAAAGTTTTATATTCGACGACCAAACAATGGATCAAAGGGATAATTACAAATACTACCATTAATGTTTAATCTAATTACAAAAGAAAAAAGTTGTACTCGAAATTATAAATATCCTCTGCTACATGTTAATATTTTACAAATTGCACTTATTTCCAGGGGGTGTCAGTATAATAAACACAAACCTTAAGAGAGTATATGTAATTAAAAGATAACTACTTTTTTTTTCTTTTGTAATTATGATAATTCTCAGGAGTAGTTTTTGTAACTATCCCTAGGTAAAGTTTCCATTCTAAAATTTGCGAATGAAGCTATAGACAACATATGATTAAGTTTTTGGGAAATAAATAATGACAAAAACTTGTGCAAGACGATATAGATCGACAAGTGATATTTTTAGTGTAAAAAAAATAATATCTTGTATGAATATACTTAATTTAATGTATTTCAGAAAAATATCATTTTTTACACTAAAAATTTAATCCGTCCCACCATACGACCGTCTTACAAGAGACTCTTACTCATAAATAATAGCACAAGTAGAAGGAAAAACCTTCATTCGCTTGGGACTTCGAACTTCATACGTAGCATGGGCAGAAAATGAAGTGGTTGCCCCTCCCGGTCCAGCAAACACGACTGAATTCACGACTGTGGATTCCTCCGTGTCAATGGTCACCGATAGCTCTGCAATTTTCACCAACGGCAGAGCTCCATCACTCGATAACAAAGGAAACAAACCAGCAGATGTCGTGTACCTGTAGTGCTCAATTAAAATTAGCAATTGCCAATAAATTCACCATTTTAAGAAACAATAACAATCAAATCTCCAATCGGAACTTACACGAGAATCCATTTCCCATCGAGTAGGGGCAAAGCCTCATTCGGAGCAGGAGTCGGGTTTTGGGCCTCGAGATGCGAGATGTGCTCATCAATCTCCGTCCTGGTTTCACTAGAGGCGCTCGATCCCCTCTTTGTTCCATAGAAAGAGTCCACCAATTGCTTCTTCAGTGAATCGATTTCCGATAGTTCCTTCTCCGGAACCGCCTCCGATGGTTCCTCTTCCGATGGCGTCTCAAACACACGCTCAGGGACCGTCTCGTCTTCGCCCGCTGCCCGCACAGCGAAATTCTGCTTCAGCTTCGTAGATTTCGTGATCGAAAGAGACGAAAAATTGATCCGATTAACGAGAGAATGAGATCTACTCGGGATCAGTTTTGAGTTGGGAGAAGAGTTTTGGAAGGTTTTAAATGTAAACTGACTAACAGAAGCCATTGAAGCCATTTCTGTTGGGGTTGAAATTTGAAACGGTTTGAAGGGGTTTTTGTGGAGGTTTTCCACAATTACAAACAAACTGTAGTGGTGATACAGAGTGTTGAATTCTGACCCATTTATAGAACTCGTTAAATAGCTGAAAAGACGGTGTTACCCTCCCTGCCTTCATTAATTCTTGTTAGCTGCTGAGGCTATTGTGGTCTTTCTCATAACATTTTAGGCAACAAAACATATATATAGATATCCCAATGAATAACCCCAGGGTTGGCGCAGTGGTGAGGGTTGCCAGAATTGCAACCCCGAGGTGGATGTCCCATAGGCCAAGAAAAGCAGTGTGGGTCTGTGTCACACTGGTGTGGGAAGACGGATGTCCCATAGGGCCGGCGTGTGGGTCTGTCTTTTTGATTGGTGTGGGGATACTGGCAGGTCGAAAAAAAAAAAAAATCCCAATGAATTAATCAATTTACCCTTGCAGCGTGAATGGTGTGTTGTATGGTGGACTGAATTAAAAATTATAATCTTGAATTGTGATCGGAGATAATTTAAGTTTTCCCCCTCCACATGTTCATTTAAACCGTTACATTACCCATTGTGTTAAATTGTATATGTTATTACGTGACAATTTAATTTAAGATTAATGCATATTTAAGATATAAATTTAATTATTAAGAGAGTGTATCAATCACTAAAAAAGTATTTCTCACATTTTTGGCTGGGAAAATTATTGTTTACTATTTGCAAATGTAAACTTCTGATTCTGATTCTATTTCATTTAATAAGAATCTAAAACAGGAAGATGAGTATTTTGGATTCCTGATTATTTTTTAGTTTGATTTTTACAAATAAATAATACTTTTGTAAATTTTTTACCGAACACTCTCAACTTTTAATTCTATTTGCAACCACTGCTAACTTTTGATTTTTAACTATTTTTACTTCCATACAATTAACCAAACTCTCCCTAAATATCCCAAAGTATGGTATGACTAAATTAGAGATTTTCCAACAAGCTCAAACGTGCTTGTAAAAGAAAAAAATTGAATATAGCCAAGATTAAGAGAAATTTGAAGCAAACGAGGTAATTGATTATAAAAATTAATCGTAACTAGTATTTCTTATAAAAACAAATTTCTTACTAGTTTGAAATAAAAAGAACATTATATATATGTACATATTAATTAAGTAGAAATGTATATGTTGTGTCCATACAATTTTAAATTTTACTTTAGAAAAAAAGTAATATTATTCACAATCAATAATTAACTTCGAGTTACCACGAGCTTGTAGCACAAGTGCTATTGTTCACCCTTTGTAAGAGCATTAATCGGGGTTCGAATCCTCTTCGGATTTAGCAAACCTAGTACCGACATATTAGAAAAGCCACCCAGTCCGCGGCACATCACAAATAACCTTAACATTTCTCAAAGCACGTGAAATTCCCAATATTTTTTCAAGTAAAATTAGGAGTTCAATTAAAATGTGAACCAAATCTACTCGTTAGGACTTAGGGTACAAATAATAGAAATGGAGACACCCAATATCAATCATGTGAAATTTACTATATATATATATATATTGAAATCGTGAAATTTACTATATTTAAATATTGTTAAGTGTGCCAAATTTTTCACGGCATAGCCACGTGAACGCACTGTTTCCCCAAAAATACAAAAAAAAAAAAAAAAAATCAAGATTCAATGCTCTATGTAGACTTCTAGTTTTTTTGACGGGTATATACTATATAGACTTCTAGACTTAGCTTCTAGTTAAGACTTTAAGTACGCAGTTATTTTATATATGCATGCAAGGGTCCTGTACCATTAAATAAATAAATAACTGAACTTCATGTGAATTAATATTAGAGAACTGATTGTGGGCTTTGTCTCATTTAGTTGGTCAATTATAACCCCTCTCAGGACCTTATACTAAAAAAAAATCACGCGTAGTACGTGGATCATAAGCTTTGTGTGTTAAAACCGATAATGTCAGCTTGCTTCTCTTGTGGAGTCATACACGAAATTATATTTATTAGTTTTTGTGAGATGGTCTTATATAAGACCGTCTCGTAAACTTGAATTCATGATATGAATCTTAAAAAACATAAATAAATATGAAATTTTTATGAGTTTGGGTCTGTGTTAAAATTCTATTTACATATAAGACATGTCTCGGAACTATGTCCATAAGATCGTTTTATACAATTTTTTGTCATTTATTATTACAAGTAATATATAGTGGATTTGGTGAAATCATTTCTGAGTGTGAGTCTGCAAGAACTAATCACAACCTTTGGTGATTATAACTAACGACCAAGAATAATTCAAAAAATTGAGTCTTAGTTGCATGCCAAGTTACTAATAATAATGACAAATTGTAAATGAATATACATTCATAAGACACACTAACTTGAATCGTTTCAAAATCACTACCATCCAATAAAATAGATTTGATGAATGTAAGTTTGTTAGGGGTTAGTCGATGCTACCCACTTGGGTAGCTACCCAAACCGAGTTATATACCATTGGATTAACACACACCCATATGGATGTGTGTGTGTATGTGTTGATCTAACGGTATAAAACCCGGTTGGATAGCTACCCAAGTGGGTAGCATCTACTTACCCGTTTGTTAGAGGACCAAATACATCTACGTCCTTATAAATGTGCATCAAACGACTTTTAAGTGTGCATTAACTATCTAAATGTAAATTTTCACATTTCTATCGCTTCAATTAAAATCTCACTTCAATTAAAACTTATTTATATTTTACAAAAAAAAAAAAAAAAAATGAATTGCACCATATTACTCCTTGCAACCTAGAGAACAAAACTCATACCATTTTTCCCCAAACAATTATGCATTTAAGCATTTGAATTGAAGTTATTTCGAAAACTAATTTTTTTGTTAAAAATTTAATCTCATTGTTTTTCCAATGTGATCTGAAGGGAGGATAAAGATATTGTGCTTCTAGAATTCTTCCATGCATATTTGATTTGATTTGGTTAGTAAAAAGATTTGATATTGATTAGGAATTTTGTGATTATCTTGATAAAGAAAGATTGTATTAGATATCTATTATGAAAGGTTTTTGGTTAATCTAGTTTTCTTGTTTATAAGATTTGATACTGATATGGTACATGTAAGGTATGATTTTTAGATATTTATCTAGTTACCTAACTTAAGGGATATATTTATCCTATTTATTTGTAGATATCTTCTTATCTTATTTGTAGGATATCATTATCAAACACACACAAGAGCTGAAAACAAAAAAAAAAAAAAAAAACTAGAGAAAGAAAAAAACTTAAACAAGTCTAAATTTTGAGTTTCTAAGTGCTTTGCCATAGATGATGCGACATCCGAGATGACAACCGAGATCACACATTCATATTTAAAGTCGTCGTGTAGTTTGTCCGCATTAGTTTATCTTTGCATGTATTAGAGTTCACACACTTGTATTGTTAGATGAGATGATTAAAAAGACCAGTATAAAAAAAAAAGACCAAGATACTCTTGCTAGTAGCTTTCATAGACTAGTTGATACTTTTGAGAGCTGTATTATAATCAACAATCAACTAGTTATTTTCGTCATACTTGACACATCTAAAAATTATTTATAACATGTAGATAAATTTCGCCATACATGATATGTTTTGTTTCTCTATCAATAATAATAAAATTCACTTCAAGAAAAATGAGAACTTGGGGCTAAATGAAATCATCACTAAAAGTCCCCAAAACATCACAAAAATGTATGTGAGACGAAAATAAAATGTCATAAGATCGAGACGTCGCAGCACCACAATCGCTAGAAGTCATTAAAGACAGAATCAAGCAAACGTTTCTAAGAGTTTGACTTTTGAGATGAAATAAAACGTCACATATTATCATACAGTTGGTGCCATCATACATTTTGTGACACAAATTTATCTCTGAAAAGATAATTAGGGACTTCTGGCCAGTCTCTTAATATACATCACCGAATAACTTATGGGAACATTGTTTTTCATCTCTAAAAAATATTTTAGAGACATTTTTTATTGTCTATAAATTTAATTGGTGTAGAGACAATTATTTTCGTCTTTAAAACTATTTTTTGGTAAAGAAATACTGGACGTTTCAGGGACATCGTCCAAAGATTTTTTTGGTAAAGAAATATTGAACGTTTCAGGGACATCGTCCCTAAAGAACTTTTTTTTTTTTCTTTTTGCCCCATCATACAACTCTAATTGTAAAGTAAATGTTGTAACTGTCTCCATAACCACCTCAACCCCCTCTATACCCCTCCAATAATGGTTTCCCCTCCTTCACATTCTCCGATGCCTCCTTCACCGCCTCCGATGTCTTCTTCACAAGATCTTCCAACGAAGACTCAAGGCCCGCACATCGAAATTCTGCTTCAGCTTCGTATGTTTCGTGATCGAACTAACGAGAGAATTATATGAACTCGGGATCAATATTTAAATGTAAACTGATTAATCCATTGAAGCCATTTCTGTTGGGTTTTTGTTGATGTTTTCCACAATAAGAAATAAACTGAGGTCTACAGATTTTTTATTCTGATGACCAATTTATAGAACTCGGTGAATAGCTGAAAAAACGGTGTTACCCTCGATGCGTTCATTAATTCTTGTTAGCTGCTGGGGATATTGTGGGCTTTCTTATAACATTTGTTTACGCATAATAAATATTTGCCGTAAGATAAGGTATCACAATCAAGTTGTCCGAATGGATTAGTCAATTTAAAGTTGCATCGTGAATGGTGTGTAACCTATGAAGCACCGACACCCCTCTCAAGTTCATGTATTCGTGTTGGATACGCTCTGAATATCGATACGTCTTGGACACATATAAATATATATATATATCTACAAATTGTCTAAATTTTTAAAAAAAAAAGAAATAACACTTCGACACCCGTGCCTCGAGAGAACAAAGTTGTATCCTTTTAGAATTTGTGTAAATCTACATATGGAAAAGTCTTGTCCTTCAAAATTTCATGTAGATCTATAGATTGGAAGAACAAAATAACAAAAAACACCACGCAAATTTAATCATTCATCTCCTCAGCCACGATGTTGTTTCCCCTATTTGCTGTGTCGATCCTTCTCTCTTCCATAAATCAATTATGCACCTTTAATTTATCTTCGATCTTGAGTCTTCGCCATTCAATTTTCATTCTTTAATTCCTCTATAAATGAAAGAAACAATGGAAGTAGATACAAACGGAAGAAATGAGAGAGAAGGGTTGGGAGGGTGGAGTAGTGAGTTCACTATCAGCTATCTTGTCACTTCCTCTTCACAAAATATTGTACAATATAGTTTATGGGGTCAAACTTTTGGAAAATAAATAAATTGACTATATTTTTTAATAATGTTGTAATGATATTATGCAAATATGATAATTGATTGTTGAATTTTGTCAATTTAATAGGTACAAAATTTATAATTGTACTATGTCAGACTTTTTGTATTTGTATGTTTATAAATGAGGAAAAAATGTTATATTTGAATATTCATGAAATTTTATTGTTTCAATATTGAAACCCAATTTTTTAATTGTACTTAGTACGCCTATATTTATAATAATATAAAAATATAATTATATATAAAGATATATATCGTATCCGTTTCCTTAAAATTTTAGAATATGTCGTATCCTTGTACCCGTATTGTACCATACCCGTGTCTCGTATCCGTACCAGTACTTCATAGTGTGTAACTGTGTTGTCTTAGTTGACCTAATTAAAAATTTTAATCGTGATATAATTTAAGTTTTTCGAAACACAAAAACCGACACCACCAGCAAGTTATATGTGTAAGATTATGCATATTTAAGATATAAAATTATTTATTAAAGGAGTGTTTACAATCATTGAAAAACTTGTATCTCACATTTTGGCTGAAAATAATCATTTTTAGTGATTTTCAATGCCAATTTCTATTTCCTATTCTACTACAATTTTAATCGAAACTAAAAACATGTTGATGAGTGCTTTAGATTTTGTTATTATACTTTTGATTTGATTTTTACAAACAAATAATCATTTTATAATTTGTTTCACCAAACACTCTAAAGTTATGATTGTTTGTGCTTTCATTCCATTCATTTTTATTTCTGAGTGAATAATGATGATTCTTAATTTTAAAAGTGAAAATTTGATGTGTAGAGAAAAAAATAATGACAAAGTGTTGATATGATGAATCGGAAAATCTTTTAGGGATATTGATTCTAATAGTGTAAAATATAATAATACAATAAAATTAAATAAAAAATGAAAAACTAATCCAAAACTAGGTAATATGATCTCATTTTATTCCTTTTGTTATCAAGACTAAATATAATAATAATGCTTCCCTAAAAAAAAAAAATAATAATAATAATATTGATGATAAATTAAAGAAATTACCGAGATTCCTTATATGAATAGGATGAAGAGAGAGAAGTAAATAATATTATTGGGTATTGGAAAGTGTGAGAGGTAAAGAGAAAAATGGGTTAATTTTTGAGTAAAATGAAATTTTCTTTATAAAAATTTTCATTTTTCCACAAACATTTACACATCGACAATTTTTCTCACAAAGATGAAAATTATGAAAATGAAAAGTCAAGCAATCCAAGCTTAATCTTCTAATTCTTAACTATATTTACTTCTACAATAAATCACTTTTTTTAAAAATAGAAGTTTTTGCAAATACCCCTAAATATTTTTATGGTAGTATGGTATGACTAAATTAGAGATTTTCCAACAAACTCAAACGTGCATATAATCGAAAAAATGAAAATGGACAAGATTAAGAGAAATTTGAAGTAAATGAAATAAGGTAATTGATTATAAAAACTTAATCGTGACTAGTACTTCTTATAAAAACTAATTTCTTATTCTAAGAAATCTTCTAAGTCGCACAATAGATTTACTCATGATAAACATTGTTATCTACCCGCATTCCATGGAAGATAAATCAACACAAGCTTGTCTTTTAGAAGTCCAAACAACTGTGACAAAACAAATAATGAGCAACCAAAACTAGTTGACTTAGAGTTAATCATATTAATTGCTCAATTTGCATCACTATAACACTCTCAATAGTACCTTTAGTAAAAACACAATTTTCTAATTTGCTACTCCTAAAATCAATTTTTCTTGTTAAACAATTTATGCACTATCTCTAGTTTAACTTTATTTAGAAATAAAGTCTAAAAACTAAATTATGCTTAGATTATAATTTTAATTAAGTCCAAAACATCATATAAATTTAACACAAAAGTGCAACTTATGCCCAATTAGAAATTATTAGCATGAGACACCACATCAAATGGTTTAACAAATCCCAAACAATATATAAAATTGTAAATCTGCCACAATGAAATTTTTAATTCCAAAGAAATAAAGGCTGAATTACAATCAAACTTAGAATTTCTTTAAAATTGAAATGAGCCCAAGAATATGTAATTTCACAAAAGCCCAAACATCACAAAAAAGTTACAAAAAGGCCATATTTTTTTTTTTTATGAGAAATAGGATCCATAATTGAAACTCCAAAACATATCACTAGATTCCAGAATTACTCCATCATGGTAATAACATAGTCCATCTTTTTTTTTTTTTTTAGCAATTATTCAATAAATCATGCTAAGAAACATTTGAAGCAAGAAAAGGAACCTGTAGAGTGCAGGTAGATTTCAAGCAGAACTCGTTTCTGGAATTGAGATTGCAAATCTGGTTTTTTCATGCCCAAGTTGCCGATCAATACAACCTTGAAGAAGTAATCGTCAAGGACGTAGCCAGAAATTATTACAGGGTGGGCCAAAATACGAAATTGGGGTGGACTAGATAAAAAAACCTAAGAAAAAAATACACATAAATATTATCTAATTTTTTTTAAAAATATTTACCTAGTAATTTTTTTTGAGGGGCCGGGGGCGCGGGCCCGGGTTCCCCTATCTCCGCCATTGGTAATCGTCGTCCTTGTTCGGCCTACTCATCATTAATCGATTCTTTCCTGATGCATGCACTTTCTGGAATTAGTTCTTCCCTTTTTCTTTGGCCATGCTATTCTTTTTCAGTTTGTCTCAAGCAACTTTTAACTTCACGGTTTCTAGATAACATATTCCATTGTAGGTGTTAATACCTTAAATTATTATATATATTTCTTGAATAGTGGGTAATAGAAAATATTTATGAAAACCATCTTAAAAATATTTTTTAAAGGTATTAATTCCTCCAACTACGGTATAAATAATTTCAGGAAATTAATCTCCAGGATACAAAGTATATTTCAGAAATATTTCAAGGTTACACTCTTTTGAATTTTTCAGGAGCATAAATCATAAAATATAGTTATAATATAAATATAGTAGAAAGTTGGAAAGAAATAAAACTCAGTAGAAAAATTCTATGAATTCACATTCCATCACTTTTCCTTTTTTCTATTAAATAACTAAAAGTTATTTATAGATTCTCAAAAGTTGCCTTTGAACAATCACGTCCTTTAACAAAAGGTATATTAAACAATTGCAACCATTCTCCAAAGATGTCTTCTCATGAAACGACACATTTTCACAATTTCATCTTTTTTAAATTTATTTATTTATTTCATCCCTCCATATAATATAGAAAATATACTATATAATATATGCATAAAATGTATATCTATCTAAAAATGATCTTTGTGACATAAGATGCAATAAATACAAATCAATGCAATACACTATGTTATATGTAAATATATATTATAAATATACAACAATCAAACCCAACTCAATCCCCTTACAACATATAAAAGATACTACCATTGGAGCATAAGGTTGATACGAGTATAGAATAGTTTTGAAAATAATTATATATATATATTATAATAACAAACATATTTCTAAAAATGATTTCGCGACTAAAGGATGTTGATAAAAATAGTAAAATCTATTTAAAACTTATATCATAATTTCTGTCTAGATTAATAATTCAAATTTATTAAACTTTAGTACATAAATTCAATATTTAATGCTGAGGTTTTAAATTTGTAGATTATATATAATTATGGCAATCTTTTTCTACCATAAATATAATTTATGTATTTTAGGAAATTAATAACAAAACAAATTTGTCCTTTTTTAACCCATAAATCCAGTTTCTAAAATTTTGACAAGGTTTTTATAATTTAGTCATTTTTCCTAATTATCTTGTGGAGTCCTACACGAAATTATATTTACTAATTTTTCAATATTTACGTGTAACAAGAGAGTGGATCCAGTAAGACCATTTTCTAATGTGAGTCTGTAGAAACTAATCCGAGTGTTTGACGATTATGAATTAACAATTAATCAAGATTAATCCTAAAAATTGAGTCTTAGTTGCCTAGTGACTAATAATAACGACAAAATTATAAATGAATACACAATGGTAAGACACTTTAATTTAAATTATTTCAAAAGCACAAACCATCCAATAAATTAGATTCGATAGATGTGAATTCACTAGAGGAACATATACATTTATGTCCTTATAAATGTACATCAATGAATCTCTAAATATGCATCAAATAACTTTTAAATGAACATAAACATTGCTATCTGAATGTAAATTCTCTCATTTTTCTCCTCAATTAAAATCTCACTTCAATAAAAGTTTTCTACAGTTTCCAATAAACACAAGCCTTTTCAAAATAGATTACACCAAATTATTCCTTCGACCTAGGAACAAAACTTATACAAAATTTTCCTACAAAATTCTCGCATTTAAGCATTCGAATTGAAGTTATTTCAAAAATCAAATTAACCAATGAAAAAATTATTGCACATTTGGACGTCTATTAATGCAATTTTAAAATTTCTTGATGCACGCTTAGAAAGACAACAATGTAATATAACATGTTTTATTTCTCCATAAATAATGGTAAATTATCTTATGTTGTTAAACGTTTAGAGATCCATTGATGCACATTTAGATTAATGACGTATATACCTAATACATGCTATATACGTGTTTATTAGCCATCCATCCTCCATCGAATTTTCATCCATCAAATCTAAAAATATCGGATGACTGCAATTTAGCCCTATATTCTCATGTTATCCGATTCTTATCCAAGCAAGGGCAAATTACATTACTTCCCTTAATTAATTCTTGAACTTGAAGTATCATTTGAACAACCATACGCTCAAGAGGAGAAAAGAAAAATGACAACAGTCCATTTATTGATGACACAAATCAGCCAATTATGAATACTAAGTATTTAAAATTTTATAGATTATTCACTCAGCACTATACATACACTGAGAGATCAATCCTTGGTTTCAAATTCTTGACAATCAGCAAGGCCATGATTATTTAATACATGTATTCTCATAAGCCCCAAACAAAGGAGTGATGATGATAGTAAACTGAAAATCAGCAATGTCTTAAGAGGTCAAAAGAGGGCTGCCTTCTTTGATGAGCACAAATATACCGTCTCCATGACTTGAAATACGAAGGTCATCATCAAGATATGTTGTGAGCACCCATGACTCGGCTTTGGGGTGAGAGATTGGAAACTTCAATGGTGGTTGGCTAGAAATCGTCTTGGCAAAAGAGGAAGCGGTGTCCTGGACAGAGGTAATCAAACTTTTGAAGGGTGTGAAATCAATCTTTTGCCCCACAAATTCCACGATTTACGCAATTCGATGGAATCTGTCAACTGGGGTGTCCCGATGACACAGTCTTGAAACTTAATCTGCAAACTCCAAAATGAAAAATAGTTAAGGTTCAGATCATATGGTGTAGTGAAAAATATTGTGGGCCGGATGGAAGACTACAAAAACAAAAAAAAAAATCAAATAAACTACTACTTAAATTACAAATATCCTCTGCTATAGGTTAATATTTACAAATTGCGCTTATTTTAATAAACACAAACCTTAAGGGAATATATGTAACTTAAAAGATAACTACCTTTTTTATATATATATAATTATGATAATTCTCGGGTAGTAGTTTCGTAACTATCCCTAAGTAAAGTTTTCATTCTAAGATTTGCCAATGAAGCTGCAGACAACGTTTGATTAAAGTTTTCAGAAAATAAAATAATGGCAAAAACTTGCGTAAGACAGATCGTACAACTAGTGATACGTTTAATATAAAAAGTGTTATCCGATCAGAATATAGTTAATTTAATGTACATTTAGTTCATAAGTAGAAGGAAAAACCTTCATTCGCTTGGGACTTCGAACTTCATAAGTAGCATTAGTAGAAAATGAAGTGGTTGCCCCTCCTGGTCCAGCAAACACGACTGAGTTCTGGACTGTGGATTCGGCTGTGTCAATGGTCACCGATAGCTCTGCAATTTTCACCAACGGCACTGCTCCATCGCTCGATAACAAAGGAAACAAACCAGCAGATTTCGTGTACCTGTAGTTCTCAATTAAATTAGCCGATATTGTCAAATTCACCATTCTAAGAAACAATAACAATCAAATCTCCAATCGAAACTTACACGAGAATCCATTTCCCATTGAGAAGGGGCAAAGCCTCATTCGGAGCAGGAGTCGGGTTTTGGGCCTCGAGATGCGAGATGAGCTCATCAATCTCCATCCTGGTTTCACTAGAGACGCTCGATCCCCTTTTTGTTCCAGAGAAAGAGTCCACCAATTGCTTTTTCAATAAATCGATTTCCGATACTTCTTTCTCCGATGGTTTATCTTCCGATGGTGTCTCAAACACACGCTCCACCAATGGTGTCTCAAGCACAGCGAAATTCTGCTTCAGCTTCGTAGATTTCGTGATCGAAAGAGACGAAAAATTGATCCGATTAACGAGAGAATGAGATCTACTCGGGATCAATTTTGAGTTTTGGAAGGTTTTTAATGTAAACTGACTAACAGAAGCCATTTTTGTTGATGTTGAAACGATTGAATATTGGGATTTTTGTAGAGGTTTTCCACAATTACAAACAAACTGAAGTGGTGAATACAGAATGTTGAATTCTGACCAATTTATAGAACTCATTAAATAGCTGAAAAGACGCTGTTACCCTTCCTGCCTTCATTAATTCCTGTTAGCGGCTGGGGCTTTGTGGGCTTTCTCATAACATTTGTTTAGGCAAAAGAAAAATATTTCTCGTAAGATCATGAGCGATAATTCTTGACATGTCACGATAATACGACACAAAAAAAATATTGTCATAAGTTTAGGAATAGTAATTCTTGACATGACACGATAGCATGACACGAAAGTTGCAGTTTAGCGTTTAGTCTTATCGTGTTCGTGTCCTTGTTGTGTCGACACGATAATGACATGAAAATTTCGTGTCATGTTCGTGTTGTATCAGTGTAAACACAATAAGGATACGAACACGATAGCGACACGATAATGACATATTTACATGTTAGTGACACGATAATGACATATTTACTTGTTAGTGACACGATAACCTGATATTTTATATGTTTGTATGGTGTATTATCGTGTGATATCGTGTAATTTGCTATTGTATTAACATGTAAATTAATTTTTTTTTAGTTTTTGACTTATCATGTCAGATCCGAAAATTTTCGTATTCGTGTAGGAGCAAATTCTTATCATATCGTGTTCGTGTTTGATATTATCGTGTCGAAATATTTACATATTTTGCCACCGCTGCCTAAGATATCCCAATGAATTAATCAATTTAAACTTGCAGCGTGAATGGTGTCTTGTATAGATGACTGAATTAAAAATTGTAATGTTGAATTATAATGGGATATAATTTAAGTTTTTTTATACCTCCATGTGTTCATTTAAACCGTTACATTACCTATTGTGTTAATTGTATATGCTATTATGTGACATAAAAACTTTTAAAATATAAATTATATATTTAATCTTACTGAAAATGTAATTAAGTTCCTATATTATTTTTATGCATTAAGTCTAAAAACTAGCTCTATATTTTATAAGAAAAAATGGATTAGTGTAAGATCATGCGTATTTAAAATATAAATTTAATTATTAAGATAGTGTTTGCAATCACTAAAAAAGGTGTTTATCACATTTTGGCTGAAAAAATTATTGTTTAGTGTTTACAAATGCCAACTTCGCTTCGATTTTACTTGATTTAATCGAGAATCTAAAAATAGGAAGATGAATGCTTTAGATTAATTATACTTCGGTTTGAATTTTACAAACAAATAAGACTTTTACAAATGTTATAGCAAACACCCTTAACTTCTAGTTTTATCTGCAACCACTACAAAATTTTGATTTTCAACTACTTTTATTTCAACAATTAACCAAAGACTCCTAAATATCCCAAAGTATGGTATGGCTAAATTAGAGTTTTTCCAACAAACTCAAACATGCATGTAAAAGAAAAAAAAAAAAAAAATGAAATGGCCAAGATTAAGAAAATTTTGAAGTAAACAAGGTAATTATTTATAAAAATTAATCGTAACTAGTATTTCTTATAAAAACTAATTTCTTACTAGTTTGAAATAAAAAGAACATTATATGTACATATTTTTTTTGAGGAAATATATATGTTGTGTCCATACATTTTAAATTTTAATTTAGAAAAAAGTAATATTATTCACAATCAATAAGTAGCTTCGGGTTTTGCAAACCTAGTACCCACATGTTAGGAAAACCACCCAATCCGCGCCACATCACAAATAACCTTTAACATTCCTCAAAGCACGTGAAATTCCCAATATTTTTCAAGTAAAATTAGAAGTTCAATTAAAATGTGAACCAAATCGACTCGTTAGGACTTAGGGTACAAAATAGGAGTGTCAATTTGGGTTAGGTCCGGGTTCGTGGGTCCGAGTTTGTAGGTTAGGTAATGTCGAGAAACTTGATCGATCCGGACCCGACTGTTTAATTATTCGTGTCGAGAATCTTGAACCTGGACCCGACTGTTTTTTTCACAACTAACACGGACCCGACCCGTTTAATCCGTCTAATAAAATTATTTCAATATACATTTAATAGTCTTAAGTGAATAAATTTATTTTTTTCCAAAACCAATAACACTATCATACATTATTCGATCAATAAACAATATTACAATTCACAACGTCACATAAGAAATAACATAATTGCATAAATAACATAACATACTAATAGAAAAGACACGCATAATAGTAACAAATACATAATTAATGAGGTTTTATAATTTGAGTTTTTAAAGATGTGTCTTGTTTGTTGTTTTTCTTACACTTAGTTATTTAATTGATTTTTTTAAATTCACAAGCGGGTTATACGGGTTAAACGAGTCATAGTAGGTTGATCTGGACCCGACCTGTTTAATTGGCAGGTTAAGCGGGTCCGACCCAATTTCGACCCAGACTCACGAAGCCTGGACTCATACCCATTAGTTTCGTGTTAGGTTCGTGTCGGTCCTAAATTGACACCCCTAGTACAAATAATAGAAATGGAGACACCGAATATCAATCTTGTGAAATTTAATATATATATATATATATATATATATATATATAGTTTTTGAAAACGTGAAACTTATTATATTTAAATATTGCCCAAATTTTCACGGCATAGGCACGTGAACGTACTGTTTCCCCAAAAACACAAAAAATAAAAATCAAGATTCAATGCTCTCTGTAGACTTATAGTTTTTTGATAGTACTAGACTTCTTGTTAAGACTTGAAGTACGCAATTATTTTATATATTCATGCAAGGCTCCTGTGCCACCATTAATAAATAAATGAATTTTAATGTGTACTATTATTGAACTGATTGTGGACTTCTAGCTCATTTGGTTGATCATTATAACCCCTATGAGAATTTTATACTAAAAAAAATCATGTGTATTACGTGGGTCATAAGCTTTATGCGTTATAACCGATAATGTCGCTTGTTTCTCTGTGGAGTTCTAGACGGAATTATATTTATTAGTTTTTTATGAGGTGTCTTGGGCGATCCTATTAATATTTTGTCTGAGTCGAACTTTCAAATCGGGCCCCTTTTTATATACAAAATTAAACACAACATAAAACAATAGAATAATGTGCAATATATAAAACGAAAATCCAAATAATTATTTAAATATAACACGCCTTACAGTTTTGGTGGAAAAAATATTAATCTAGTATGATCAAGTTGTGCAATAATTTTTTTTTATTTATCTTATCTTTTTAATTCGAAAATTTTAATTTATAGCCTTAAGAAAAATTAAATGTGATAGTTTTTAGCAATTTGATAGGTTAAAGGCCCAAAAATACGGGTCCTTCATTCTTAGTGGGAGAGGTTTTAATTTTTATATGTAAATCACAAAATATAAAACAAAAAAAAATCCTTAACAAAGGAAGAATCGAGCCCGGTGTATGACACCACCCAAATTTTAAGGTACTAAGAGCTACCATTAGGCTAGGTTTGCTTTCAAATCAATCTCTAACTTATTTTCTATATAACTGCAAATAAAAGGTAAACAGAAAATGTAGGCCCGTAAAGGTGTGGTCTTGTTCTTCTCCTTCGCCTTGGCCGGGCCCTTTTTGGCTTCGCATCTTTGCAACCTAGCAAGGTAGACAAGAAAACAAAACTCGTGGAACCAAGGAACTCGGTTATGGGTGAGTAATCGAAAATCACAAAGACATACATAATGCACCCAAGTAAAAATATAGTGCTATGGTTTATCAATCATAGTAAAGACATTTCTATCTTTACTCACATTAAATATCATGAAATCGTAGAACATGTGAATTGATCACCATTTTCAAACAATGTTCCTTCAAGTGTATCTTCTTAAAATTTGATCTTGTATTGAAGCTTACATCTAGAGTGCACATATTTTTGTCAATATGAGGATTTTCAATTGAGTGAGAGATAGAGATACTCCCCGAGTTAGTTTGACTTGCTCCTCCTCTTGTAAGATCGGATTGCACTCTTCAAAAGTCTCCTCCAAATTTTGAAGGATGTCCATCTTTTTCATAATGGGCAATTCATGTTCATGATTTTCTATTTCACCAGGTCCCAAGAATGATGACGACTCTTCATTATTAAGTTGTTCAATCATTTGTTGGAGTAACTTTGACATATTTTGACATGTAATCTCAATTTGTTGAATGCTTGCCTCGGTTTGTAATAATCCATTATCACTTTCCCGATTTTTTATCTTACACTCTTCGATAAACTCGGCAAAGATTCTCTTCCAACTCGGACCGACGTTTTATCTCATCTTGTCGTCTTCTTGCCTCACAATCATCTAGAAATTGATAAAGTATTTCTTCCAAGCTAGACAATTGTTCTTGTGGTGATGAAAGGTTTCATGATTTGCCATATTTTGGGTCCATATATTTTCTTGAGGTGGATAATAAGGAACAAAATGGTTCACACATTGACTTCCAAAATCACGGAGCATCATCGGTTGTACGTATATGCATACATTATAATTCCATCCAACGATGTGCCTAAAAAATTACACAAAATTAAACCAAGAAAAGAAAAAAAAAAAAAATAGTCAAATTACAACTAGGCAATCAACCTTGATATCATACAAAACACATTCCCGAACGACGCCAATAACTTGTTAGAGATTTTTCTAACCGCAAGTCTACGGTGTCAAGTTTTAATATAGTGATATGAGTAGGGTTGTCGTATCCACAGGGAATGCGTGTATAAGTACCAAGTATAAATTACCTATGCTATATTTGACAGATCAATAATAGGTGGATGTCTCAATTTATAAATAAAAATAACTAGATATAACTAATCAAAATATAAACATCTAAATCTATGGGAGAATGAATTCTAGAGGTGTGATGAATCTAGTTTTCCCTATATTATCAATATGGTATATCAATCACAAATTACCAATTTATAAGTCAAGATTTCTACAATAATCATTTCCTCTCTCGAGTGCCAAATAATTTTAGATCACAATTGGGAAATCAATATCTCTATAAAGATCACCAATTGAAATCTCAATAAAAACTATGAATCTTGGTTGATGACTTCAAAGGATTCACAAATCTCTCAATTCTATGAAATCCTAGGTTATGCTATTTCAAGGCCATGTATTCAATTACCTCTCTCAAGTGTCAAATCAAATACACCAAACACTCTAAATTATTGATCAAGTAATTTAGAAGCAATAAATTCAAATAGCACAAATAGATTGGAAAATCTAGATTGACAAACCACAATATCAAAACATAAGTTCAAACATAGATTACATCATCCCTCTAGAATTATAAAGTTTAGCTCATGATGAAAATACAAGTACCCATAATCAAATGAGAATGCATCTCAAATGATATACAAGAAACAACAAAGAAGGAATTAAGAAGGAATTAAAGAGATTAAAGAAGAATCTTATCTATTTCTAGATGATAAATGTCTTCAATCTTCTTTTCCAACTCTTTCCTTGTGTCTTGGTGGTGTTGGTTTTCATCCCCAAGTGTCCTCCATGCCCTAATTCAAGCCTACCATGTATCTATTTATAGTATCCTCCTTTTTGATCCAAAAATCGGACATTTCTTGTTTTGTCCGCCCCGCAGTATTCTGCAGTCTGAAAATGAAGCTATTGCGCTAAAACAAAAAAAACCCGGACTGCCCATTTTTGACTGCAGGCCGCTGCGGCGCTAAGGAGGAGGCGCTGCATGACGTAGAACACTCATGGGACATCGCCCGTTTTGGGCGACGTGGCGCCATTGCGCTGCTGCGCTTTCTTTTTCGTCTTTGTAGCGCCATCCAAACGTCCGAATTTGCTTTAGGTGTCTTCATAAGAGTTGTATCTCTCTCTCTTAGCTTTCCATAGCCACTTGAATCAGCTCAATATAAATTTTATAGAGAGAGTTATGACCAAAATACTAAACCCTGCCAGTGTTAGAAATTCCAGACGCATTTGGACGTTTCTTCAAATCAATCTTTCGTTGTTTGATCATTCTTGCTTCTTTTGACACACGACTCATTAAAATGACTCTAGACTCAATATAATTGGCCCTCAACATGGCTTGACCACTCAAATGACTAAACAATAGAAATGAATACCTAACCTATGAGATATAACAAAAATGACTCAAAATACTCAAAAACAACACAAAACTCTAGTCTCGGAAGCCCAAATCAATGGTATAAAGCCAAGTGAACAAATACCCCCAAACTTAGAATATTGCTTGTCCTCAACCAATTACAAACTCTTGAAGAATACGAAGTATCCAAGACACAAAAATATAGAAAACTTATTCGACCTGACTAACTGCAAAACTTCACGACTAAAATCATTTGTCTCAATACTCGTATTACTACCAATCAAACATGCGTTTTAACATTGTGATCAAAAGTGTGGAATGTACATGCCAACTCCGTTTACCTTATTCAAATAGATTCAGGCAATCAAGTGTTATCAAAATGATCCACTTTCTGAACATCCAGATGAAATGCTTACCGGATTCCATAAGTTTGTCATTCACATTAATCTCCACTAATGTAGGCTAATGTTACACAAAGATCAATAGGACTTTTAAAGCTTGTAATGTGGGCTTAGGGTAAGGTAGAAAAATATAGGAATAAATGGCTCAAATCACCCAAACACCCAATTAACACTTCGAATTATCAATAGGCACTACCCTTCACATTTTTTTTTGGCATCCCCAATGTTTATGAACTTTCAAATGAGAATGCATCTCAAATGATATACAAGAAACAACAAAGAAGGAATTAAGAAGAATTAAAGAGATTAAAGAAGAATCTTATCTATTTCTAGATGATAAATGTCCGCAATCTTCTTCCCCAACTCTTTCCTTGTGTCTTGGTGGTGTTGGTTTTCATCCCCAACCGTCCTCCATGCCCTAGTTCAAGCTACCATGTATCTATTTATAGTATCCTCCTTTTGATCCAAAAATCGGACATTTCTTGTTTTGTCCGCCCACAGGCGCTAAGCATGAAAATGGGCACTGCGGCCAAAACACAAAACCCAGATCGCTTGCCCATTTTCGGACTCTGGGGCTGGCGCGCAAAGGAGGGGCCAAATCAATGGTTTAAATCCAAGTGAACAAATACACACTACTACAAAACAAGCATTTTACATCGGTTCTAGGATAGATGCTACATCGGTTGAAACAACCGATGTAGAAAATTTACATCGGTTAGTTACATCGGTTAGTTAGAACAATCGATGTAAAGAATTGGGCTTTTACATCGACTATTCACCAACCGATGTATATTTCAAACGAAAATAAAGAACAAATTACATCGGTGTATATGTAACCGATGTTTTTCGAGTAAAAAAATATATGTAACCGATGTAAAATGTTTGGGTATGTTACATCGGTTTTACAACCGATGTAATATCTTCATTTTTTTTTAAATTCTTGCTTTAATAAAACGAAACCCGATCTGCAATTATGCAACAAAATAAAACCTGAAATTTCATAAAGCTTTAACAACCTGACAAATCATCTTTGCACAAATCCAACCAAACAAATCACACACAACAAAAGATGTTCCCACCACATATTCAACAATCTACATAAGTTTTCTCCATTAACGAAAATTGAAAAATCCTAACAAAAAATATTGAAGAAAAAAAGCTAGCTGAAGAAACAAAATTGGGTCTTAACAGGTGAAACTTCTTGTCTGAGCATTGATTCCATAAACAGAGATGCAATTGAAACTGGGCCCACTGTAAGATCCCTTGAGCTCCTCGAGTAGGGATGTCAACGGGGCGGGCCGGGGCCGGGGGAGCCATCCCCATCCCCGTCCCCGACCGCGGGGAATCCCCGTCTCCGTCCCCCTGAGACAAACGGGGAAAAAATCCCTCCATCCTAGCCCCATGATTCCCGCCCCGTTTCAATTTATTTTTATTTTTTGCAAAAAAATAATTTTTTTTAAAATAACCATTTTTAAATATTTAAAATATATAAATTATATAAAATAACTAATAAAACACTAATTAATAAAATAAATTAATGATTTTGTCATTTTATTATATTTAATGTGGAGATATTTATAAAATATTATATATATTTAAAATATTATATTATATATTAATATTCGGTTCCCCGCGGGGAACGGGGATTCCCCGCTCCACTGCCATCTCTATCCTCGAGGCACAAACCTTGAATCTGACAAAAAAAATAATAGTGATTATAATCATTAATTATATTATAAAGAAAAATTGAATGAAAATTGTGAAAACATGATTTGTTTTTACTTACATAGACCAACAATTGGAGGTAAATTAGCCAACTTTGCATAACTTATGCCCTGATAAAAAAAATTCAAATATTATTACTAAACAATTGCAATTAAATAAAGGGATAATTACAAAAACACCCTTGAGGTTTGAGCTAATTATAAAAAACCCACAGATTTTTGGAAATTACAAAAAAAACCCTTTAGATTTGATATGTGTTACATTCTCCCCATTCATTTGCAAAAAAACATTTCAAAGGCTCCCCTTACGTTTATCAAAATATTACAGTCATCCCCCTTAAATTTAGACACAATCAAACATCGATGAGTTTTTTGTAATATTCAACAACCTCTTGGCTGTAATAAGCCCAAACCTCGGGATTTTTGTAATTATCCCTTAAATAAAAGCACATGCAAATAAAATGAAATAAACATGTGGTATGGCAAGACTAGCAATGGTGAGACCAGAAACAATATCATATTTGAGGAGTTTGAGACTATACTAATTAGGAACCCATTCCAGTATAGGAAATATATAGTGAGCTCCAAGAAGTAATTTTATTTGAGAATTTGCATCCACCTCTAATGCCTCTACCATCAACATATATAAAACATTCCTTCCATCCACATTCAGATCGACACAAAACACAGACGCTAAGCACAGATCTTTAAAAAATAAAAGGATAATTACAAAAAAGCCCCTGAGATTTGAGCTAATTACAAAAAAATCCAATAATTTTTGAAAATTACAAAAATCCACTGAGGCTTGATTTTGTCTTACATTTTTTCCTTCAAAAGCAAAAAATATTTCAAAAACCCCCTTGACAACTATATTAGTATTACATTTAATCCCTTAAATGTAAGACAAAATCAAACTTGAGGGATGTTTTTGTAATTTTGAAACATCTCTTAGTTTTTTTTTAATTAGCCCAAACCTCAGGGGTGTTTTTGTAATTATCCCAAAATAAATCACTTGATCCATCAGTAACTCGAAATGACGGCAAAACTGAAACAACACACATTATCTCCGTGACTTGAAGCACATAAAAAGAGGATCATATGTTGAAACAGCAAAATGAAGAAACATGAAAAAGAGACCTGAATAATGCTATGGGCAACAAACTTCAAACTTGAGCCTGATACTATGAAAGATTACATCCAGTTGAAAATATTTCTATCCAGTAAATTCGAATTCGAAAACTAGCTACAAAATTAATGACAACAACGTATTGAAAGGAGTCGTAGTAGGTTGATAACAATTGATAATTATTCAAACTATTTGCGCTATCTATTGAATTTCTACTTTACATTTGATTCCATTTATTGATATACAAGTAAAGAAGGCAAAAAAAAAAAAAGATTTGAAACAAATAAAATTTGAGGCATGTGTTTCTTGAGTTCTTTCATTTAACCATGATCATTGATAAGCTATATGCTATATTTTCAAGCCACAGTGCTACTAGAATAACAGAAATTAACAGGACAGGAAAATCTCCTGACGAGATTTCATGAGGGGAAACGCCAAAACATTCCAAGAATTAAGGGAGATTACTTTCTGAGCTACCTTTTTTTCCTGCTAGGTTGCTGTTGCTTTGACCATTGGAGCTCAACATCAACAATATATGCCATTTATTTATAAAATAGCAAAATCTATGACAATTGGTTTTAGTCAATGCAAAAAATTCGCATATCGTGTAAATTAAGTCATGGTTGAGATTGTGAATTAATTTGCCATCTCCATGAACCATTCTTGGGAACACAAGACGAAAAAAGCACAATAGACGAAAACAATGCCCCGTAGGCCGTACCTGATCAATAGTTTGTATTTTGGTCAACAACCAGATTTCAACTTACTGAAAAAGAACTCCCCTATGATTTGGTGGTTAAAACTTAAAATAATCTAATCATGCAACCACCGATAAAATATTGTTTTCCCTAAAACTATACCAACCAATTATCGACAAATTACCAATAATTTTTAAATCACCGACAAAAATATCATAGGAAAGAACCAGGAAATAAATCTAACATTTTCAACTCAAGAGTACTACATAAAGGATTTTACTTGTTATAGTGAGAAATAAAGAAAACAATCCTTGCTTGATATGACAAAGTGGCCACCAGCTTTCAAGAAGTAAGATGCATTTAGAACCAATATTCTTGCCTGTGAAAAACAAACGAATCGGCAATTTTTAATTATAAATACTGTTTAGAAATAACATTTTTGAGACAGCATGATGTTTTGAGATTGAGAAAAAGGATCATATAGCAAAGCATGTACATTATCTTTGGAAGTAGAAGATGTTTGTATGGTTCAAACAAAAAAAAAATACAAAATACAAGAAAATGCAACTTTAGATTATATAAGGACTAATATAGCTGATGCACTTTAGATTATACATTTGGCAGGTTGAGGCGACAATTTATAATAATTATCCATAAAGCCGTTTCGGATGTATTAAATGCAACAGTTAGTGCCAAAAGGATTAATAAATAGCTTATCAAGTAATAATGAAAAAACAAAGATCAGAGGCTCGTAGCTTCGTCCAATTTATATATTTTTAAGACCGGTGTCGTAATTTTAAGTCTAAACAGTTGTTCTGTTTGATGTGGCCTGATTTGGGCCATCTCACTCCGACTATTACCATTCAGATTTGGTATGGTAATAAAAGCACATGCAAATAAAATGAAATAAACCTGAGGTATGGCAAGGCTAGCAATGGTGATCAAATAAACTCAGTTACGTATAAACAAAAAATGAAACTATAAATACAATAACAAGCCTTGAGCATAAAAAAAAGGAAAAGTATTAAACAAAAACAAGCCTTCAGCATATAAGTTCTATGAAAAGGCATCTAAATGTAGTGATAAAAATATGCTACAGATCTGGAAAACTTTCACTAGCGAACTATCCAAAATCTAAAAGAACAGAGTGAAGCTCTATGAGACATACACAACTCAGATATTCCAATAGCTTTTCAGGAAAACAATGAAGACGAAACAAATTTCAGCATCGCAGAAACTACCAAGATCGTGGAAAACAAATTAAATATAACATCACTAAACCATAACAACAAAATAACCACGGACAAAAAAAATTGAAAGCATTCAAAACTTAAGCTCAGAAAACATTTGATCATATAATCGATGACAGAAAATACTCACGTTGTTTGTGATTTTTGCCACTTTATTTTGCATATTCTGCAAACCCTCCAATTTCCCCTGTTTTCCAAGCCGAACCAAACACTAATATGGAAGCCTCTTCTTCATTCCGTCGGCGCAAGGCTGGGCTATGGTTTCGCGTGGGAAGGCAAAAGGGGGTTTAAGCTAGGGTTTCACGTGGAAACCGAAAAGGGGCTGGCAGGGGTAAATCGGAACTACCTCCACCTGTTTGTGATTTTTCCCCAAAGGGAATTTCGAATTGATGGAGAACTTTTTCCGATTATGTTTGTGAATACGGTCGATTACTAAGGAGGATTCGAGCACAAAGAAATCGATCAGCTCTTCATCGCGATGGAATTGAACTAAAAGTCATGGATCTGGGGCGGAGATGGACTCTGTGGCGGTGGTGACTTCACAGGTCCGACGAATTTGAAGAGAAGAAGATATACAAAATTGAATACAAAGTTTTAAGGCTAAGACATCTAAATGATACGTGAATACAAGGTGAAGAGGGGGCTGGCAAAAGGGTAGGCTAAGGAAAACAGTGAAAGGTTTTTAACTAAAAAAATTCTACATCGTTCGTATACGAACCGTAGTAGATATATTTATATCTACATCGGTTCATATAACAACCGATGTAGTTAAAAAAATAACTTATATTTTTACTTGGGTTCTATTTAACAACAGATGTAGATAAAAAAAATCCCATTATTCTACATCGGTTCGTCTCAATAACCGATGTAGTCATCTCAAAATATTTACAATTTTGTCACCGGATAAAGGCCTGATGTTGAAAATTGGAAAAAAATAAAACTCGTAGAAAAATTCTATGGATTCACATTCCATTACTTTTCCTTTTTTCTATTAAATAACTAAAATATATTTATAGATTCTGAAAAAGTTGCCTTGAACAATCACGTCCTTTAACAAAATGTATATTTAACAATTGCAATCATTCTCCAAAGATGTCTTCTCATGAAATGATACATTTTCACAATTTCATATTTTTTTCATATTTATTTATTTCTTTCATTCCTCCATATAATATAGAAAATATACTATATAATATATGCATAAAATGTATATATATCTAAAAATGATGCTATGACATGAGATGCAATAAATACAAATCAATGCAATACACTATGTTATATGTAAATATATTATAAATATGCAACAATCAAACCCAAGTCAATCCCCTTACAACATATATAAGATACTACCATTGGAGCATAAGGTTGATACGAGTATAGAATAATGTTGATATTAAAAAACATATATATATATATATATATTTAGTGGGAGGATCCAATGAGACCACATATTATAGTGCGACAATGTGGACTCATCTCAGCCCTCCTTTATCTATATCAATAGCTAAGATAAATAGGAGTTAAAATTACATTAAACATTTAATTAAAGCAAATTTAGGGTATAATTGTCAAAACAAACATGTGGGGACCATCCAAATATAGAATCGCTTATTAGGAGAGAAAATCACATGGAGAGAGAAAAAATCGCGCATGTGCTCTGCCATGCAGAATATTGTACATTTATCATATATTTGATGCATACTTAACACTATTTTATTGTATGTTTAACATAATTGTAGTACATATTAAAATGGTCAAACAAAAACATGTGGGGACTGTGAATCAAGGAATCAATTAGAGAGAGAGAGAGAGAGAGAGAGAAAATCACGTCCATTATTGTCCTGTATATTTAACATATAATATTTAATGTATATTTAACACTTTTATGATGTATATTTAACATATTTGTACTGCATATTACAATTGTCAAACAAAAATATAAGTATACAACAAAACACATATAAGTATACATCAACATAAATACATACATAAAAATTACCTACTTATACAAAAAACACATCTAAGTATACATCGAAAAACATATAAGTGTACAGTAACCCTCATTGCCTCCTCGTATGCCCTCGTTTTCGCCATGTCAGCATCGTCTTCTTCACCAAAATTTGTCCTTTTTAACCCACAAATCCAGTTTCTAAAATTTTGACAAGATTTTTATAATTTAGTCATTTTTCCTAATTATCTTGTGGAGTCCTACACGAAATTATATTTACTAAATTTACGTGTAACAAGGGAGTGGATCCAGTAAGACCATTTTCTAATGTGAGTCTGTTGAAACTAATTCGAGTGTTTGACGATTATGAATTAACAATCAAGATTAATCCTAAAAATTGAGTCTTAGTTGCCTAGTGATTAATTATAAACGCAAAATTGTAAATGAATACACAATGGTAAGACACTTTAATTTAAATTATTTCAAAATCACAATCATCCAATAAATTAGATTCGATAGATGTGAATTCACTAAAGGAACATATACATTTATGTTCTTATAAATGTACATCAATGAATCTCTAAATGTGCATCAAATAACTTTTAAATGAACATAAGCATTGCTAGCTGAATATAAATTCTCTCATTTTTTGCTTCTCAATTAAAAATCTCACTTCAATAAAAGTTTTCTACAGTTTCCAATAAACACAAGCCCTTTCAAAATAGATTACGCCAAATTATTCCTTCCGACCTAGGGAACAAAACTTATACAGAATTTTCCTACAAAATTCCGCATTTAAGCATTCGAATTGAAGTTATTTCAAAATTAATCAAATTAACCAATGAGAAAATTATTGCACATTTGGACGTCTATTAATGCAATTTTAAAATTTCTTGATGCACGCTTAGAAAAACAACAATGTTATATGACATGTTTTATTTCTCCATAAGTAATGATAAATTATCTTATTTAATTAAGCTAACCTCCAACAATTTTACCACACATTTAAAAGTTTGTTGTTAAACGTTCGAGAGATCCATTGATGCACATTAGATTAATGACGTATATACCTAATACATGCTATATATGTGTTTATTAGCCATCCATCCTCCATCGAATTTTCATCCATCAAATCAAAAAATATCGGATGACCGCAATTTAGCCCTATATTCTCATGTTATCCGATTCCTTATCCAAGTAAGGGCAAATTACATTGCTTCCTTAATTAATTCTTGAACTTGAAGTATTATTTGAACAACCATACGCTCAAAAACAACAACAACAACAACAACAACAACAACAACAACAAAAACTAAGCCTTAATCTCATTACGTGGGGTTGAACAACCATACGCTCAAACGAACAAAATTTGAAAACAGTCCATTGATTGATAACACAAATCAACCAATAATGAATACTAGTATTTTCAACTTTATAGATTATTCACTCAGCATTATACGTACACTGAGAGATCAATCATTGGTTTCAAATTCTTGACAATCAGCGAAGCAATGATTATTTAATACATGTATTCTCATAAGCCCCAAATAAAGAGTGATGATGATAGTAAACTGAAAACCAGCAATGTCTTAAGAGGTCAAAAGAGGACTGCCTTCTTTGATGAGCACAAATATACCGTCTCCATGACTTGAAATACGAAGGTCATCATCGAGATATGTTGTGAGCACCCATGACTCGGCTTTGGGGTGAGAGATTGGAAACTTCAATGGTGGTTGGCTAGAAATCGTCTTGGCAAAAGAGGAAGCGGTGTCCTGGACAGGGGTGATCAAACTTTTGAAGGGTGTGAGATCAATCTTTTGTCCCACAAATTCCACAGTTTCTGGCAATTCGATGGAATCTGTCAACTGGGGTGTCCCGATGACACAGTCTTGAAACTTAATCTGCAAACTCCAAAATGAAAAATAGTTAAGGTTCAGATCATATGGTGTAGTGAAAAATATTGTGGGCGGATGGAAGACTACAAAAACAAAAAAATCAAATAAACTACTACTTAAATTACAAATATCCTCTCGCTATAGGTTAATATTTACAAATTGCGCCTATTTCGGGGGTGTGTCAATATAATAAACACCAACCTTAAGGGAATATATGTAACTTAAAAGATAACTACCTTTAAATATATATATATATATATAATTACGATAATTCTCGGGAGTAGTTTTCGTAACTATCCCTAAGTAATGTTTTCATTCTAAGATTTGCCAATGAAGCTGCAGACAACGTATGATTAAAGTTTTCAGAAAATAAATAGTGGCAAAAACTTGTGTAAGACAGTCGCACAGTGCGACGAGCTAGTGATACGTTTAATATAAAAAGTGATATCCGATCTGAATATAGTTAATTTAATGTACATTTAGTTTAATATATCCGTCACCAACAATAGCACAAGTAGAAGGAAAAACCTTCATTCGCTTGGGACTTCGAACTTCATAAGTAGCATTGGTAGAAAATGAAGTGGTTGCCCCTCCTGGTCCAGCAAACACGACTGAGTTCTGGACTGTGGATTCCGCCGTGTCAATGGTCACTGATAGCTCTGCAATTTTCACCAACGGCAATGCTCCATCACTCGATAACAAAGGAAACAAACCAGCAGATTTCGTGTACCTGTAGTGCTCAATTAAATCAGCAATCACCATTCTAAGAAACAATAACAATCAAATCTCCAATCGAAACTTACACGAGAATCCATTTCCCATTGAGAAGGGGCAAAGCCTCATTCGGAGCAGGAGTCGGGTTTTGGGCCTCGAGATGCGAGATGAGCTCATCAATCTCCATCCTGGTTTCACTAGAGACGCTCGATCCCCTTTTTGTTCCAGAGAAAGAGTCCACCAATTGCTTTTTCAATAAATCGATTTCCGATACTTCTTTCTCCGATGGTTTATCTTCCGATGGTGTCTCAAACACACGCTCCACCAATGGTGTCTCAACCACAGCGAAATTCTGCTTCAGCTTCGTAGATTTCGTGATCGAAAGAGACGAAAAATTGATCCGATTAACGAGAGAATGAGATCTACTCGGGATCAATTTTGAGTTTTGGAAGGTTTTTAATGTAAACTGACTAACAGAAGCCATTGAAGCCATTTTTGTTGATGTTGAAACGATTGAATATTGGGATTTTTGTAGAGGTTTTCCACAATTACAAACAAACTGAAGTGGTGAATACAGAATGTTGAATTCTGACCAATTTATAGAACCCATTAAATAGCTGAAAAGACGCTGTTACCCTTCCTGCCTTCATTAATTCCTGTTAGCTGCTGGGGCTTTGTGGGCTTTCTCATAACATTTATTTAAGGGGGATTTTTTTCCCGTAAGATTAGGAGTGATAATTCTTGACATGATACGGTAGCATGACACAAAAATTTCGTGTCGTGCTCGTACTGTTGTATCAGTGTAAACACGATAAGGGCATGGGCACGATAGCGACACAATAAGAAAACACATTTACATGTTAGTGAGATGATAATGATACATTTACTTGTTAGTGATACGATAACCTGATATTTTGTATGTTTGTATGGTGTATTGTCGTGTAACTAGGGGTGTAAACGAGTCGAGTCGAGCCGAACATTGTATTGTTCAAGCTTGTTTGAATTTTAATCGAGCTTTAAAAATTGTGTTTGAGCTTGTTTGATTATTAATCGAATCGAGCTCGAACTAGCTTTGGTCGAGCCGAACACCTAATCGAGCTCGAGTAACTTGATATTTTTACACATATTTTATTCTTTTTATACTAATTGAGTCGGGCTCGAGCGAGTTTTAAATCTTACAAACGGAAGAAGTTATTATGTGACATAAAACTTTTAAATTATAAAATATATTTGTAGTCTTATTTGAAAAAGTTATGTTTACACATTAAGTCTACAAACTAGCTCCACATTTTCAAGAAAAATCGACTAGTGTAAGATTATGCGTATTTAAGATATAAATTTAATTATTAAGAGAGTGTTTGCAATCACTAAAAAAATACTTATCACATTTTGCTGAAAAAAAATTATTGTTTAGTATTTGCAAATATCATCTTCTGCTTCTGATTCTACTTCAATTAATCAGAATCTAAAAAAGGAAGATGAATTCTTTAGATTTTTTTGATTATACTTCTGGTTTGAATTTTACAAATAAATAAGTCTTTTACAAAGTTTTGACAAACATTTTATTTGCAACTACTAGAAACTTTTGATTTTCAACTATTTTTATTTCGATAAAATTAACCAAACACTCCCTAAATATCCCAAAGTATGGTATAACTAAATTATAGATTATCCAACAAACTCAAACGTGCATGCAGGGTCGGCCCTGACTTTGCAGGGGCCCATGGCGACAAGAAAAAAAGGCCCCTATAAAATTAAAAAAAAAGTACAATATAAAACTTCAAACTCCAACGATAGACATCTTTTTCATCATATATCCAAATTATTCAACTAGTGCAACATCTACAAACATATAAGGAAAAAAAATATTAAATAGTCATTGACACAAATCTAGATTTCTAGTATTCTCAGAAGCAAAACCATTAATATGGTCATCAAAATCAAGATTTGCCAACATCTTATTTTCAATACAGAAAATTGTCAACTCATTTAATCTTTCTTGAGACAGTTGAACGCAAGTGTAATTTTATCAATTTTTGTTTTGAAACTTCTCTCTGTTGATGCTAAGTAACTGGTATAGTTAACAATGCTCTATAATCAATGGTAGTATTTGAAAAATAATCCAAAACTTTTACAATTTTAGAAAAAAAGACTTCGTTCTTGAGCAGAAATAGAATATGAATGAAAAACATGTTTTTTTTTAATTCTCAATTTAGAAGTTGGATTAATTTTCTTAGTATAATTTTGAAAGCAAAAAGCCTTTTGGTATTTTTTAATTTTTTTCTATTGGTATTTTTTAAATTTTTGTGGCCCCTATAATTTGTTTTCAATAAAACGTGTATACTTATATAAATGCTTATTTAAAATTGGGGCCGTTCAAAATTGGGGCTCCTAGGCAGTCGCCCTGACTACCCTCGGGCCTACCTGCGTGCATGTAAAAGTAGAAAAACGTATGGCCAAGATTAAGAGAAATTTGAAGTAAACGAGGTAATTGATTATAAAAATTAATCGTAACTAGTATTTCTTATAAAAATTAATTTTTGCTTCCAAAGAAAAAGATTATTAATTTCTTATTAGTTTGAAATAAAAAGAACATTACATATTAATTAAGTAGAAATGCATATGTTTTGTCCATACATTTCAAATTTTAATTTAGAAAAAAGTAATATTATTCACAATCAATATTATCAATAAGTACATACTAATTTCTTACTAGTTTGAAACAAAAAGAACATTATATGTACATTTTTTTTTTTGAGGGAAATATATATGTTGTGTCCATACATTTTAAATTTTAATTTAGAGAAAAGTAATATTATTCACAATCAATAAGTAACTTCGGGTTTTGCAAACCTAGTACCGACATGTTAGGAAAACCACCCAATCCGCGCCACATCACAAATAACCTTCAACATTCCTCAAAGCACGTGAACTTCCAATTATTTTTTCAAGTAAAATTAGAAGTTCAATTTGAACCAAATCGACTTGTTAGGACTTAGGGTACAAATAATAGAAATGGAGACACCCAATATCAATCTTGTGAAATTTAATATATAGAAAAAATTACAAAATTGGTCCTATAACTATAATTATTGCAATTCCGGTCCCGTAACTATTGAGTTTGCAAAATTGGTCCTATATTTAGAAAAATTTTGCAAAATTGGTCCTATAAGTTTTATACCTAAGCAATTTCGGTCTTGTAATTTTTAATTGCTGCAAAATTGGTCCCCTTGAGGTTATTTCATATTTTTAAAATAACAAAAATACCCTTATGCACATATTTGACTTATTTGACTAAGTGTTTTGCTTAAAATGGTATCAGAGCCCATGTTTATTAAGAACTTTAAATTATATTTATTATTTTATATAATTAACAATTGTTGAGGAGAATTTTCTCCGAGAAAATGGATCTGGACGAGTGTCCAAGATGTATACCCTACAGGAGATATCGTCAAATTTTGACGTTGTATGCACAAGAGCACCAGGACAGGATAACATATTGGGATAATCAATATGTTGAAAAAGAACTCGTAGGAGCCGATAGGGAAACCTTGAGATAATGCGGAAAATAAGCAGCATGTTGTCTGAGTATCACTTCCGCTCCGCGAGTATCCGCTCTGCCTTGCCTAGAACTTTTAGTTTTAAAATATATGTTGCATATAAATATATATTATAATATAATTTTTATGTATTCTTGTATTAAATTTAATATTTATAAATTGATAATAATAAATTTTATAAATATATATTTTTTAATTTTTTAATTTAATTTAATTTAAAATGGGGCAGAACATGTAGACCTGCCCCGCCCGTTCTAGGCACGGAGCGGGTCTGGGTCCTAGTCGACCCGCCCCGACCTGCCCCATTGTCATCCCTGTAAAATTGCTAATTTTAGAAAGATAAAGGACCAAAAATGCTATTTAGCCACAAGGGTAAAATTGTCCAGGACCAAAACTGCAACTTTTAAAGATAAAGGACTAAAATTGCAACTACCCCAAAATTACAGGACTAAAATTGTAATTTACCCTTAATATATATATATATATATATATTTTTTTTTTTTTTTTTTGAAAACGCGAAACTTACTATATTTAAATATTGCCCAAATTAACTAAAAAAATAAAAATATTGCCCAAATTTTCACGGCATAGCCACGTGAACGTACTGTTTCCCCAAAATCACAAAAATTAAAAATCAAGATTCAATGCTCTCTGTAGTCTTCTAGTTTTTCTGACAGGTACTAGACTTCTAGTTTTTTTGATAGTACTAGACTTCTTGTTAAGACTTGAAGTACGCAATTATTTTATATATTCATGCAAGGCTCCTGTACCACCATTAATAAATAAATGAATTTTAATGTGTATTATTGAAGTGATTGTGGACTTGTAGCTCATTTGGCTGATCATTATAACCCCTCTGACCATTTTATACCAAAAAAAATTATCTGTAATACGTGGGTCATAAGCTTTGTGCGTTATGATAATGTCAGCTTGCTTCTCTTGTGGAGTCCTAGACGAAATTATATTTACTAGTTATTTATGAGGTGGTCTTATATAAGACCATTTCATGGATTCATGGACTTGAGTTCATGAGACGAATCTTAAAAAACATAAATAAATATGGATTTTTTGTGGGTTTGGTTCGTACACTTATTGTTAGATGAGATGATTAAAAAAGACCAATCTACTCTTGATAGTAGCTTTCATAGACTAGTTGATACATTTTGTTTTTCTTGTCTTGACTAGTTAATACTTTTTAGAGTTGTATTATAATCAACAATTCAACTAGTATTTTCGCCATACTAACAAATTTAGAAGTTGTTTATAACTTGTAGATAAATTTTATCTTGTGTTCTTTTCAATTTCGTTGCGTGTTACGGTAGGTCTTATTAACATATGTTTTAGCATCGACTATGATACAAGATAACCTTGAATGTTTGTGGCCTGCAAAATTTTAATTCACAAATAAAAAATCATTGCACATTTAGACGTTCATTAATGCACATTATAAATTCCTTTGATGCATGCAGAGGACAAATGCTACATTAATTACATACTTTGTTTCTCTATCAATAATGATAAAGTTCACTACAAGAAATTTGGGAATTTGGGACCAGATAAAATTATCACTAAAAGTCCCAAAAATTTATGTGAGACGGCGAAGAAAACGTCACTAGAGACATTGTAATACCATGATCGCTAAAAGTCATTAGAGACAAGATATAATCATGCAAAAGTCTTTATGAGTTTGGCTTTTGAGAAGAAATAAAATGTCACATATTATCATGCAAAATGGTGCCATCATACATTTTGTGACACAAATTTGTCTCAGAAAGAGATAATTAGGGATTTCTCACCAGTCTCTAAATATACATCATCAATAACTTATGAGACATTGTTTTTCATCCCTAAAGAACATTTGGAGACATTTTTTATTGTCTATAAATCTAACTAGTATAGAGACAATTATTTTCATCTTTAAAACTATTTTTTGTTAAAAGAGATATTTAACATTTTAGGGACATCGTCCCTAAAGAATTTTTTTTCCCTTTTTTTGTCACATCATACAACTCTAGTTGTAAAGTAAATGTTGTAAGAAAAATATGAAGTAAAATGTCTCTAAGAATAAAACATAACCATCAATATAACTTCATTCATCCAAAATATAATTCCATTCATGTGTATACATTCATAATAATAACGTTTTACTTGTAATTGTACTTCAAAATAAAAATTACAACAAGCAAAACAAATATAAAACAATCAAAAGAGCCTATCAAAGTTCTTACTTGTCAAAAACATTCATACTTGCAACTTAGGAGACAACAAAAGAGTCTTATTTTTTTCTTTGAGGAGTCAATAGCAACAAAAAATTTCCTTGATGATGGACTTCTCTCCGGGTAGGTAGTAATTTGCACAAGTTACAACAAATCCAACAAGTTATTAAAGACCAACACTTTTTTTTATATCACAACAATACAATATGCTAAATATTTTTTTTTTGGTATAACAAAAATAAGGAGAAAAACGAATACATACCGCAAGTATTTAGACCTATCATTTACATTGCATAAGTTAATTAGAATATGATTTCTCTTGTTTAGTGTAATACTAACACAAATTTCAAAATCAACGATATAAAATATAATGTACCTTTATGTTTCATGTAACAGAATTTTTCCTCATTTATCGGTTTTGAAACTGAACAGCGGTTCCAAACAGTAGCCACCCCTAATTTCAAAGATGTCTTCTCATGAAACAATACATTTTCACAATTTCATATTTTTTCATAATTTATTTATTTCTTTCATTCCTCCCTATAATATAGAAAATATACTATATAATATATGCATAGAATGTATATCTATCTAAAAATGATGCTATGACATTAGATGCAATAAATACAAATCAATGCAATACGCACTACTACAAAATAGGCATTTTACATCCGTTGCGGGGACGGATGCTACATCGCGTAGTAGTTTATGGGTCGTTTTTACATCGCTTAAGAAACAGATGTAGAAATTTTGCATTTTACAAACAACCGATGCAACTAAAGGGAAATTTACATCGGTTAGTTAGAACAACGGATGTAAATCATTGGGCTTTTACATCGACTATTCACTAACCGATGTAAATCTCAAACCAAATAAAGAACAAATTACATCGGTGTATATGTAACCTATGTAAAAATGTTTGGGTATGTAACATCGCTTTGTTTTACAACCGACGTAATATCTTCATGTTTTTTCTTAGATTCTTGCTTTAATAAAACGTAATCCGGTCTGCAATTATGCAACAAAATAAAACCTAAAATTTCATAAAGCTTTAACAACCTAACAAATCATCTTTGCACAAATCCAACCAAAAAAATCACACACAACAAAAGATGTTCCCACCACATATTCAACAATCTACATAAGTTTTCTCCATTAACGAAAATTGAAAAATCCTAGCAAAAAAAGTTGAAGAAAAAAAGCTAGTTGAAGAAACAAAATTGGGTCTTAGCAGGTGAAACTTCTTGTCTGAGCATTGATTCCATAATCAGAGATGCAATTGAAACTAGGCCCACTGCAAGATCCCTTGAGCTCCTCGAGGCACAAACCTTGAATCTGACAAAAAAATTAATAGTGAACTATAATCATTAATTATTATAAAGAAAAATTGAATGAAATTTGTGAAAACATGATTTTTTTTTTACTTACATGGACCAACAACTGGAGGTAAATTAGCCAACTTTGCATAACTTATGCCCCGATAAAAAAATTCAAATATTATTACTACACAATTGCAATTAAATAAAGGGATAATTACAAAAACAACCTTGAAGAACAAATGTGTTAGAGGAACAAATACATCAACGCCCTTATAAATGTGTATCAAACGATTTTTAAATGAGCATTAACATTGCCACTAAATGTATATTTTTCTCATTTCTATCGCTTCAATTAAAATCCCACTTCAATTAAAACATATTTATATTTTCAAAAAATCAAAATGAATTGCACCATATTATTCGTTGCAACCTAATGAACACAACACGTACCATTTTACCCCACAATATTATGCATTTAAGAATTTGAATTGAAGTTATTTCAAAACCAATTAAACTTGTTGTTAAAGATTTAATCTCATTGTTTTTTCCAATGTGATTTGAAGGGAGGATAGAGATATTGTGCTTCTAGAATCCTCTATGCATATTTGATTTGATTTGGTTAGTAAAAAAAAAATGATATTGATTAGGCAAGTTTGTGGTTATCTTGATAAAAAAAGATTGTATTAGATATCTATTATGAATGATTTTGGTTAATCTTGTTTCCTTGTTAATAAGATTTGATACTGATATGGTATATGTAAGGTAGAATTCTTTAGATACTTATCTAGTTCCTAACTTAAGTGATATGCTTATCATATTTATTTGTAGATATCTTCATGTCTTATTTGTAGGATATCATTATCGACACACACAAAGAGCCGGAAAAGAAAAATACTAGAGAGAGTAAAAACTTAAACAAGTCTAAATTTCAAGTTTCGAAGTGCTGCAATAGATGATGCGACATCTGAGATCACACATTCATATTTAAAGTCATTGTGTTTTTCGTCCATATTAGTTTATCTTTGCATGTACTAGAGTTCATACACTTGTATTGTTGGATGAGATGATTAAGAAAGACCAATCTACTCTTGAACACAACTAGTTGATGCTTTTTTTTTTTTTTTGTATTGGCTAGTTGGTACTTTTTAGAGTTGCATTATAATAAAAAAATTCAACTAGTTATTTTCGCCATACCGACACATTTAGAAGTTGTTTATAACTTGTAGATAAATTTTATCTTGTTTTTTTTTTTAATTTTGTTGCGTGTTACGCTAGGTCTTATTAACATATGTTTTTGCATCGACTATGATACAAGATAACCTTGAATGTTTGTGGCCTGCAAAACTTTTATTTACGAATAAAAAATTATTGCACATTTAGACGTTCATTAATGCAGATTTTAAATTCCTTTGATGCATGCAGAGGACAACAATGCTACATTACATGCTTTATTTCTCTATCAATAATGATCATAAAATTCACTACAAGAAAATTGAGAATTTGGGACGAAATGAAATCATCACAAAAAGTCCCAAAAATGTCATAAAAATATATGTGAGACGAAAAGAAAACATCACAAGAGACGTTGCAATATCGCAGTCGCTAAAATTCATTAGAAACATAATCAAGCAAACGTCTCTAAGAGTTTGGCTTTTGAGAAGAAACAAAAATATCACATATTATCATGCAGCCGGTGTCATCATACATTTTGTGACACAAATTCGTCTGTAAAGAGATAATTATGGATTCCTGGCTAGTCTCTAAATATACATCACTGAATAACTGATGGGGATATTGTTTTTCATTTCTAAATAACATTTTAGAGACATTTTTTATTGTCTATAAATCTAACTGGTATAGACACAATTATTTTCGTCTTTAAAACTATTTTTTAGTAAAGAGATATTGAACGTTTACGGACATCGTCCCTAAAGAACTTTTTTTTGGGCCCCATCATAAAACTCTAGTTGTAAAGTAAATGTTGTAAGAAAATATGAAATAAAATGTCTCTAAGAATAAGACACAACCATCAATGTAATTTCATTCACCCAAAATATAATTTCATTCATGTGTATACATTCAAAATACTAACATCTTACTTGTAATTGTACTTGAAATAAAATAACATTGTTACAACAAGGCAAAACAAATATAAAACAATCAAAAAGAGCCTAACAAAGTTCTTGCTTGTCAAAAACATTCATACTTACGACTTAGGAGACAACAAAAGAGCCTATATATATATAGAGGGAGGATCAAGTGAGACCATGTCTCTAGGTGAGACACAATGGACTAATCTCAACCATCCCCCACTATTAATTAATGGGTATGATTTAATGGATAAAAATATATTAAAATATTAATTTAATCAATATAAGGATAGTAGGGTAAAATAACATAACAAGTTAGTTACAAAAATGGAATCAAATCTCTTTCTCTCCCATACATCTCCCAATTTCCCCAATCTCACGTCTCTCTCTCATTCCTCCATTAACGCAAATAAAGAAAACTGTGAAGAACTCGAAAATTACAGTTCATGAAAATTACAGAGAAAAAACAAGAAAAATTGGTGCAATATTACAGAGAAATAACGAGCAGTGAGTTCGAAAACTAAATATGCAACAAAACTCAACTAAATATGCATTATATGAAAACTATCTATGCAGCGTAAAAAACTAATATGTAGTACAGTATATCAACGTCATAAACTATGCAACAAAATCAACTAACTATGTATTATCTAGAAACTATTTATGCATTGTGGAATAACTAAATATGCAGTACAATATGTAACATCCCATTTTTATAATTTCCAAAAGCAACATCCCATTTTCATAACTAAATATACATTATATTGAACCTATTTCTGCAGTGTAGTATAACTACATATGTAGTACGTTATATTCAATTGTGTATTGTTTTCGTAAAACAATGCCAACAAAATAACTAAATATGCATTATTTGATGTCTAATTATGCAGTAGAAGAACCCTAAATATGCTGTAAAATAAAAATATTTGGAAAGAAAACTGGTTCCTTAAATTCCGCCACAAAAATCCGGCGATTAATGTCGCTTCAACCCATAAAATCCGCTGGGACCACTAATTTGAATTACAAAATTACAATCTTACCCTTAAAATCAGCGAAAATTAGAAAATAATTAAAAAAACTGAATTAATCACATCCCTTCATTTTTTAAGATCAATGGGTAAGATGAGTCCACATTGTCTCACCTAGGAGGGTGGTCTCATTTGAACTAAATCCTATATATATATATATATATATATATATTTTGAGGAGTCAATAGCAACAAAAATTTCCTTGATGATGGACTTCTCTCATGGTAGCCAGTAATTTGTACAAGTTACAACAATTCCAACAACTTGCTATCAAAGACCAACACTTTTTATATTATAGCAATACAATATGCTAAATATTTTTTTTTCGTATAACAAAAACAAGGAGAAAAACAAATACAACTGCAAGTATTTAAGCCCTATATCCTTTACATTGCATAAGTTAATTAAAACATTGATTTCTCTTGTTTAGTGTAAATTTATTTACATTACTAACACTAATTTCAGCTTCAACAATAAAAAAACATAATGTACCTTCATGTTTCATATAACAAAATTTTCAACACATTAGATCCAATAAACAGAGAACATTAAGAAGCTTTAATCTATGCTTTTCTACAATATTTCCAATTTCCTTTATCCTTCTACATGTGGAATCAGCACCAACCAGCACCAAGGCATTACTTTTTTTTTTTTGGCTATTTTTTGAATGTGTAAGAATATTTTTTGCTAAATATTTTTTAATTTTTTTTTATCAACACTTTTCATACTTGCAATAATATCACCATATATATAATTTTACGGAGTTAAGAAGCAAGTCATCATTTAAATCAACATTAATGAAATAATTAAGTTGTAAACTAATAAATAATTGTCATTTTGCATAGTTTTCATATGCCTCGTGAGATGTCCATTTTCCAGTAGCTTAAGTGAAATGAAGATAATCAACTTCACTTATCATTTCAAAGACCTTTACTCTCCAATGGAACATCTTAGTATTACCCATGAGAAATAATGATGACATAACATGCTTCAGTAGATATATAATTAGGACATGCCTCAATTTTCAAAACAAAATAATAAATTTGAGCAAAGCAAGAGTTGGATTAACTGAAAACATGGATTGTATATAGGCGTTATATGAGAGTGGAAATTTATGCAAATTAAATTAGGAATTCTATAATGTGGTTCAAATAGTTTAATGGTACATTTTATACTTTTTAAGAATTAAGAATTTAGATTGTGCTTCCGAGATGGGGAGGGGGAATCATGAGTTGACGCGAGGGCATGATTTGAGGAGAAAAATAACTAATTATCGTGAGAGCAAATAAAAATAGAAAAGGCGGGTCCCCAAAATTTTTAAGACGTGCATAAAAACGTCTCAAATTATTATAATTTGTGATGATTTTTAGTTAAATGTCACATATTTTAATTTTTATTATCAATTTTTCCAGAAATTATTTAAAGAATTCTTCAATTTTTGAAAATATTTTTTTTTTGTTAAAGAGAAAAAGTTAAATATAAGGAAGGGCAAAAATTATAAAATTTTCTAAGAAAAAAAGAAGTAACTTTTGAGACTTTTCTGAAACGTTACAAGAAAACCAAAAGAGTTGTTTTGAATCATAAATAAAAAAAATGTCACTAATAGTATGTTTTGGCCTCCATAACAGCTTTTATGGACATAAAAAAACCATCTTTAATTATCAATTGTTGTCACCTAAAAAATTCCGGAGCGGATGTGGATGTGAGAATATTGTATATACTTTATTTGAGACGATATCGAAATGACGTTGCTTAAAGAAAGCTAGTTGGGACAATTTTAGATGCGTCCCAAAAACCATCTCAAATTCTCTAATTTGTTGTAGTGATTGTCTTATTTAATCAAACCAACCTCCAACAACTTACTGCACTTTTAAAAGTCTGTTATTGCATATTTAGAAATCTAATGTGATTTTGGCTTCACGTCCTCATAGTATCCAATTTAATATCCAGACTAGAGAAAATTATATTATTACCCTTAATATTAAGAAATTAGTCTTCAACCAACTTAATTAAAAGATGAAATCTTGATCATAAAATCTATTGCCAATGATTTAGTTCTAAGTGTCCCCTAAGTCCTTTATATATATATATATATATATATATATATATGTATTACGAATGAGATTGCAGGGATAGAGAATCAAACCCTTGAACAAGGGTCGATCGAAGAACCTAATTTGGATGTCATTAAACCACAGGGGTCTTGGCTTCCCTGACTCATATTTGTTTATAAATAATGTCATCAAGATCGGTTACAAAAATTTTGGTTATCTTTCAACATTCGATTACAATAAAATAAATGTTCTATTTAGTTTATTGCAAAAACTACCCCTAAAGTTTAGCCTAATTACAAAAACTTTAAAAATTATAAATACTAAGCTTTAAGTTAATTTGTTTTTAATTAAACAAGTACCCTAATCAAGGTGTAATTTATAAAATAGGAACAAATTCAATATTTGTAATTTTTGAAGTAGTTGAACCTCATGGGTAATTGTGTACTTAACAAATAAATTTAAGCATAACTATGGTCGAAAGCTAAGTTTAACATGATTCAACTTGCTATTATCCATGTAGAAGATAACATTAAATTCTTGCACCTCTAATTAAATCTTAAATTTGAAGTATCAAATTTGAGCAACCATGCATTTTTTAAATTTATTTAAGGGTTAATTACAAAAAGTACCATCGAGGTTTAACCTAATTACAAAAAATCCCAACTAACTTTTAAAATTATAAAAATACCCCTGAGGTTTTAATTTGTCCAACATTTCCCCCTTCATAAGAAAAAAATATTTCAGAATTCCCCCTCAAATTTATAAAAATATTATAGGTTACCCCTTAATTTTAATACTGAATCAAACCTCAAAGGTACTTTTTGTAATTTTGAAAGTAAGCTGAGTTTTTTTGTTACTAGGTCAAACCTTAAGGGTACTTTTGTAATTATCCCTTTATTTAATAAAAAATAAAGAGGTATTTTTTATTTTTGGGGAAAATTATATAAATCAATAATTTTGTATACACATTTTTTATTAATTACGAAGACCTTTGAAGTTGAGCGGCTATAGCTCTCCCAAACAATCGGCCCTATTCGAACTATACATATACTAGAGATCACTCCTTAGTTCAAATTTTTTTCCATCACCCATAATTATTTATTACATTTATTACATGCATTTTCACAAGCCCCAACCATGGGAGTGATGACAGTGAACTGAAAATCTAAGGACTCAAAAGGGAGTAATAAAGGGGGCTGCCAGACTTAATGAGCACAAATATATCGCCACCATCTCCTCTTGCAATACGAAGCTCATTATCGACATATGTTGTGAGCAACCATGACTCCACTTTCGGTAGGAGATTGAAAATTTCAATGGTGGTTGGCTAGAAATCGTCTTGGAAAATATAGAGGTAATGGTCTCCTGTACAAAGGTGAGCACACCTTTGAAGAGTGTGAGATCAATCTTTTGTCCAAACAATTCCACAAGATCTCTTGTATTAAAATGGAATTGTCAATCGGGGTGTCCCAATGACACATTCTTCAAACTTAATCTGCAAATTTTAAAAAAAAAATCGACAAGATTCACATTACTGATCCTAAAAATCTCATAACAGAGAAACAAAATTCTATTCGACAACCAAGCAATTGATTAAAAGGATAGTAATTCCTAGATTAAATTTTCATTGTAAGATTTAGCACTGGAGCTTTATATAGATAACAAAGGATTAAGTAAGTAGAAAGAAAAACCTGCACACGCATGGGACTTCGAACTTCAAACTTGGCATTGCGTAAAATCAAGTGGTAGCCAATGGTACGTAAAACTCGACCGAGTTCGGATCGTGGAAATCCGACGAGTCAATGGTCTGCGATAACTCTATAATATTCATGAATGGCAATGCTCCACCACTTGATAACAAAGGAAACAAACCAATAAATGTTGTGTACCTGTATTGCATAATTAAATTAGCAATTTTCAAATCCACCACTCTAAAAAACAATAACTATCAATATCCAATCGGAACTTACGCGAGAACCCATTTCCCATTGAGTTGGTGCAAATTCTTAGTTGGAGCAGGATTTGGGTTTATTGATTCCAGGTGTGTGATTAGCTCCACAATCTCTGCCCTGGTTTCACTAGAGACACACACTCCTCTATTTGTTCCATCGAAAGAGCCCACCAATTGCTTCTTCAACACATTATTATCCGATGGTTTCGCCTCCAGAACCCCCTCCAATGGTTTTCCCTCAATAACCGCCTCCATAACCCCCTCCAATGGATTTGCCTCTATAACTGCCTCAACCTCTTCCATAACCCCATCCAATGGATTCTTTTCCATAACCCCTTCCAGAATCCCCTCCAATGGATTTGCCTCCATAACCGCCTCAACCCCCTCTAGAACCCCTTCCAATGGATTCGTATCTGTAACCTCCTCTAAAGCCCCCTCCAATGGATTCGCCTCCGTAATCGCCCCAACCCCCTCAAGAACCTCCTCTAACGGATTCCCCTCCATAACACCCTCCAGAACCCCCTCCAATGGATCCGCCTTAACCCCATCTAATGGATTCTCCTCCATAACTGCCTCAACCCCTTCCATAACCCCCTCCAATGGATTCCCCTCCATAACCCCTTCCAGAACTCCCTCCAATGGATCCGCCTCCATTATAGTCTCAACCCCCTCCGGAACACTCTTCAATGGATTCGTCTCAATAACCGCCTCGACCCCCTCCAACGGATTCGCCTTCATAACATCCTCCAAAACCCCCTCCAATGGATCTGTCTCCATAACCGCCTCAACCCCCTCCAATGGATTCGTCTCCATAGTTGCCTCAACCCCCTCCATAACCCCTTCCAATGGTTTCCCTTCAATAATTGCCTCCGAGGTCTCCTTCACCACCTCCAGAACCCCCTCTAGTGAATTCGCCTCCATAGCTGCCTCAACCCCCTCCAATGGTTTTCCCTCCACAACCGCCTCCGATGTCTCCTTAACCGCCTCCAAAACCCCCTCCAATGGTTTTGCCTCTGATGTCTCCTTCACCTCCTCCAAAATACCCTCCAATGGATTCCCCTCCATAACTGATTCAACTCCTTCCAGAACCCCGTCTAATAGATTCGCATCAACAACACCCTCCAATGGATCCGCTCCAATAACTGATTCAACCCCTTCTAGAACCCCATCCAATGGATTCGCCTCCATAACCCCTTCCAATGGATCTGCCTCGACAACTGCCTCAACCCCCTCTAGAACACCCTCCAATGGATTCGTATCCATAACCGCCTCAACTCCATCCAGAACCCCCTCCAATGGATTTGCCTCCACAACACCTTCCAGAACCCCCTCTAATGGATTTGCCTCCATAGCCGCCTCAACCCCCTCCAATGGTTTCCCCTCCACAACCGCCTCCGATGTCTCCTTCACTGTCTCGAGAACCCCCTCCAATGGATTCGCCTCTATAACTGCCTCAACTTCCTCCATAACCCCCTCCAATGGTTTCCCCCCAACAACCGCCTCTGATGTCTCCTTCACCACTTCCATAACCGTCTCAATCCCCTCCATAACCCCCTCCAATGGTTTCGCCTCTGATGTCTCCTTCACCGCCTCCAAAACCCCCTCCAATGGATTCACCTCTGTAGCCGCCTCAACTCCCGCCATAATTTCTTCCAATGGTTTCCCTTCCACAATCGCCTCCGATGTCTCTTTCACTGACTCCAAAACCTCCTCCAATGGATTCGTCTCCATAACCGCCTCAACCCCCTCCATAACCCCTTCCAATGGTTTCGCCTCTGATGTCTCCTTCACCGACTCTAGAACACCCTCTAATGGTTTCCCCTCCATAACTGCATCCGATGTCTCCTTTACCCCCTCCAAAATCCCGTCTAATGGATTCGTCTCCTTAACCGCCTCAACCCCCTGCATAATCCCCTCCAATGGTTTTCCCTCAATAACCGCCTCCGATGTCTCATTTACCAACTCTAGAAACCCATCCAAATGGATTCACTCCATAATCGCCTCAAACCCTCCATAACCCCTCCAATGGTTTCCCCTCCACAACAACCTCCGATGTCTCCTTCACCGCCTCCAAAACCCCCTCCAATGGATTCCCATCCATAACCGCCTCAACCCCCTCCAATGGTTTCTCCTCCAATGTCTCATTTACAGCCTCCAGAACCCCCTCTAATGGATTTGCCTCCATAGCCGCCTCAAGCCCCTCTAATGGTTTCCCCTCCACAACCGCCTCCGATGTCTCCTTCACCGTCTCTGAACCCCTCCAACGGATTCGCCTCTATAACCGCCTCAACTCCCTCCATAACCCCCTCCAATGGTTTCCCCTCAACAACCGCCTCTGATGTCTCCTTCACCCCATCCATAACCGCCAATCCCCTCCATAACCCCTCCAATGGTTTCGCCTCCGATGTCTCCTTAACTTCCTCCGAACCCCCCCAATGGATTTGCCTCTGTAGCGCCTCCAACCTCTCTCTCAGAACCCCTCCAATGGTTTCCCTCCACAACCGTCTCCGATGTCTCCTTCATCGCTTCCAAAACCCCTCTAATGGATTCCCCTCCATAACCGCCTCGGCTCCTCCATAACCCCCCAATGGATTTGCCTCCATAGTCGCCTCAACCCCTTCCATAACCCCTCCAATGGTTTCCCCTCCAATGGTTTCCCCCACAACCCTCGGATGTCTCCTTCACGGCCTCCAAAACCCCTCCAATGGATTCGACTCCATAGTCGCCTCCCCCTCAATAACCCACTCCAATGGTTTCCTCCACAACAAACTCCGATGTCTCCTTCACCGCCTCCAAAACCCCTCCAATGGATTCCCATCCATAACCGCCTCAACCCCTCCATAACCCCTCCAATGGTTTCTCCTCCATGTCTCATTTACAGCCCTCCGAACCCCCTCTAATGGATTTGCTTCCATAGCCGCCTCAAGCCCTCTAATGGTTTCCCCTCCACAACCGCCTCCGATGTCTCTCTTCACTGCCTCTCGGAACCCCTCCAATGGATTCGCCTCTATAATCGCCTCAACTCCTCCATAACCCCTTCCAATGGTTTCCCCTCAACAACCGCCTCGATGTCTCCTTCATCCCGTCCATAACCGCCAATCCCTCCACAACCCCTTCCGATGGTTTCGCCTCGATGTCTCCTTAACTTCCTCCGAACCCCCTCCAACGGGATTTGCCTCCATAGCCGCCTCAACCCCTCCGTAACCCCTCCAATGGTTTCCCTCCACAACCGCCTCCGATGTCTCCTTCATCGCTTCCAAAACCCCTCTCCAATGGATTCCCTCCATAACCGCCTCACCCCTCCATAACCCCCTCAATGGATTCGCCTCCATAGTCGCCTCAAGCCCTTCCATAACCCCTCCAATGGTTTCCCCTCCACAACCGCCTCGATGTCTCCTTCACGGCCTCCAAAAAACCCTCCAATGGATTCGACTCCATAGTCGCCTCACCCCCTCAATAACCCCTCCAATGGTTTCCGCTCCACAACAACCTCGATGTCTCCTTCACCGCCTCCAAAACCACCTCCAATGGATTCCCATCCATAACCGCCTCAACCCCTCCATAACCCCTCCAATGGTTTCTCCTCCAATGTCTCATTTACCTCCGAACCCCCTCTAATGGATTTGCCTCCATAGCCGCCTCAAGCCCCTAATGGTTTCCCCTCCACAACCGCCCGATGTCTCCTTCACTGCCTCTCGAACCCTCCAATGGATTCGCCTCTATAATCGCCTCAACTCCTCCCATAACCCCTCCAATGGTTTCCCCTCAACAACCGCCTCGATGTCTCCTTCACCCCCGTCCATAACCGCCTCAATCCCCTCCATAACCCCCTCCAATGGTTTCGCCTCTGATGTCTCCTTAACTTCCTCCGAACCCCTCCAACGGATTTGCCTCGATGCCGCCTCAACCCCTCTCAGTAACCCCTCCAATGGTTTCCCCTCCACAACCGCCTCCGATGTCTCCTTCACCGCCTCCAAAACCCCCTCCAATGGATTCCCCTCCATAACCGCCTCAGCCCCCTCCATAACCCCCTCCAATGGATTCGCCTCCATAGTCGCCTCAACCTCATCCATAACCCTCCCAATGGTTTCCCCTCCACAACCGCCTCGGATGTCTCCTTCACCGCCTCCAAAGTCCCCTCCAATGGATTAGCCTCCATTACCGCCTCAACCCCCTCCATAACCCCTCCAATGGTTTCCCCTCCACGACCGCCTCGGATGTCTCCTTCACCGCTTCCAAAACCCCTCCAATGGATTAGCCTCCATAACCGCCTCAATCCCCTCGAATGGTTTCGCCTCCGTCGTCTCCTTCACCGCCTCTTCCAATGGATTCGTCTCCTTAACCGCCTCAACCCCTTCTGATGGTTTTCCCTCCGCACCCACCTCGGATGTATCCAGAATCGCCCCCAGAATCGTCTCAACTCCCTCGATAGTCCCCTCTATTGGTTTTCCCTCCAGCGCCTTCTCCGATGCCTCCTTCACCGCCTCCCCTGTCTTCTTCACAAGATTTTCAAGGCCCCCAAACGGATTCCACTTTTTTTTGCCCTGCGCCCCCACAGCGACATTCCGCTTCAGCTCCGTATATTTCGTGATCGAAACGTTGATCCGTCTAACGACTGAATGAGATGAAGTCGGGATCAATTTTGAGTTGGGAGATGAGTTTTGGAAGATTTTAAATGTAATAAACCGACTAACAGAAGCCATTTCTGTTGACGTGTAAACGATTGAAGGGGTTTTTGTTCAGGTTTTCAACAATAAGAAATAAACTGAAGCGGTGGTGGTATTGCAGATTTTTTTATCGGACCAATTTATAGAACTCGGTGAATAGATGAAAAGACTGGTTTAGCCTCCACGCGTTCATTAATTGTTTTTAGGTGCTGGTCCATTGTGGGGTTTCTTATAATTTTAGGCATAATAAATATTTGCCTAAGATATTGTCCCAATGGATTAATCAATTTAAATTTTCATCGTGAATCGTGTGTGACTGTGTTGTCTTAGTTGACTTAATTAAAAAATAATCGTGATATAATCGTGTAAGATTATGCATATTTAAGATATGAAATTATTTATTAAGGCTTAAATTTCCATGAGACGGTCTCACGGATGTAGTTCCGTGAGACGGATCCATTACACAAAGTTTTAAAGGTTTTTTTTTTTCAGATTTTATTTTTTCTTAGTGTTTATATTTATTTTTTTAGGGTTTATTTTGTTTCTTGGGTTTATTTTTAATTGATTTGAGTTTTTAGGATTTTTAGTTTTTTTAGGGTTTATTTTTTATTTTTTGGGTTTATTTTTATTTTTCGGGTTTATTCTTCATGGTTCATGTTTTTAGGGTTTATTTTTGTTTCTTAATGGTTCATTATTATTTTTAAATTTATTTTAATGGTTCATGTTCTCAAGATGGAGCACTTAGGAGGTCCGTTTCACGGATTTAGATCCGTGAGACCGTCTCACAAGAGACTTGCTCATTTATTAAAGGAGTGTTTGGAATCATTGAAAATTTTGTATCTCACATTTTCGCTCGAAAAAATTAATTTTTTTAATGTTTGCAATGCCAACTTCTGCTTCTAGTTATGTTGCATTTTAATAAGTGTTTTATATTTTTTATTATGTTTTTGATTTGATTTTCACAAATAAATAATTATTTTAAATTTTTTTCACCAAACACTCTAGGGATATGGTTGTTTGTGCTTTCATTCCGTTCTTGCGTTAACCGTAAAAAATTTTTAAAGTTAAAATTGGATGGGTAAAGAAAAAATAATGATTGTATTGATGTGATGGAGATTTTTTTAGATATTGATTGTTTGTGAATTTTTTGTGAAAATAATAGTTTAACATATAATACAAGAAGATTAAATAAAAAATAAAAAAACTAATCTAAATATAGGCAACATGGACCTCATTTTAATCATTTTGTTTTCAAGACTAAAAATAATATAATAACAATAATGATAAATTAAAGAAATTAGCGATTTGTTTTTATAAATATTATAAAGAGAGAGAAATAAATAATATTGTTGGGTACTGAGAAGTGCAAGAGGTAAAGTGAAAAGTGGATTAATTTTTAGGAAAATAAAACTTTTCTTTATAATTTTCTTTTTATTTTTTATAAACATTCACACATCTCACAACTCTCAAAGATGAAAATTATGAAAATGAAAATTCAAGCAATCAAAGCTTAATCTTTTAATTCTATTATATGCAACAACTAACAACTTATGATTTTTAACTACATTTATTTCTCGCTACAATAAATCACTTCTTTTAAAATAGAAATATATGTAAACACTTCCTAAATCTTTTTATGGTAGTATGGCATGACTTAATTAGAGATTTTCCAACAAACTTCAACGTGCATGCAATTGAAAAAAATGAAAACGGCCAAGATTAAGAGAAATTTGAAGCAAATAAGGTAATTGATTATATATAAAACTTAATCGTAACTAGTATTTCTTATAAAAATTAATTTCTTATTAGTTTGAAATCAAAAGAATATCATGTGTACATATTAAGTAGAAACTATATGTTGTGTCCATACATTTTATAATTTTTTCTCTAGAAAAAAGTATTATTATTCACAATCAATAAATAAATTCGGGTTTCGCAAACATAGAACCGACATATTAGGAAAGCCACCCAATCCGCATCACGTTACAAATAACCCTTAAGATGGAATCAAAGCATATGAAACTCCCAATATTTTTTTCAATTAAAAGGAGTTCAATTAAATATTTTGAACCAAATCAGAATCGTTAGGGTACAAATAATAGAAATGGAGACACCAAATTCATCAATTATTTGAAATTTACTAATATTTAAATAACGTTTGTTAAGTGTGTCCAATCACTACACATAGCCATGTGAGCGTACCCGCTTCCCAAAAATAGAATAAAATAAAAAATCAAGATTCAATAATCTATTTAGACTTCTAGTATAGTAGGCAATTATATTATATATTCATGCCAGGCGCCAGTTCCATGCATTAAATAAACAAATGAACTTTATGTAGTAGGGAAGTGACTGTTTTTTTTTTTTTTTTTTTTTTTTTTTTGGTTGATTGATATGATTACAAATTCTCACATTACTATTTTTTTTTTTTTTTTTCGATCCGGAGTATTTCCACACCAACCTGGGGACAGACTCACATCGCTTTCTTCGGCCTATGGGACATCCGTCCTTCCTGGGATGGTCCTAATCTTCGGGGGAGGAGGGGCAAACTCAACCCCAAAACTCTCTCTCTCTCTCTCTCTCTAATTAAAATCTTTTTTTTTTTTGATCGGTTCTCTAATTAAAATCTTACTTCAATTAAAAATATTCTATATTTTCCAAAAAAATACAAGATTCACAAAAATTACACCATATAATTTCCTTGCAACATATGGAACAAAATTCATACCATTTTGCCACACACACATTTTGCATTTAAGCATGAAGTTATAAAAGTCAAATTTACGAATAAAAAAACATTGCACATTTAGACGTCCGTTTATGCACATTTAAAAATCTAAGATTTAGAAAGACAATGATGCTACATTACATGCTTGTTTCTTCGTCAATAATGGTATTATCTTATTTAATCAAGTTAACCTCCAACAATTTTACTGCATTTTTGCATATTAGAAGGACAATTTTTACCATAATACATGTTATGTGTTTATTACCGCAACAATCCTCCACCAAATTTATATCTATTTGATCTAAAAGTATTAGATGGTTGTGATTTGGTTCTATGCTCTCATGTTATCCAATTCCTTATTCAGACATGGGCAAATTACATACTCCTCTTAATATTAACAAATTAGTCTCAAACCATCTAAACTAAAGAATGAATTTTTTATCATTAAATCTTAAGTACTAAATTAGTCCCTACAATCCTACACAAAGAATTGGTTCCTATTTAATCCAATTCCACATTTAATAAAATTATAAAACTAATCGATCAAAGTTGAAAATGGTCCCATCCATAAACCACTAGTTTTATTATGTCAAATTGCTTCTACAATCTAATTTATGGATATAAACATATCTATAAATGCATCGATACAGGGGCGCATCTATGTACTAATATGGAAGTACGGTTTGGTCCCATGCCACCTACTTGGGTGGCACCCCAAGTGGGTGGATCTACCCTTGATTTTACACACACACATGTGGGTGTGTGTGTGTATGTGAATTAAGGGTAGATCCACCCATTTCTGTGCCACCCAAGTGGGTGGCATAGACTACAACTGGAAGTACATGAGTTGTACCCCCAAATTAAAAAAAAAAAAAATCCAACAATTTTTTTAGTAAAAATAATGATAAATTTTTTCCTTGTTTCTACAAAAAGAAAAATTAGAAAATCCAAATAAAACAATACAAATCCCTACAATAAAATTTCAAAAATAAAAGATTGGCTTAACAACTTGAATAAATAAATCACGGCAAAAGTCAAATAAACCTACAAAACTAAATATACCAAAAAAATATCTAATAATATCAATAATGTTATCAAAGCTATGTTTTGTTCTCTCTTGTTTCCTTAATTACTCTAATTATTTCTTTTATATACATGTTTTTTTTTTTTGAAATAATTTTATATACATGTTTATGTACCTTTACATGATCAACTTTTACAAAAAATTAAACATTATTTTGTTGTAGGACTTTAAATATTAAACAATATTTATATGCATATTTTTTTATTATCTATCGTCTCCCAATTTTCAAAATCCCGGATTCGCCATTCATCGATAGTTGGACAAGCACATACCTTTTGTCACACCCTAACATAAGAAATAAAACAAAACAAAATAAAATAATACAAAATTATAGTCATCGATCACGAACAACTATATGGTAATACAAGTCAAGCTCTACTTGAGCATTTAGTCCAAATTAAATCGCTTATGGTACACCAAAACTAAAATACAACACAAGTCTGAAATACAATAACCTATCCCCTAAAAATACAATAATCTAGTATTAACCAAATTTATTACAAGTCGCTCCCATAAAACTTTTTTTTTTTTTTTTTTCTGATTTCATGATGCACAAGTAGCAAACAAACAATTACAGTTATAACTCAATAGAATGTACAAAATAACAAATTTTTTCAAGTTTTCAAGTTTTAGCAATCTAATATTAATAATAACGTGGCATTTATCCCCTTATGAAGAGTTTCAATTAGGAAAAATTAAATTATATATTCGGTCAGTTAAGTTAACAAGAAACATAAGATCAACGTGCTTGATCGTATACATTTTTTTGTGTTTCTTATATCTCTCAAATAATTGTCTGCTTAATCATCTTATCTCTCTCACTTGGCTCGATATCTATTTTTCCTATGATTTTTCCCCTAAGATTGTCATATTCCAGAATTACGGTATCTAGAACCCAATTGTCCATTAGACACTCCGATATTTAGTGTTGGGATTATGAACATGGTACACATACTGCATACAAAGACCATATACGACCTATTTGATCTAATATTATTTCATCCACCCACACCGTAATCAGTGTTAGAAGACAAGTAGTTGAAATTTAAATCAATTAACACGTTATTCATAATTTATTTGTAGTATTAAAATTAAGCGCTTGATAAGGAGAAATAAATATTTCATCGTAGCGGATTCATTGGATCGAGTATCTTTTATAAATTGAATAAGATTATATTAAACAATAAATGTACTGAGAATATCAAGAAATATCCGTATTTGTTGGAGGCATGTGAGATGATACTAAAAATTTATTTAAATTCGGAATATTGAACTAGTCTCCAGTTAATTAAATCTACCGCGGATTGCCATTGCATTTAGGTGAGACTGTGAAAGTCGATGAGATGATGTTATTTTTAGTGTAAAATTGATACTTATCTACATACCAAGGTTCAAACTAGGGATGACAATTTCGACCCGACATGCGGGTACCCGCCCTGGGTTGCCCCGCCCCGTGATCCGGAATGGGGCGGGTCTGGGTCTCACTTCCGCCCCGCGGGTACCTGCCCCACCCCGCCCCGCCTATAATTTTTAGTTTTAAAATATATTTTAATATATATACTGCATATATAATATATCTTATAATATAATTTTTATGTATTCTTATATTATATTTAATATTTATAAATTGATAATAATAAATTTTGTAAATAATATTTTACAAATATATATTTTTTCATCTTTTAATTTAATTTAAAACGGGTAGAACGGGTCGACCCGCCCCGCCCCGTTCTAGGCACGGGGCGGGTCTGGGTACTGGCCGACCCGCCCCATTGTAATCCCTAGTTCGAACTCTGTATCGTTAAGTTTCTTTGAAATTTATCCTCTCCCTTCCAACCACTACTCCCAACTTAATATTTTAATATTACCACTTGTCTAAATACACTTAAAATTACTATATTTTAATATCACCACTTGTCTAAAAGTATCACTTATTACACTAAAAGTATCACAGTCTCACACTTTGTTTCACAAAAAACCTGTTGTCATTTTAAATTTTAATATTACCACTTCATTTATATTCAATTTCATGAGTGTATCAATGGTTTCTTAGTTTAGGCTAGGGGTGTCAATTTCAGACCCGACACGAACCTAACACGAAATTAATGGGTATGGGTCCAGGCTTCGTGGGTCCGGGTCGAAAATGGGTCAAACCCGAATAACCTGCCAATTAAACAGGTCGGGTTCGGGTCAACCTACTACGACCCATTTAACCCGTTTAACCCGTTTGTGAATTTAAAAGAAAAATAAGTATATAATTAATTATAAGAAAAAACAACAAACAAGACATATCCTTAAAACTTAAATGATAAAACCTCCTTATTTATGTATTTGTTATTATTATGCATGTTTTTTTAATATTATCCCTAAAATATGATCAGCGTGTTATGTTATTTATGCTATTATGTTATTTTTTTTGTATGTTGTGAATTGTGATATTTTTTTATTGATTGAATAGTGTATGATAGTTATTGATTTAAAAAAATTATTCAGTTAAAACTTTTAAATATATATGAAAATAATTTTATTAGACGTGTTACGCGGGTCGGGTCCGGGTTACCTGTGAAATAAGTAGGTCGGGTCCGGGTTCAAGATTCTCGACATGAATAGTTAAACAGTCGGGTCCGGCGGCCGCCGACACGCGACCGCGAACCCGACCCAACCCAAATTGACACCCCTAGTTTAGACCAAGATTACAATAAACCCATTGAATGGTTTAAACACCATTCAAGAAATCCTTAATTCAAGATAAGGATCTGTGACTTCTAAGTTCTAATCGGTATTATAAAAATTGTTAGGCGCTAGGTAAACTGAAGACTAGAGCTTAATGCCTAAACAGAGCCAGAACAGATTAGGCGGGACCTGAACGGAGTTAAACATGACCTAATCGGTATAAAAACATAAGCGCATAATGGGAGCCTAGCGCATAGACATACTAATCAAGGCTAGAATAAGATTTTTCGATAAATGCTTCTAATAGAGAAAGTCTTAGGACAACAAATTGAGTTATAGTAAAAACATTTCTAATTTAACACCAACGTTAGAATTGACATTGTTTATCCAAATTTTTTTGCAATTAACCCATAAATTTAAGCAACCATATGCTTAAATATAAAAAAAATAAAAAATGAAAACAGTACATTGATTGATAAGGCAAATTAATCAGCCTGTTAGGAATACAAGAATTTTCAAATGTATAAGATACACTCAGTACTATACATAAACTAAGAGATCACTCCTTGGTTTCAAATTCTTGACAATCATCCAGGCCATATTTATTCAATACATGCATACTCACAAGCCCCAAACAAAGGAGTGATGATAAGTAAATTGAAAATTAGTACTGTGGTAAGGAGTCAAAAAGGGGGCTGCCTGACTTGACGAGCACAAATATATCGCCACCATCTCCTCTCGCAATACGAAGCTCATCATCGACATATGTCGTGAGCAGCCATGACTCGGCTTTCGCGTAGGAGATTGGAAGCTTCAATGGTGGTTGGCTAGAAATCGTCTTGGCAAATACAGATCTAGTAGTATCCTGTACAAAGGTGAGCACACCTCTGATGAGTGTGATATCAATCTTTTGTCCAAGAAATTCTACATGATCTGGTATAAAAATGGCATCTGTCAACTGGGGTGTCCCAATCACGCCTTCTTCAAACTTAATCTGCAAACTCAAAAAAAATATCGATAAGGTTCACATTAAAGTATGGTCATGTTTCATGATGTACATATTGATTTTACAATATCAATCGTGTAATGAGGCATGACTAGAGCAACTATCTCAACTCATCGCCGTCTCATCATATTTTCCATGCAAGTAGAAAAACGTATGATGATGATGATGGTTTTGGAATTTCATCTCATTTCCCATTCGTATGAAGGTTGCGTCAGGAATGACATCTGGCGTAAAACCTTGTCACTTTGCTTTTTGTGCGAATTTGTAGTGTGAACTAATTTTAGACAATTAATTGACACTATAAACTTCACACCACCGACCCCACATAGTGGTATAAAGTACAGTTGATGATGATTAGAATAATGATGATGAAGGTTCACATTAAAGTGGGGGCAAAATGGAAATTTTTTAAGAAAAAATGGTGGCGAAATTGAAAATTTTTAAGGAGACAAATTAAATAACTTTTATATATTGTTGAGGTTGAAAGGATTGAAGGTGGTGGTGCAGGGGTTGAAATCTGACCAATTTATAAAACTCATTACATAGGTGAAAAGACGGTGTTACCCTCCGTCAGTTCATTGATTCCTGTTAGGTGCTGGGGCTAATTGTGGGCTTTCACTTATTTGTACGTTTACTAACCTCTATTTTATTTTTTAATTTTAATAATTTAAAATGTTCAGGTTTCGTCTTCGTACTTCGTAGAACGTGGTATTAATTACACTTGGTTTTTTTTATAACATTTGTTTAGGCATAATAAATATTTGCAGTAAGATATGATATCACAATGAATTTAAACTTGCAGCGTGAATCGTGTGTTGTCTATTTGACTGAATTAAAAATTATATCGTCAAATTATGTCGGATATATATAATTTAAGTTTTCCGAAGCACAAAAACAGAAACTCACAGTCTCACACCAACGGTAAGTTATCCCTACGTACTCAAATATATAGTTCATTTGACTTTTCACACAAATTAATAAAAATATTGTAAACTACAGATATATTAAATATTTACTTGATTTACCCTTATTTAATAAATAATATAAATATAAAATGCATATTAAATATGGTTATAATAGTAAAAGAATGGAAAACACTATTAAATATAGAAATTGAATTATATATTTGAGACATCCCAAAAAAGAATGGTGAACTATATTGGGACTGAGAGAGTAACTTATATATTTTGAGGTGATATTATAAATTATAATACAAATATCAACGTCAAATTAATAAAAAGTACAGCATTATCTTTTTTTCTGAAAATAGAAAAGTTATCAATATTTGTTTATACCTCTATTTGTTCATTTAAACCGTTAAATTACCTGTTGAGTTAAATGTATATATGTTATAATGGGACATAAAAAATTTTAACTATAAATTATAAATTTCGTCTTAATGAAAAAGATAAACACCTATATTTTTTTTTACACGTCTACAAAATAGCTCTAACTTTTTTAAGAAAAATTTGATTATATGTGTAAGATTATGCATATTTTAGTTATAAGAGTGTTTGCAAATTGCAATCATTAAAACAAAGTGCTTCTCATCACTTTTTTTTTTTTTGAGCAAACATAATCATTTTTTAGTATTTAAGCAAATAACGACTTCTGATTCTAATTCTGCTTAATTTAAATAAACTCTAAATACAGGAAGATGAGTGTTTTAGGCTAGGAACATGAACACTTCTCTGAGCATGTCGTATTTGTATCAGATACGTATTTGATACGATATTTTATCCGACACTTCTTGGACACTCCATTGATATATCTACACATGGAAATAAATAGAATTCAATTGCTCATTTTTTCAACATTTTCTTGTGTATCTATGTGAGTTATCACATTTCAGATTTGAGTACTTATGAAATTTTGGTTGTTTATACTTGAAACATTGTTTTTTTAATTATACTTAGTACGTTTGTATTTTCAATATAATATATATATATTGTACCTGTATCCTTAAAATTTCAAAATATGTCGTATTCTCATACCCGTGTCGTATCATATCCGTGTCTTGTATCTCAGACGTTGTTTCATAGGTTTTAGGTTTGTGATTGTGCTTCTAGTTTGATTTTTATAATAAATAAGTCTTTCACCACTTTTTCGTGAAACACAAAACGACTTCTAATTCTATTTTCAACCATGACAAAATTCGATTCTCAATTACTTTTATCTCGCTACACTAAATCATTTCTTCTCAAAACATAAGTTTTTGCAAACACTCACTATATTGCTATGGTAGTATGACTAAATTAGAGATTTTCCAACAAACTCAAGCGTGCATATAATAGAAAAAAATGAATATGGCCAAGATTAAGAGAAATTTGAAGTAAACAAGGCAATTGACTATAAAACTTAATCGTAAATTAATTCGTAGCTAGTATTTCTTTATAAAAAAACTAGTTTCTTATTAGTTTGAAATAAAAAGAACATTATATGTATATATTAAGTAGAAATACATATGTTGTGTTAAAAGAATTGCGGGAGGTTTAAACAACTATTTGCCACCGACTCATATAAAATAAAGTTGTCCCTAATAATTTGGTCTTTTATTTTTTTTTTAAAATTAAATTTTTTTGGCAACGAAACCGAGGACTGTTGCTACTAGTGACACATTTTGCAACGACAAAATCCTTCCAAATACTTTTCCACATTTTCAGCGATCATAATTCATAAGTAAATTTAAAGAAATCAAATGGGTTTAGAGACCACATAATCGTTGCAAAAGATAGTTTATTAGCAACGACTACTTTTTATATTTTGTAACGTATGGGTAGAGCTGTCAAAAATGGTCCGGCCCGATAATAGAGTTGGGTTGGGCTACGATTTTATTGGTCCGAAAAGATCCGGGCCTATTTGGCCCGCTTCTAGGGCCCAAAACACCGGTCGATTCGGTTAGCCCAAGCAAATTTAATGTATTTTTAATATATGGGTTGGGGTGAGCTCCCCAAAATAGCGGTCCAAGAAAATTCTGGTCCGACTGCCCGATTTCCTCCGGTGGGCGGACTGGGCCGGTCCAGCCCGAACACTTTAATAGCTCTACATATAGGTATTAGCAGCCATATTTTTTTTTGAAATTGTCACGAAAAGTCGAAAAGTATTAACAACGGCAAGTGGTCGCAAATAAGTCCCTTTAACAATGACATTTTGTCATCTCTAATAATGTTGTGGCAAAAGACCCATTTTGTTGTAGTGCCCAATTTTCACGGCATAACAAAGCAATGTGCAACTTACTGTTTCTCCAAAAATAAAATAAAATAAAAAACCAAGATGCGATGCTCATATGTAGACTCCCAAAATAAAAAAAAAAAGCCTCTTATGTAGATTTCTATTTAAGTAGGCAATTATTTTATTTATGCAAGCAAGGCGTCCGTACCATTAACCATTAAATAAATAAATGACTTCATTTCTCCAAAAAAAAAAAAAAGCTTCATGTGTAGGACGTGATCATAAGTTTTCTCATGTCAACTTACTTATCTTGTGTAATCCTACACGAAATAATATCATGAAATTATATTTATTATTTTTTTTTATTATATGTAATAAGGTCTGAATCCAGTGAAACCATTTTCTAGTGAGTACGCATGAACTAATCATACGGCATGATTGGTATGAATGAATGGAATTAGGTTGGAATGGAATGAATTTAGGAATGGAGTGATGCATCGTTACTATTCTTATGATTGGTATGTACAAGGAATGGAGAAATGAATGGATGACGATTTTTTACTTGATTTAAATATCTTGATTGGTAATTATAAATTAATGATAGTAATTGAGAAAAATAATTTTAAAGTATCAAGTTCTCTTAAATAAGATTTTTAAATAAATTTTATTAAATATGTTATTCGTAAATTGATATAAATGTGTGCTAAATAATATATATATATATATGATATCAAAAAAATTTATATAATATTTTTAGGGATAATTACAAAAACACCCCGAGATTTGGGCTAATTACAAAAAAATCTAGAGATGTTTTAAAATTACAAAAACCCCCATCGAGGTTTGATTATGTGTTAAATTTAAGGGGGTAACTATAACATTTTTATAAATATCATGGGGGTTTTGATATTTTTTTTTGCTTATGAAGGTCGAAAATGTAAGGCAGAATCAAACCTCAAGGGTTTTTTTTGTAATTTTAAAAAATCTCTGGATTTTTATGTAATTATCCCAAACATCAGGGGTATTTTTGTAATTATCTCTATTTTTCATAAGAAAATATAGAAAATCAACAAAATTTTGATTTAACTATTGAATATCGATAGAAATTAACTATGATTTATTAAAATATTAAATATAACTTATATTTAAATTATAAATAATTTTTTTTATTTATAACACTACTTTTCGGAAATATAGATTATATCCAATATTTTTAGTCATATAGAAAGATAATTTTATTAAAAATAAAATTTGAGTCATTCTTGATGATTGAGAATAGCTAAACCCATGTGGGAAAGGAGGAATGATCACTCCCTTACTTTTGAGAATAGGGATTCCCATGGGAATGAATATTCCCATTACTAAAGCATACAAAGCATGTGAATGAGAATGAAACAAGGAATGCTCATTCCATTCCTACCCCATTCCCACATACCAATCATGTCGTTAGTGTTTGGTTATTATGAATTAACTAGTTAAGATTAATTCCTAAAATTGAGTTTTAGTTGCCTAAATAATTAATAAAAAGGACAAAATTATAAATGAGTACACATTCGTAAGACACTTTAATTTGAATTCTTTCAAAATCACAACCAACCAATAAATTAGATTTGATAGATGTAAATTCGTTCGAGGAGCATATACATATGTTCCTTATAAATGTGCATAAACAACTTTTAGATGAACATTAACAATGTAAGTGTAAATTCTCTCATTTTTTTCTTTCTCTCTCCTCAGTTAAAATATCATTTCACAAGGAAAAAGAAAAGCCTTTTCAAAATAATTAATACACTTCATTAATTATTCCTTGCAACATATATAGGGAGCAAAACTCATACCATTTTTCCAATAAAATTCTGCATTTAACCGTTCAAATTGAAGTTATTTTGGAAATCGGATTAACAAATCAAATTTATTGAACATTTAGAAGTCCTTTTTGGCATTAAAATTCTTTTGATGCACCCTAATCGACCAAAGTTGCAAATGGTGCAATATGCCAAACCACTAGTTGTATTATGTCAATTTGCTTCAAGAATCTAATTTATCAATCTAAGCATATCTAGAAATTCATCAATCGTTGGACAAACATATAACTTTTGTCACGCCCCAACACAATAAATAAAAATCAAACGAAAAACAATAATACAATATAGCCATCACGTGAAAAACTCTAGTAATACAAGCCAGACTCCACTCGAATTTTAGTCCAATATTAAAATATTTACGGTACACAAAAATTAAAATACAAAGGAAGTCTGAAATAAAATAACCTACTGTCAGGCTCTACTCGTTAGTCTAATTACAAAAATTCGGTTATCTTTCAAAATTATAAATACTCGCTTAAGGTTTGTATTTAATTAAACAAATACCCATCTTGAGGGTGCAATTTGTAAAATAAAACATACTTCAATATTTGTACTTTAGAAGTAGTTGAACCTCAAGAGCAATTTTTGTAATTAACTCATAAATTTAAGCGTAACTATGGTCGAAAGCCAAGTTTAACATGATTTAACTCTGTCGACTCGTCGTCATTCATGGAGAAGATAGTCAGTCCGATCTCTCATTAAAACATTGCATCTGTAATTAATTCTTGAACTTGAAGTATCTTATTTGAGCAACCATACACTTAAATGACAAAAAAAAATTAAAATTAAAAATATTTTAATACAGTCCATTGATTGATAAGACAAATCAACATATTACGAATACTAGTATTTTCAAATTTATAGAATATATATAGCACTATGCATGCACACACTAAGAGATCATTCATTCAATGAATTCGCGTCCATAACCGCCTCAACTCCCTCCCCCTCCATAACCCCATCCAATGTAACCCCTTCCAATAGATCAGCCTTCATAACAATCGGAGCCCCCTTTAGAGCTACCGTCATCCAATGGATTCTCATCCATATCCGGCCCCCCAATCGCCTCCAGAACCACCTCCAATGGAGCCCCCAGAACGTCCGCGGGCCCCATTGGATTCTCTTCCGTTATCCCGTCGAGAACCGCCACCAATTGATCCTCATCCAGAACCTCCTCAACCCCTTCCATAACGTCCTCCAATGGTTTCCCCTCCTTCAGCGCCTCATTCACCGTCTCCAAAACCCCTTCCAATGGATTCGCCTCCGTAACGCCCTCCAATGGTTTCGCCTCCTTCACCTCCTCCAATGGATTCGCCTCTTCGCCCACCGCCCGCGCAGCGAAATTGAAATTCTGCTTCAGCTTCGTAGATTTCGTGATCGAAAGAGACGAAAAATTGATCCGATTAACGAGAGAATGAGATTTATTCGGGATCAATTTTGAGTTGGGAGATGAGTTTTGGAAGGTTTTAAATGTAAACTGACTAACAGAAGCCATTGAAGCCATTTCTGTTGAGGTGAATACTGAATACGATTGAAGAGGTTTTTATTCAGGTTTTGCACAATAAATTTAATCGGACCAATTTATAGAACTCGGTGAATAGATGAAAAGACGGCTTTACCCTCCACGTGTTCATTAATTCTTTTTAGGTGGTCTATTGTGGGGTTTCTTATAAGTTAGAACATTTGTTTACGCATCATGATAAATATTTGCCGTAGGCCCGTAAGATAAGATATCACTATGAAGTTGTCCCAATGGATTAATCAATTTAAATTTGCATCGTGAATGGTGTGTAACTGTGTTGTCTTAGCTACCTTAATTAAAAATTATAATCGTGATATAATTTAAGTTTTTCGAAGCACAAAAACCCACACCAACAGGCAACATCAAGTTATATGTGTAATACTATGCATATATATTTAAGATATCAAATTATTTAACCAATTATTACTCTCAACTTATTAAAAAAAAGATATAAATTTTTTTATTAAAGAAATGTTTTCAATCATTGAAAAATTGTCTCACATTTTTGCTGAAAATAACCATTTTTTAGTGTTTAATTTTTGTCAATGCCAACTTCTAATTCTAGTTCTGTTACATCTTAATCGAGAATCTATATACATGGAGATGAGTGCTTTAATTTAGATTTCTGATTATGCTTTTGGTTTAATTTTTACAAACAAATAAGCATTTTAAAATTTTTTTCACCAAACACTCTAAGGATATGATTGTTTTTGGTTTCATTCCGTTCATTTCCTACTTGAACATTAAAGATTTTTTTTAAGTTAAAACTGGATATGTAGAGAAAATATTGATTGTGTTGATGTGATGGAGATTCTTTTAGAGATATTGATTGTTTGTGAAATTTATTATGAAAATAATAGCGTAACAAATAATACAAGGAAATTAAATGAAAAATAAAAAACCAATCTAAAAATTGGTAATATGGATCTCATTTTATTCCTTTTGTTATCAAGAAGAAAAATAAATAATATTGTTGGTATTTGGAAGTGTGAGAGGTAAAGAGAAAAGTGGGTTAATTTTTTAAGAAAATGAAATTTTCTTATAAAACTTTTCATTTTTTCCATAAACATTCACACATCTCACAAATCTTCTAAGTTGATATGCAACAACTACCAACTTCTCGAATCTTAACAACATTTACTTTTTCTACAATAAATCTTTAAAAATATACGTGTTTGCAAACACTCCCTAAATATTTTTATGGTAGTATGGCATGACTAAATTAGAGATTTTCCAACAAATTCAAACGTGCATATAATTGGAAAAATGAAAATTACCAAGATTAAGAGAAATTTGAAGTGAATACGGTAATTGATTATAAAACTTAATCGCAACTAGTATTTCTTACAAAAACTAATTTCTTATTAGTTTGAAATAAAAAGAACTTTATTTGTACATATTAAGTAGAAATATAGAGATCAATCTTGTGCTCTAGTGGTTGAGACATGTGTTGTAAGGATTAAGGACCCGAGTTTGATCCCATACGGATACGTGTGTCCCCTTCCTAAGTTCCCCACCCATTGTACTAAAAAAAAAAAAAAGAAATATAAATGTTGTGGCATACATTTTACAATTTTTCTTTTGAAAAACGTATTATTATTCACAATCAATTAAATTTGGGTTTTGCAAACATAGAACCGACATATTAGGAAAACCACCCAATCCGCATCACATCGCATCACTTACAAATAACCCTTAAGATTCCTCAAAAGTCAAAACACATGAAACTCCCAATATTTTTTCAATTAAAAGGAGTTCAATTAAATTTTGTGAACCAAATCGACTCGTTAGGGTACAAATAATAGAAAGGAGACACCAAATTAAATTATCAATTATGTGAAATTCACAACTCCCTTCGTCCCATAAAAATAGGCATTTTTCATTTTTCGTTCGTCCCAAATTATAGGCTTGTTTAATTCCTTATTGAGAGCTTTAAAAACACATGACAATGTCATTCGAAAATCATCTAAAAATAAACGTCCATCATTTCGATTGCGATTTTAAGTTATTACTTTGATAGGTTTTAACGAGACCCTTTTTTAAAGTTAGGCTGATTGGCTTGTAAGCGATGCACTATTTTTTCTTTTTAATAATATTTTGTATTTATTCAAAAAATTCTTTATTAAGAGTATTAATTATACAACAATAGCCTAAATTACTCCTATTTAATTCACTTTGTTTTTAACAAATTTTATTTTATTCAAAATAGTTGGAATACTACATTATAATTATATATCATCATTTAATTAAAGAGTAAAATAGGAAGACTATGAAAAAATTATAATCTTAATTACATTTATTATGTTTTCTTTTTTTTTTTTTTTGAAAAATTTTATTATGTTTTCTTAATATATGTGAATTGTTCTACTTGCTTATCTTTATGGGATAGAGAGGGTAATATTTAAATAAAGTTGGTTTTTTTTTTTTTGAGAGAGGAAAATAAAGTTTGTTAAGTGTGTCCAATCACTACACATAGCCATGTGAACGTACTGCTTCCCCAAAATTAGATCATAAAACAAAAAATAAAGATTCGATGAACTATAGTAGACTTCTAGTTTAGTTATAGGCAATTATTTTATATATTCATGCGAGGCGCCATACCATGCATTAAATAAATAAATGAACTTTGTGTAGTAGGAAATTGATTGTAGGCTAGCTGTAGCTTGGTTCCTTGAATAATTCTAAATTCTCACATTTTCAAAATAAATTAAACCATATTATTCCTTTCAATCCAAGGAACAAAATTCATAACATTTTGCCACACACAATTTTACATTTAAACATTCAAACTGAAGTTATTTGGAAAGCCAAATTTACGAATCAAAAAAATATTGCACATTTAAGCGTCTATTAATGCATATTTAAAATTCCTTTGATCCATACCTAGAAGGACAACAATGCTACATAATTACATACTTTTGTTTCTTAGTAAATAATTATAATATTGTCTTATTTAATCAAGTCAATCTCCAACAATTTTACTGCACCTTTGCATCCATAGAAGGACAAATATACATGCTATATGTGTTTATTAGCGCAACCATCCTCCACCAAATTTGCATCTATTAGATCTAAAATTAATTGATAATTGTGATTTAGCTCTATGTACGTTCTCATGTTATCCAATTCTTTGTCCAAACTAGGACAAATTGCATTTACTCTTAATATTAAAAAATTAGTCTCCAACCATCTAAATTAAAGAATGAAATTTTGACAATTAAATCTTAATTACCAAAGACAATGATTAGTTTCTATGGACTCACAGAAGAAATTGGTCATATTTGATCCAATTCCACATGTAATAAAATTGTAAAACTAATCAACCGAAGTTGCATATGGTGCCATCTGTAAACCACTAGTTTTATTATTTCAAATTGCTTCTAGCTAGAATCTGATTTATGGATATGAATATACCAAGAAATTCATCAAGAACAAGCATATACCTTTTGTCACACCCTAACACAAGAAATAAAATAAAGTAAATAGTCATCACAAACAACAACTCTGGTAATATTATAAGCCAAGTTCTACTCGAATATTTTGCCCAAAATTAGAACGCTTATGGTACACTAAAACTAAAATACAATGGAAGTCTAAAGTACAATAACCTAGCATGCATCAACCATATTTATTACAAATTGTCCCATCGGGACATGATAAAACATGTAATTTTTATTTCCTTAAGTGCTCTTCAAATTTTAGTCTGTAATTTAAAATTACTTTAAACAATGTGTATATTTTTAATGCACATTAGGTTCTAAATAATGTTTAGATTTTATTATATAGTTCTTAGATTTATTCAAATAGTTTTCAAAATTTATTCTGTAAGTTTTAAAAAATATAAAATATTCTTTTAGATATTGTTTCACATTTTTAGACTTCATTCAATTATTTTGGATTTTTTAAATTATGTTTGTAATTTTATTTTATATTTTCCAGATTATTTTTGTATATTTTAATTGTAATTGTTAATTCATAAATTCTTAAAACTATTTTCAGATTTATGTTCATCGATTCAGATATTAATTGTGAATTTATAAACTTTGAAACTAATTTTTAGCTTTTCAGATTTATATTTAAAATTTCAAAATAATTCTTCGACTTATTTTTGCCACATAAATAGTTGCTTTCACCACTTGAGTAATTAGCCCAAATTCAGATTCAACATTGAGGTCCATGTGATAATTAGCCCGAATTTAGGGAATTCGAACTCAATTTATCCTCATTACTGTTTTAATTTTAAATCCTGCAAGGTTACTGCCCTTGTTTTGTAGTGGGTATAGTTAGTGTCACTTCTTATGTGTTCAGTGTAATATATAAGAACTAATTATTATAAGGTATTCAGTGTCCAGGTTCTTAGGTAAGGAAATTAGGATTGGCCTCTAAATTAACTGAACTAAATCCCATAGTTGTGGGTATTTTATAGAACTAAATTAGAATGAATTTGCATGAAAACTGAAATTTGAAGTTAAAGATAAGAAAAATTTATTGAATTCTCTACCTTCATTTCGCAGTTAGAATGTTTTACTTCAATGTTTTATTGCATTTTGTAGATAGGTACATGCATGCATGATGCAACGCGTATAACATTTTTTTTAATCTATATATTTAAAAATAAAAACAAATTTCAACAGGTTATTTGTAATTTTTAAAAATAGCTGTTTTTTCCTTGTAACTAGACCGAACATCAAGGATATCTTTTGCGATTGACCCATAGATTTAAGCAACCATACGCTTAAATGCAAAAAGGAAAAAATGAAAACGGTACATTGATTGTGATAAGGTAGTGAGATCTTAAAACCACACAAAGAGGTCTTGAAATAGGGTTTGGAGCTCCGTATCCGACCCGGGATCGGGGAAATGGGTCCAACCCGAAATGTGGACCATTGATCTCCCGACAACCTAAGACAACTCCACCCTTCAAATGATTACACTTGGCGCAACCACATTAGCCAGGGATATCTATAAATATCATGTTACAAAGAATTTGATGGTAACTATTGCCACGAGCTTGTATCTCAAGTGGTATCGCTTAACTTTTATAAGGGTGTTGACCAGTGTTCAAACCATGTACCTTTCGTTTATTTGAAATTTATCCCCTCCTTCCAACCACTACTCCCAATTTATTTAAAAAAACTTGATGGTAACTATTTATTCTCTCACTTTCACTACTCACTTTTACATTTACTTTGTCTTCATATCCCCGCACCTCACGAACTCGATCCGACTTAGGCATCGTAGGGTCTTAGCCGGGACACCTCCGGCTAGCCTCGACGTGTATTCATCTATTTCGTGTCACTTAAGAACTCGAATCCGGTTACTCAAAACTCCGCGACCGAAGGTAACTCACTGATCTAAATAAGATTGATAAGGCAAATTAATCAGCTTAAGATACACACAGTACTATACATAAACTGAGAAATCACGCCTTGGTTTCAAATTCTTGCCATAATTATTTAATACACGCAATCCCATAAAACCCAAACAAAGGAGCGATGGTAAGTAAATTGAAAATCAGTTATGTGGTAAGGAGTCAAAAAGGGGCTGCCTGATTTGACGAGCACAAATATATCGCCACCATCTGCTTTTACAATACGAAGCTCATCATCGACATATGTCGTGAGCTGCTTTCGCGAAGGAGATTGGAAGCTTCAATGGTGGTTGGCTAGAAATCGTCTTGGCAAATACAGATCTAGAATTATCGTATACAAAGGTGAGCACACCTCTAATGGGTGTGATATCAATCTTTAGCCAAAGAAATTGCACATGATCTGGTATTAAAATGGCATCCGTCAACTGGGGTGACCCAATCACACATTCTTCAAACTTAATCTGCAAACTCAGAAGAAAAATTTCGATAAGGTTCACATTAAAAACGTCCCTAAAAACAAGGACAAACATAGAAATTGTAGCATAAGGGCGAAATTGAAAATGTTTGAGAAATGGATGGTGAGATTGAAAATATTTAGGAGACAAATAAATTTTTTATATATAAATATATAATATATAGATATATGTACTACATAACAAAAAAAATTGAGGGAACGACCCTTCCAGCCCCCTCTCGGACCGTCCTTGCCTAAAAACCTCATGGAAGGAGAAAAAAATTCTATTCGACGACCAAAATGGATTAAAGGGATAGTTATCCCTAGACTATATATTCATTGTAGGATTTAGCAGAAGGAAAAACCTGCACACGCATGGGACTTGAACTTCAAACTTAGCATTGGCAGAAATTGAAGTGGTCGCCAGCGGTAAAGCAAACTTGACTGAGTTCTCGAATGTGAAATCCGGCGAGACAATGGTCGGCGATAGCTCTGCAACTTTCGCCAATTACAGTGGTGATAACAAAGGAAACAAACAAACAAATGTTGTGTACTTGTAGTGCTCAATTAAATTAGCAATTCTCAAATTCAGCACTCTTAATTAAATAACTATCAATCTCCAATCGAAACTTAGGCGAGAACCCATTTCCCATTGAGTCGGCGCAAATTCTCAGTTGGAGCAGGATTCGGGTTTATCGCTTCGAGCTGTGCGATTAGCTCCACAATCTCCACCCTGGTTTCACTAGAGGCTCTCAATCCCCTGTTTGTTCCAGCGAAAGAGTCCACAAATTGCCTTTTCAATGATCCCCTATCCGATGGGTTCGCCTCCTTAACTGCTTCCGTAACCCCCTCCAATGGTGTCCCCTCAATAACTGTGTCCAGAACCCCCTCCAATGGATTCGTAATCGCCTCCAAAACCTCCTCCAATGAATTCGCCTCCATAACCGCCTTCAATGGGTTCGCCTCATTAACCGCTTCTGTAACCCCCTCCAATGGTGTCCCCTTAGTAACCTTCTCTAGAACCTCCTCAAATGGATTCGCAACCGCCTCCAAAACCCCCTCCAATGAGTTTGCCTCCATAACCGCCTCCGATGTCTCCTTCACCGCCTCGGATGTCTCCTTCACCAAATTCTCCAACGAAGACTCAAGGCCCCCAAACAGCGTCCGCTCATCTTCGCCCGCCCGCACGGCGAAATTCTGCTTCAGCTTCAGAGATTTCGTGATCGAAAAGCTGATCCGATTAACGATAAAATGAGATGAACTGGGGATCAATTTTGAGTTTTGGAAGTTTTTAAATGTTAACTGACTAAAAGATGTGGATCATAAATTTTGTGTGTTATGACCAATAATGTCAACTTACTTATCTTGTGGAATCCTACACGGAATAATATCACAAAATTATATTTACTATTTTTTTATTATATGTAATAAGGTCTAGATCCAGTGAGGCCATTTTCTAGTGCCAATACGCATGAACTAATCTTAGTTTTTGGTTATTATGAATTAACAGTTAAGATTCTAAAAACAAAATTAACAGTTACGATTAATTCCTAAAATTGAGTTTTATTTGCCTAAATAACTAATAAAAAGGACAAAATTATAAACGAGTACACATTCGTAAGACACTTTAATTTGAATTCTTTCAAAATCACAACCATCCAATAAATTAGATTCGATGGATGTAAATTCGTTCGAGGTTAACATATACATATGCTCTTGATAAATGTGCATAAGTGAATCTCTAAATGTACATAAACAACTTTTAGATGAATATTAACAATATAAGCTGAATGTAAATTCTCTCAATTTCTTATTTTTTTTTCTTTCTCCCTCAGTTAAAATATCACTTCAGAAAAACACAAATATTTTCAAAATAAATTACACCTCATTATTTCTTGCAACATTGGGAACAAAACTCAGACCATTTTTCCAATAAAATTCTACATTTAACCATTTTTTTTTTGAGGGGATACATTTAACCATTTAAATTGAAGTTATTTTGAAAATCGATTTACGAATCATATTTATTGCACATTTAGACGTTCTTTATGGCATTTAAAATTCTTTGATGCACCCAAATCGACCAAAGTTGCAAATGGTGCAATATGCCAAACCACTGGTTGTGTTATGTCATATTAATTGATTCAAGAATCTAAGCATATCTAGAAATTCATCAATAGTTTGATAAACATATAACTTTTGTCACGCCCCAACACAAGAAATAAAACCAAACGAAATACAATAATACAAGATAGTGATCACGAAATAATTAAGGCTCTACTCGAGCTTTTGTCCAATATTAAAATGTTAACGATGCACAAAAACTAAAGAGCAAATGGTAGGAAATACCCACTTGGGATAAGACAAAGACTTTTATGACATGTGAGATAAAAAAACTAAGTTTTCTACCCACTTTTGTGGTGTTTTTACCCAAATACCTTTTATACTTGAATACAAAAACAAAAAGTAGGTGGAGTCATATTTCTCTCTCACATAAATATACTTTCTTTATTTTCGATTTTTAACACAAGTTTTATTTTTTAAAAAAAAAAGCTTTTCAAAAAAATCGTTTAGTATAAAAACCATTTTTTGAAAATAATTTTGTGTTTTTAAATTGGCAGGATATGGTTATATAATATATGTATATATGTATATATATGAATATAACACGATATGATTCAATTGGCACGATATATGAAAATGTTATATAATATATATTTTAAATTGGCACGATATTGTACGTGTTTTGTGTCATATAATATATAACTTTTTTTTAGAAAGCATATAATATATAATATATGTATGTATGTATGAATATGCCACAATATAATATGTTATAAATTGGTACGATATGGTTCATTTTCAGGACAATATCTTAAATAAATGGTACAGACATGGTTCATTTTCAAGACAATAGTCTTGGACTTTGTATATATCATGAAAAGCAACAAATGGTTCACTTTTTGGCATAATAAAACATGAAAAGCAACACCTTGATTCCAACGTACACAAAACTCAATTAATTAACCACGAATTCCAATGGCATGATAGTGACGACATGGGCACGATATCGCGCCCTATATCGCGCCTCAAGAAAAATTAGGCACGATATCGCGCCCAATATTCATGCCCAATTTTAAATAAGGCACGATATATCGTGCTTCGGTAAAAATTAGGCACGATATATCGTGCCGAAGAAAAATTAGGCACGATATTGTGCCCAATTTTTAAATAAGGCACGATATCGTGCCCAATATTTGTGCCCAATTTTAAATAAGGCACGATATATCGTGCCTTAGTTAAAATCGAGACGATATATCGCGCTCGCTTAAAATTAGGCACGATATATCGTGCCTTTTTTATGTATACGTATATGGGGTTGTACGATATGGACACACGATATGGCACGATATGGGTATACGATTTTATATATAGGTGTGTTTGTATTTGGGGGAAGTTTACACGATTTTCAATGAAAGCATTAATTGCATCAGTTTCAAAATTCTAAATCTTCAAATTACAAGGAGGGACATTTTTGTCAAATTGGGTAGAAAAGAGTTTTCTTATGTCTATGGATAGAAAAGAATACTCACTATCCATAATGGGTACTTAAAAAATTCCCCAAAACTAAAATACAATGGAATCAAAATACGATAACCTCTTTGTCGGACTCGTTAGTCTAATTACAAAAATTGGGTTATTTTTCAAAATTATAAATATACACGCTTGAGGTTTGTATTTAATTAAACAAATACATACACATCTTGATGGTGCATTTATAAAATAGGAACATACTTCAATATTTGTAATTTAGAAGTAGTTGAACCTCGAGAGCAATTTTTGTAATTAACTCATAAATTTAAGCATAACTATGGTCGAAAGCCAAGTTTAACATGATATAACTCGTCGTCATCCAAGGAGAAGATAGTCAGTCTGATCTCTCATTAAAACATTGCATCTGTAATTAATTCTTGAACTTGAAGTATCTTATTCGAGCAACTATGCATACACTTATATAAATGACAAAACACAAAATATTTAAACAGTCCATTGATTGATAAGACAAATCAGCTTATTACAAATACTAGTATTTTCAAATTTATAGGATATACATACATAGCTTTATACATACATATACTGAGAGATCACTCATTCAATGAATCCGCCTCCATAATCCCTTCTAGAACCTTCTCTGACGGATTCGCCTCCATAACCGTCTAAACCCCCTCCGTAACACCCTCCAAATATGGATTTGCCTCCGTAACCTCTTCAGGAACCCCTTCCAATGGATCATCCTCCATAACCAACGGAACCCCCTTTAGAGTGTAATCGAATAGATTCTCATCCAGAACCTCCTCATCAACCCCATCGATAACGCCTTCCGATGGTTTCGCCTCCTCCAATGGATTCGCCTCTTCGCCCGCCGCCCGCACAACGAAATTCCGCTTCTGCAGCTTCGTAGATTTCGTGATCGAAATAGCAGAAAAATTGATCCGATTAACGAGAGAATGAGATGAAGTCGGGATCAATTTTGAGTTGGGAGATGAGTTTTGGAATATTTTAAATGTAATAAACTGACTAACAGAAGCCATTGAAGCCATTTCTGTTGAGGTTTTGCACAATAAGAAATAAAGTGAAGTGGTGGTACTGCAGATTTTTTATTCGGACCAATTTATAGAACTCGGTGAATAGCTGAAAAGACGGTGTTACCCTCCATGCGTTCATTAATTTAATTCTTTTTTTTTTTTTGAGAAAGAATTTAGGGTTATTTTTCAATATGTGGCATTTGCCACAATTTTTTTATTTCTATAGTGGATTGGGAGTTTTTAAAAAAATAGAAAGGGCGCCTACTAAGCGGCGGCACAGATGAGAGGCGCCCTACGATCGTCACGTAGGCGCCGATTTGACCGGGCGCCTCAACTCGAATTTTTAATTTTTTTAATTTTTAAATTTAATTTTTAAATATAAAAACACAATTGAGTTCAGGCATCAAATCGGTGCCTACGTGCGATCGGCGCCTCTCATAAGCGCTTTAACTTAGTAGGCGCCCTTTCTAAGACACTACACCTATTTTTTTAAAAAACTCCCAATCTACCATAGAAACAAAAAAATTTGTGGCAAATGCCACAGATTGAAAAATAAGCCAAGAATTTAATTCTTTTTAGGTGCAGGTCTATTGTGGGGTTTGATATAACATTTGTTTAGGCATTAATAAATATTTGCCGTAAGATAAGATATCACTATTAAGTTGTCCCAATGCATTAATGAATTAAAAAGTTGCATCGTGAATGGTGTGTAACTGTGATGTCTTAGTTGACTTAATTAAAAATTATAATCATGATATAATTTAAGTTTTTCGAAGCACAAAAACCCACACCAACAGACAACAGCAAGTTATATGTGTAATACTATGCGTATTTAAGATATCAAATCATTTATCCAACCAGTACTCTCAACTTATTAAAAGAAGATATAAAAATTTTTACTAAAGGAATGTTTGCAATCATTGAAAAATTGTACCTCACATTAGGGCCGAAAATAATTATTTTTTAGTGTTTGTCAATGCCAATTTCTACTTCCTGGTTCGCTACATTTTAATCAGAATCTAAAAATATGGAGATGAGCGTTTTACATTTTTAATTATGCTTTTAGTTTGATTTTTACAAACAAATAAGCATTTAAAAAAAAAATCACCAAAGACTCTAAGGTTATGATTGTTTGTGCTGTGTGAACAGTGAATATTTTTTTTTAAAGTTAAGATTGGATGTGTAGAGAAAAAATAATGATGGTGTTGATGTGATGAAGAATCTTTTAGAAATAATGATGGTGTTGATGTGATGAAGAATCTTTTAGAGATATTGATTGTTTATGAATTTTTTTGTGAAAATAATAGTGTAATATATAATATAAAAAATTAAATAAAAATTAAAAAACTAATCTGAAAATAGGTAATATGGATCTCATTTAATTCCTTTTGTTATCAAGACTAAAAATAATAATAATAATAATAATAATAATGATTATAAATTAAAGAAATTACTAGAATTCCTTATATGAATATGATGGAGAGAGAGAGAGAAAGAAAGAAAAAAACCCTTTCTCTCTTTCTTCCATTCTCTCTACCTTCTCTCTACATCCTCTCAACCACAAACCCCATTTTTCCCCCATTCCTCCAACAAGGAGGATGGGGGAACAACTAAAATGCTCTAGTTTTTCGGTTTCTTGCGTTTTCTCCCAGTTTGAGAGTATATTTTTCCCCTTGTGGGACTTTAGTCTCTCTTAATGGGAGTGTTTGGTTTCCCTTTGTGGGAATTTATTTTTGTTTTGTTTTTTATTTTTATTTTCGTTTGTTATTTTTCGATCGACCATTTTGGTTCTAGATCCGGGCTTTTGGATGCGGATCTGGCCGATGAATTTGAGATCTGGTGACTTTGGTGGTTGATAGACTCGCGAAGGTGGTTTCACAATGGTTTCATCGAAGAAAGACACGAGATGGAGTTGGATCCGGTATTTTGATGATTGAAGGAAGGTTTTGTGACGGATTTGGAACTACTAGCCATTTGATGGAGTTTTGGTTTTATCTTTTGTAACAAAATTTTTCATTTGTTATCTTTCCAAGCCTTGTATTTTTCTTTTCATTTGGGATTGTGACCACTTTTGTGAGTTTATCTTGCAATTTTCAGTCTTTCAATTTGAATCTGGAAAATTGCTTTCCATATGGATCGCTCTATGTAATCTTATGGATTGGGCTATTTAGCCTCTTTGTATGTTTTTTTTTCTTCAGTTATATATAAAACTATCATTTCGAAAAGAGAGAGAGAGAGAGAGAGAGAGAGAGAATATTGTTGGGTATTGGAAAGTGTGAGAGGTAAACTAAGAAAAGTGGATTAATTTATGAGGAAAATGAAATTTGCTTTATAAAAAATATTATTTTTTCCATAGACATTCACACATCTTACAAATCTCAAAGATGAAAATTATGAAAATAAAATGTCAATAAGCTTAATCTTCTAATTCTATATGCAACAATTATCAACTTCTAATTCTTAACTACATTTTTTCTTCTGCTATAGTAAAATAATTTATTTTAAAAATAGAAGTTTTTGCAAATACTTCCTAAATATTTTTATGGTAGTATGGTATGAATAAATTAGAGATTTTCCAATAAGCTCAAACACGCATATAAGTATTCCAAATCATAATATTCCAAATTTCATTTAGGTTTTGGTGGGACATATCCATAATCCAGCCACTTTGTTTCTTTCCCTTTTTTCTTTTTTTGTTTTCATGTCTAATCAAACTCCAAGTAATCCAAAAAGCTCATCTTGTCCTCTGACAAGTTGTATCTTCTGTCTTGTCTTCTGACAAGTTTCTACTATGGGAGAATCTTTAGAATCAATGTATGAACGGCTGCAGTTGGAGGAAGAAGACGAAGGAGGATTAATACTCGAAAATGAAGCATCTGAAGAGGCTACTAAGGATTTCAAATGGTGCCTGGTGGGGAGATTCCTTACAAGTAAACAAGTCAACTTTTCAGCGATGAAGCATACTTTGTCGTCGGTATGGCGCCTAGTTAAAGGTGTTATTATCAAAGAGATTGGTCAGAACAGATATCTATTCCAATTTTTTCACGAGTTGGATATTCAACGAGTTCAATCAAATGGTCCGTGGTCCTTTGATAATCAACCTCTTTTGACGAGGAGGTTGTATTTAGGAGAGCAACCGTCGAAGATCCCACTGGATGATCTGGAAATGTGGGTACAGATGTATGATTTACCGGTGGGCTTCATGTCTGAAAAAATTGTTACTGATATTGGTAATTTCATTGGAAAATATTTGGAGGCTGATCCAAATAATTTCAATGGTGGCTGGAGGACCTATATGAGAGCTAGAGTGGTAGTGGATGTTCATGCTCCAATTAAACGGAGAATGAAAATAAAGAAAGCAGAGGAGATTGGGCATGGATTAATTTTAAATATGAACGGCTTCCTACTCTCTGCTTTTTTTGTTGATGCACCGGAAACTCGGAGAAGTTCTGTGGAAGGTTATATGAAATGGAAAATCCCCGACTGAAAGGGCATATGGAGTCTGGTTACGAGCTCCAAATCGGCGACAACTGTCCACGACGGGTAACTCATGGTTACATGACGAGCCGCCAGAGAAGGGATCCGATGATCGGAAAGAGAAGGACGTTACTAACTGTACGAACGGTTCCATGATTTACGTGGGTAAGCAGTTACAAGAAATTAATTCCCGTGATTCTAGGAGTAAGGGAGTTAATAAGAAGGATCAGGCTCTTATGGCGAGAAATAAGGAAAATATGGCAGTTATGTGTGGAAATTCGAGTGGCGGTTTTCATGCCAACAATTGTGATAAGGAGTTGGAGTCAACTGAAGACGTGATTGTTGGTGACTTAAAAAGAAGACGGTTACAAATGGTATTGCAAGATTCCTCCAAGGTTAATGGGTCAGATCTTGTAGAAGGCCCATCAAGCATGTCAAAAGAGTTTTCAAAAAACGTAGAAGAGGTGGGTTCTGGTTTCCAGGCCCACCTACAACCATGAGTACGTTATGTTGGAACTGCCGTGGGTTTGGCAACCCACGGTCAGTTCAAGTTCTTTCGGTTTAGTCCGAGAAAAGAGGCCGAGGTTTGTTTTTCTGTGTGAAACGATGGTGAGTAAAAAGAGAATGGAGTTTATAAGGATTAAATTGGACTTTGAGGGTATGTTTGTGGTTGAAAATGTTGGACATGGAGGTGGCTTGGCTATGTTATGGAAAGTTAAAGAGGATGCAAAATTATTGAGTTTTTCTTTAAATCATATTGATTTGGAGATTAATCTACAAGAAACGGGAGTCTGGAGATTGACGGGATTTTACGGATTTCCAGAAAGACAAAATAGAAGGAACTCGTGGGATTTATTACGGAATTTATCTAGGAGATCATCAACACCCTGGTGTTGTATTGGCGATTATAACGATCTTCTTTACCCTAGTGAAAAACGAGGAGGCCGGGAACATCCACAAAATCTTTTTGCAGGTTTTCGGAAACCGTAAGTGATTGTGACCTTGTGGATTTGGGAATGGAGGGATACCCGTTTACTAGGGAACGAGGGAGAGGTACTAATAATTGGGTGGAAGAAAGATTGGACAGAGCGCTTGCAACTCAAACCTGGATTATGAAATTTAGTAACTATAAGGTACGGAACTTGGAGGCTATCTCGTCGAATCATTCTCCAATTTTTCTGGAAATTGGATCAAAAGTCTTTAGAAAGCGCAAGGGACGTTTCCGATTCGAGAATTGTTGGCTAAAAGAAGCGGACTGCCATGCTATTGTGAACCAATGTTGGAATGAGAGTAGGGGCTTACTAGTTGAGCAACGGTTGGCGTGTATGGGGGAGAAGTTACATCATTGGGGAGAAGAGCTTAAGAGAGTGTTCGGTCAACGCATCACAGATGTGAACGATAATGAATTTTCTTCGAAAATTTCAGGATATTTATTCGGTGAAGGCTTATCAGGAGGCCCACAAAGTGTATAGCTCTTTATTGGCTCAAAGGGAATCTTTTTGGAAACAAAGAGCTAAACCTTTTTATCTTAAATGAGGAGACATGAACACAAGATATTTCCATACGACTGCTTCTCATAGGAAACGTCAAAATCCTATATCATATTTGAAGGACTCGGCTGGGCAGGTGTTGGATTGGGCTAGTGGATTGGGTGATCACATTCTTGGATACTTTAATAACTTATACTCTTCTCAGTGCAATGATATGGAGGGAGTTCTGAATTTTGTGGGCAGAAAAATTACAGAGGAGCAAAACTCGAATCTTCTTAGTTCTGTTTCGCTGGAGGAGATTAAGAAAGCGTTATTTTCTATGCATCCTGATAAGTCACCTGGGCCTGACGGATTAAACCCAGCTTTCTTTCTGCACTTTTGGGAGATGGCGGGTGATGAATTAACAGTGGCATGTCAAGGTTTCATTCGGACAGGTGCGTTTCGGATGGTTTCAATGATACGATTATTGTTTTAATTTCAAGAAGAAGAAGCCTGAACTCATTACGGATTTACGGCCCATTGCCTTATGTAATGTCTTGTATAAGGTGATTTGAAAGTCCTTGCTAACAGGCTGAAAATTCTATTGCTGGGTATTATTTCTGAAACTCAAAGTGCTTTTGTACCCAATAGATTAATTTCTGATAATATCTTGGTGGCGTTTGAGATAAATCACTATCTTAAGCGTAAGAGGCAAGGAAAAAATGGGGTGGCGGCGTTAAAGATCGATATGAGTAAAGCCTACGACCGAGTGGAGTGGAATTTTCTTCAAGAAATGATGTTACGGTTGGGCTTTCATCCTCATTGGGTTAATCTGATTATGTTATGTGTATCTATTGTAAGATATACAATTATTCATGGGGATTTTGAATCTAGAAAGATTATTCCAACACGAGGGCTTCGACAGGGGATCCGTTATCTCCATACTTGTTTATTCTTTGTACGGAAGGTCTCTCATTGATGCTGCAAAATTATGAGAGAAGGGGTTGATTCATGGTTGTTCAGTTGCTCGAGGAGCACCAAGTGTCTCACACCTTTTATTCGCTGATGATAGCTTCCTATTTTTCCGAGCTACGGTGGCTGAAACTATGGTTCTCAAGGAGTGTCTCCATGTTTATTCGATGGCTTCAGGACAGATGATAAATTTCCAGAAATCATCTATTACCTTTAGTGCTAATTCAGATTCAGAGAGCCAGGGGGCTATTTGCGATATTCTAGGAGTAAGTGTGAAGGATAATCATGGGCACTATCTGGGATTACCTTCTTTGGTTGGGAGAAACAAAAAAAAGGTCTTTGCCTTCATTAAGAAAAGGATATGGTCAAGGCTACAAGGTTGGAAGAGGAAATTGTTGTCTAGAGCTGGAAAAGAAGTATTGTTGAAAATAGTGGTTCAAGCCATTCCAAATTATGCAATGAGTATCTTTTTGTTGCCCGAGATACTTGCTTGGAAATAGAAAGAATGATGAACTCATTTTGGTGGGGAAATGGAGACTTGGAGAAAAGAGGTATCAGGTGGATGTCTTGGTCAAACATGTGCTCACATAAATCCAAATGCGGTATGGGATTTCGCATATTCACGAATTTAATCTGGCATTACTTGGTAAGCAAGCATGGCGATTAATCTCAAACAATGACTCGCTGGTAGCTCGAATTTTTAAAGCGAGATATTTTCCCTCAACCAATTTCTTTAGTGCTGGTTTGGGAAACAATCCTAGTTATGTGTGGAGAAGTATTTGGGGCGCAAAGGATGTGGCTATGAAGTATAGTGTGTGGAAGGTGGGGGATGGTAGAAGTATAAGTGTATGGAATGATCCATGGTTTCCAGAGTCTGAAAATGCATTTATTTCTACACCGTGTTTGGAGGGCTTGGAGGATATAAGAGTCCACAATCTATTTAAAAATGATTGCGCTGAATGGGATAAAGATCTGATTGAAGATATCTTCAACCAGATGGATCAACAACTGATATTGAAGATCCCGTTGGCTGCATCGGCTGGAAGTGATAAGTGGATGTGGATGGGTGACAGTAAAGGATTGTACACAGTTAAATCAAGTTATAGGATTCTATGTGAGGGTCTCTCCTCCTATTCGATCAGGACTGAATTTAACTGGAAAAGTTTGTGGGAGCTGAAAGTTCCTCCAAAGGCGAAAAATATCTTTTGGCGAATGGGGCAGGAGTGTATTCCAACTCGAATCAAGTTGCAAGAAAAATGTGTAGATATTGATGGTATGTGTCCTGTATGTAATGAAGGTGCAGAGACAATTATGCACTGCTTTGTTAGTTGTCCCCTAGCTCGCTCATGCTGGCGCCGTGCAAGTATACCAATTCGAGCAGTTGGATTTGGAACTATTCTGGAGTGTTTCAATTACGTCTGGACTGATGCGACTACAGAGGACAGAAAGATGATGGCAATGGTTGTTTGGGCGTTGTGGTCCTGCAGGAATGATCTGGTGTGGAATGAAAAAATAAGTGATGCCACTAAGGTGATAAATTTAGCAAGCTCTACCTTGTTACAATGGGAAGCTGCTCAAGTTACTGATTTGAAGGATTGGAGATTATGTTCAAAAGATGGTGCTGCTGCATGGACTAAACCAGGTACATGGGTGTTGAAATTCAATGTAGATGGTGCAGTCTTTTCCCAAGAGGACCGAATTGGGTTTGGGTGTGTTGTAAGGGATCATCATGGGTCTTTTGTGGCTGCTCGAAGAAGAACAATTCAGGGGATATCTCACTCAAATATAGCAGAGGCAGCAGGTATCAAAGAAGCTCTCAGCTGGATTAAGGACAAGTTTCAAGGTTCAATCATAAAATTGGAATCTGATTCTTTAACCGCTGTTCATGCCATTCGAGGTTTTGTATTTGAAAATTCTTATTTTCAGACCATAATCGAGGATTGTTTGAAGTTGTTAGAGGATCTTCCTTTGGTTTCTATTGTATTTATTAGGAGTTCAGCGAATCGCGTAGCAAATGCTTTAGCACAAGCTAGGGATTCTGAGTCTGATTTGGGCGTATGGGATTCGATCCCACCCTCGTTTATTTGTAATTTGCTTCGTTTGGATTTGGGAGATTAATGAAATTTCTTCTTTCCTCAAAAAAAAAAAAAAAACACGCATATAAGTGGGAAAAAAATTAAAATGGCCAAGATTAAGAGAAATTTGAAGTAAATAAGGTAATTGATTATAAAACTTAATCGTAACTAGTATTTCTTATAAAAATCAATTTCTTATTAGTTTGAAATCAAAAGAACACCATGTGTACATATTAAGTAGAAATTATATGTTGTGTGCATACATTTTGTAATTCTTTCTTTAGAAAAAAGTATTATTATTCACAATCAATAAATAAATTCGGGTTTTTTTTTGAGGCGGGAATGAATTTCATTCATTAAACAGAAAAACTTACAACCGGTTACAATAAATGTAAAAACAATTGCAAGCCTACGGATTATAGACCTATACTGAGATCTAGAACAAGATTTTAAAATCAAAGATCGACTAATCCATAGATTGAACTTCGCAACTAGGCGCTGGACAAAACACGTACCAAAAACTTGATCTCGTTTAAATCACATATCATCCGGTAATGGCACATCCGAGTCTTCCGAACAAATCCACAAAAGGGACAGATAAAACTGAAAATAAAAAGCCACTATTGGGACAAGAAGCCACCTATTGGGGACAATAAAAACCAAAACCACAAGAAAACCAAAAATAAAATAAAAGGAGGAAACAAAACAACAAAAATGGAAAAAAAAAAAAAAAAAAAAAAAAAAAAAACATATGGCCTCTCCCTCTCCTACACCACCATCCACGGCCATCACTACCTCCACGGCCCGTCAAGACGGATATCATGTCCAAAGGAAGGAACGAGATCTCTGCCACACCAAGCCATCTCTAAAAGCCACTGCACCAATGTCATGCGAATATGAGCACCTATCCGGATCCGAAATTGTTCATGGCGAAAAGAGAAGAGGAGATGGTGAGGGAGGGAGGGATGGAGAGAGGGAGGGGGAAGAGAGGTTTTTTCTTTCTAAGAGAGAGAGCGGCGGGAGAGATGGTTAGGGTTTTTCTTTTGCAAACCTAGAACCAACATATTAGGAAAACCACCCAATCCATATCGCATCGCATATATCACGAATAACCCTTAAGATTCCTCAAAGCACATGAAACTCCCTATATTTTTTTCAATTAAAAGCAGTTCAAATTTAATTAAATATTGTGAACCAAATCGACTCGTTGGGGAACAAATAATAGAAAGGGATACACTTTCATCAATTATGTGAAATTTATTAATATTTAAATAAAGTTTGTTAAGTGTGCCCAATCACGCATAGCCATGTGACTGCTTCCCCAAAAATAGAATAAAATGAAAAATCCAGATTCAATGATCTATGTAGACTTCTAGTTTAGTAGCCATTTATTTTATATATTCATGCGAGGCGCCAATAACTTGCATTAAATAAATAAGACAAAAACTTTGATTAGGCTGTCTAACCGGTTTTTCTCGTTAGACGGATCCAATCCGACCTGTTTTTTTGTAATTTAATGTAACAGTGATATTTTTGTAACATTTTTGGGTAGTGTCATATGATCTCGATCAGGACTGGTGGCATTTTTGTAGTATTACGGGTCATTAAAAGTATTAGTTTTTCCCTGAAAAGTCTTAGTAGTACATCTAAAAAATCTTTGCAATTCCCTTGAACAATATTCTTAATAGCCCTAATGAGAAGTAATGATTTTTGGCCTAAAAATATTAGTAATCCACTTAAAATATATTAATTGTCCCCTTTGAAAGTATTAGGCAGTGACGTAATATTAGGCAAACCGTCAAAAGTATTAGTTTTTCCCGTGAAAAGTATTAAAAATCCTTTGAAAAAGTATTAGTAAACCCCTGAAAAATAGCATTAGTAACTCCTTGAGCAGTTGTTTTAGTAATTCTAATGAAAAGTATAGATTTTTTCCTCAAAAGTATTAGTAGTCCTCCTAAAAAGTATTAACAGCGACCAACGGATATTGTTGTTGTGGTGTTAAAATCTAAAATAAAATCTAAACATCATTGAATAAATCTAAAATTTATTTAAAATACAAACATCATTTAAAGTAATTTAAAGTTACAAACTAAAAATTTGAGAAATACTTAAATAAATCTGAAAATTATAACTGAATCTAAAAATTTATTAATTACATTTTTAAAAGATATAATTTTTATTTTCTTAAGTGCTTTTCAAATTTTAGTTTGTAATTTGAAACTACTTTAAATAATGTGTACATTTTCTAATACACATTAGTTTTACTAAATAGTGTTTAGATTTTATTTTTATAGTTCTTAGATTTATTCAAAATGTTTTCAAAATTTATTCTGTAAGTTTTAGGAAATATAAAATAATTTGTAGATATTGTTACACATTTTTAGACTTCATTATTTAATTTTAGATATTTTAAATTATTTTTATAATTTTATTTATATTTTCAGATTAATTTTTGTATATTTAAATTTTAATTGTTAATTCATAAATTCTTAAAACAATTTTCAGGTTTATGTTCGTGGATTCAGATATTAATTGTTAATTTATAAACTTTGAAACTAATTTTTAGATTTCTAATTTACTTGTAAATCTTTAAAGGATTTGTTCGACTAGTTTTCACCACATAAGTAAATATTTTCACCACTTGAGCAATTACCCCAAATCCGGGTTCAACATGAAGTAACAGTTAGCCCGAATTTGGGCAATTCGAGTTCAATTTATTCTCATTGCTATTCTAAATTGAAAGTTCGCAAATTTAGTGTCCTAGTATTGCAGTGGGGTATAGTTAGTGTCCTATTTTGCAATTTAGCCTTTCTTTTTGTGTCAAGTTTAATTGATCAATAAGTAGAGGAATAGTAATAAGAATTAATTACTATAAGGTATTCAGTGTCCAGGTTCTTAGGTAAAGAAATTAGGATTGGCCGCTAAACTAACTTAACCAAATCCCATAGTTGTGGGTATTTAATTGAACTAAATTAGAATTAATTTGCATGAAAACTGAAAGTCGAAGTAAAAGATCACTAATAAGTTTATTGAATTCTCTACCTTCAACTCGCACTCAGAATGTTCTATACTTCAATATTTCATTGCATTTTGTAGATAGGTACATGCATGCATCATACAACACGTATAACATATTTTTTAATCTTTTTATTTAGTATAATGGGAGAAATTGGGGGAGAGATACACGCGTCTTCGTATGAGATCGAACCCAGGTCATTCACTCTTACAACACATGTATCAACCACTGACAAAGGTTGATCCCAACATATTTTTCAATCTATTTCTTTAAAAATAAAAATAAATTTCATCTTTTAGTTAGACCGAACCTGAAGGGTGTCTTTGCAATTAACCCATAATTATTTAAGCAGCCAACCATACGTTTAAATGGAAAAAAAAAATGAAAACAGTACATTGATTGATAAGGCAAATTAATCAGCCTGTTTTACAATACAAGAATTTTCAAATGTATAAGATACACTCAGTAGTATACATAAACTGAGACATCACGCCTTGGTTTCAAATTCTTGCCATAATTATTCAATACATGCAAACTCACAATCCCCAAACAAAGGAGTGATGATAAGTAAATTGAAAATCAGTTCTGTGGTAAGGAGTCAAAAGGGGCTGCCTGATTTGACGAGCACAAATATATCGCCACCATCTGCTTTTACAATACGAAGCTCATCATCGACATATGTCGTGAGCAGCCATGACTCTGCTTTCGCGTAGGAGATTGGAAGCTTCAATGGTGGTTGGCTAGAAATCGTCTTGGAAAATACAGATCTAGAAGTGTCCTGTATAAAGGTGAGCACACCCCTGATGGGTGTGATATCAATCTTTAGCCAAAGAAATTCCACATGATCTGGTATAAAAATGGCATCCGTCAATTGGGGTGACCCAATCACACCTTCTTCAAACTTAACCTGCAAACTCGGAAAAAAAATCGATAAGCTAGGTTCACATTAAAGTCCCTAAAACAGGGACAGACGAACTATAGCATGGGGGCAAAATTAAAAATATTTGCAAAAAGTATGGCGTGATTGAAAATACTTAAGGAGATAAATAACTTTTAAATAAATATATGTACTATATTAAAAAAAAAAATTGAGCCCTCGCAGTCCATCCCTGACTAAAAACCTCATGAAAGGAGAAAAAGTTTTCTATTCGACGACCTAGATTATATTCTCATTGTAAGATTTAGCAAATAAGTTATATGTGATCTTATGTGTGACGGTCTCATGGACATAAATTTATGAGATGGATCCTACAAAGTACAAAAAATATGGATCTTTTTTGTGGGTTTGGATTTGGATTGGAATTGTAATTACATGTAGGATCCGTCTCATAAAAAATACTCATAGGACCGTTTCATACAAGTTTTTGTCAATAAATTATAGATAACAAAGGATTAAGTAGAATGAAAAACCTTCACACGCATGGGAGTTCGAACTTCAAACTTAGCATTGACAGAAACTGAAGTGGTTGTGAATGGTCCAGCAAACTTGATTGCGTCCTCGACTGTGAGATCCGGCGAGACAATGGTCTGCGATATCTCTTCAACACCGCTTGCTAACAAAGGAAACACACCAGCAAATGTTGTGTACCTGTAGTGCTCAATTAAATTAGAACTACTCTTAAGAAACAAATAACAATCAAATCTCCAATCGGAACTTACGCGAGGACCCATTTCCCATTGAGTCGGCGCAAATTCTCAGTTGGAGCAGGATTCGGGTTTAACAATTCGAGCTGTGCGATTAGCTCCACAATCTCCATCTTGGTGTCTTTAGAGGCGCATAATCCCCTTTTCGTTCCAGCCAAAGACTCCACCAATTGCCTCTTCAATGAACCCCTGTCAGTTGGATTCGCCTCCGTAACCGTGTTTGATGATCTCGCCTCCTCAACCGCCTCTGCTGGTTTTTCCTCCGTAACCGCCTCTGATGGTTTTTCCTCCTTAACCGCCTCCGATGGTTTTTTTCTCCTCAGCCGATCCAAAAGCCCACCAAATGGATCCGACTCCAAAGACCCCTGAAATGGATTCTCCTCTTCGCCCGCCGCCCGCACAGCGAAATTATGCTTCAGCTTCATAGATTTCGTGATCGAAATAGCAGAAAAATTGATCCGATTGACGAGAAAATGAGATGAACTCGGGATCAATTTTGAGTTCGGGGATGAGTTTTGGAAGGTTTTAAATGTTAACTGACCAACAGAAGCCATTGACGCCATTTTTGTTGAGGCTTTGCACAATAAGAAATGAAGTAAGGTGCTGTGCTACAGAGTTTTGATTTTCTGATCAATTTATGGAACTCGGTATATAGATGAAAAGACGGTGGTACCCTCCATGCGTTTATTAATTCTTTGTTAGGTGCTGGGGCTATTGTGGGCTTTCACATGATTTGTACTTTTCCTAACCTCTATTTTATATTATTTTCAATTTTAATAATTTAAATGCTCAGGTTTCGTCTTCGGAGTTCGGAGAACGTGGTATTAATTTATAACATTTGATTTCTCAAAAAAAAAAAAAAAAATTATAACATTTGTTTAGGCATCGTTAATGGTGTTTTGTATAGTTGACTGATTGCCTATTGATCATGTCCCCATTAAAATCGTGAAATTATGATCGGATAAATTAATTAATTACACTTGGTTTTTTTATAACATTTGTTTAGGCAATCTAAATATGTGTTGTCTAGTTGACTGAATTAAAAATTATAATCGTGAAATTATGTCGGATATATATAATTTAAGTTTTCCAGGATCAACATTGTCTTCTGATGGTGAGGCATACGTTGTAAGGCGAATGAACCATCGGTTTCAAGGTTTAAACTAATGATATTTATTTTTCTTGGTAAAAATATACTAGAAGATATGTTAAAAATTTATTATGACGTTTTATATTCGTAACAACAAAAAACATGTTTTAAACCAAATGTTGTATGTGAACTAAATGAATTTTGATTCCTCTATACTATAATAGTATATATAAATACTTTAATATCATTATTAATAATAAATACAAAACTTAATTGGATATTTAGTCTACGTTTTTTTCCCATTTTTTCTGTAATTGAATTTGATAAATTATTTAAAAAAACAAAAATTATCAAAAGATAAACAAATGGTTCCGATTAAAACCGGAACCATGAGGAACTGGGTTCCAAACCAGAACCAGAACCGTGAGGCAATTGTTCTAGTTCCAATTCTTCAAAATGAGTAACCGAAACCGACGACTTCAGAACCGGAACCAGCAATTCCAGAACCGTAGTCACCCCTACCTCCTTAGGTTCATTTAAACCGTTACATTACCTAATGTGTTGACTGTATATGGTATTATGTGACCTAAGAACTTTTAAATAGAAATTATAAATTTAATCTTACTGTAAAATTTATTAGGTTCCTATATTATTTTTTACACTTCTACAAACTAGCTCTAACGCGTTTAAGAAAAAATCGATTATATGTGTAAGATCATGCATATTTAAGTTATAAGATTATTTATAGATGCGATTGGTGAAAGAATAAATGAGAAAAAATGAAAGTGAGAGAATAATATATTTTCTGAAAATTTTTATAAACAATCACATGTTAATTGGTCAAAAAACATTATCCAACGGAACAAAAATAAAATCTCGTTCATATCTAATCGCAGCCTAAGTTTTTACAAACACTCACTAAATATTGCTATGATAGTATAAGTTTTTGCAAACACTCATTATATAATGCTATGATAGTACGACTAAATTAGAGATTTTCCAACAAACTCAAACGTGCATATAATAGAAAAAAATGAATATGGCCAAGATTAAGAGAAATTTGAAGTAAATAAGCGAATTGACTATAAAAAAGGAAAAACTTGATCGTAAATTCTTAGCTAGTATTTCTTATAAAATTAATTTCTTATTAGTTTGAAATAAAAAGAACACTATATCTCTCTATATATATATAATAACAACGCTCGAAATAGTATGTGGAATTTTTCCCGCCCTTTTGCAATTTCTATAAAAAGTAACAAAAATATGTGTAAAAATAAAACGTGATAAATATTTGGTATTTCATTATTTTTGGTAGTCAACTTTTTTTAAATAATCACTTTTTAAAATAATATAGAAAATAGAATTATTTAAAATTAACTTTCCAAATCTGTGTGTGTACTGCATTAATTATTACATTTATATTTTTTATAAAAAAATAATAACTGTTTTTAGTTTTGAAATATATTTTTTTACGTATAACATATCAAATTAATCAATTTTACATGACCTTCAATTTGACATCCATATTACATAAATAAATGTAAATAACAAAAACATAATAAAAAATATATATATGAAAAATATATAAAAAAATATATACTCATCATTTTGTAATTTGTAATGAGCTTTAAAAGTTATGCATTTGAGCTATTGGACATCAATTTGTTTATTCATGTATTTTGTTGCTATTTGTGATCCTCTATGTATAATTGTTATCTGGGTTTAGTCCATTTCTTAATAATTATTTAGAATGATATTCAAATTGATTATATTCAATTCAAAAATTTAACTAAAGAAAATATCTCAAAAAGTCAAAATATGTATTCAAATTTTATATATCACATATATCTATATATGCATAACATTATATATATTTATATAAGAAGAAAATTAAGATTTAATTTAAAATAAAAGTATACTCATAATATTGTTTTTTTATATAAAAAATTATTTTTTATATAATAACATACTTTTCATGTTGATTAAAATTATTTTTTTATATTTATCAACGTATTTTGATACTCAAGTTTTAAAGTTGTACATTTGGAATTAGATATGATTTTGTATATTTGATAATTTTTTGATATATGTGTATATATATAAATAAAATAATTTTGATTTTTTGAAACATCTCGTTTTTCTTAAAATTGCGTTGTTAAATATAAAGCATGGCTTTTTTGTAAACCCCAAAAAATATTTTAAATTGAAATAACTTTATTGCTAATTTTATTGAAAATATAAGTTATTAAATATCCAAGATTAGGGTAGTAAAAAATATTCAACATTAGACAGTTAAAACATTTTTCAAACACTTACTTTCTCGTAGATAAACATGTTCCATAAATAGATACAATTAATGTTCACACAACAAAATATATCGTATTTAAAGAGATTTTCTTATATTTTTATTGTTTAATCGTATGATTTATAATCAAATTAGTTATTTTTATATTTTAGTTATTTTTTGAAATTTTAAACTTTTTACAATCACTATTCTTTTAAAACATAAATAATATACATCCATTATTTGTGAAATAAAAAATAAGAACAAGTAAAAATAAAAATATTATTAGGTTTAATTTTTAGAGTTAATAAAATAATAAATTATAGATATATTTAATATATATATAATACACATATTTGGGGAATAGGGATGAGAACACGGGATTTTCGTTTATCTAATCGGGATAGGAAGGGGGCGATCATATAAATAATGTCCATGTTCCATTCCCAATTTTAAAAGAAGAGGTTCCTCATTCCAGGTCACATCCCTGAATTAACTAGGGATTGTCCGACCCATTCTATTCGGTTACCAACGGTGATGATGCAACAAATATAATTCATTGAACTATTAGAAAAATGTACATGTAAAAATACAAATAAAGGCATAACATATACCCCGTGCATCACACGATCAAAAGACTAGTATGTATATAAAAGTAGAAATACATATGTTGTGTTCATACATTTAAATTTTAAATAAATTAGGAAAAGTATTATTATTCACAATCAATAATTAAATTTGGTTTCCCAAACCTAAGTGACATGCCAACATATTAGGAAAAGCATCCATCTCATTTTTATATCTGGCTCCGCCCTTTATCACATTATTCAAATCATAAATATCTCTCTCTCTTTTTTTTTTTTTTTTTTTGACATCATCATAAATATCTCTTAAGAATCCTCAAAACACATGAAGCTGCCAATATTTTTTCAAGTAAAAGGATTAGAATTAGATTTTGTGAACTAAATATGTCGACACAAATGGAGACACCCAATTCATCAATCATGTGTAATTTACTATATTTATATAAAGTTTATTAAGTAGGAAATTTTTTAAGAGCAAATGGGGCAAATTACCCACTTTAGATAGGTGATTGAGTTTTTGACATGCGGGATAAAAAAACATAGTTTTCTACCCACTTTTGGTGTTCTTTTACCACAATACCCTTGAGGCTTTAAATGCAAGCCTTTAATATGTATTTCTCTCTCTTGAAATTAAATACTCCCAATACATAACATACGTGAACTGTGAACACTCCCTTCTTTTTTGCTCTTCATTTTTTCTCTCTCTTCTTCTTCTTCACAAAATATCAAGAAGTTATTTTTGTGGGCTTTCATCAACAAAATCGCACCAAAAAATCGAATAACAAGGTAATGTTCTTCTCCTCCTAATTAGTTAACCTTGTTTAAATCGTTCAAGACCAATATATTTGCAAAATATGTGAAGTGTTTTGTGAAAGGAAAAATTTTCTGCATTTATGAAAAACAATGCACGATATCGTGTCATAGATTAGGCACGATATCGTGCCCCCGTATATTAGACACGATATATCGTGCCCTTTATTAGACACGATATATCGTGCTGTATATTAGGTACGATATCGTGCCCCCGTATATTAGACACGATATCGTACCTAATATATAGGGCACGATATATCGTGTCTAATAAAGGGCACGATATCGTGCCTCAACGAAAAAAGGGCACGATATATCGTGCCCCAAGATACAAAAACAGCGCCTTTTATGTGTTCTTGCATTTATCAATATTTTTCTTTGTATATAGATGAACTCTCGCTATCTTGTTGTTCGATTTGGTGGTCATTGGGAAGGTTTAGAATATAAAAGTAGTGAAGAAGAAGTTGTACGTATTAAACCCAGGACAAAATGAATTATAGTGAAATATTGGAGGAGGTTTATGGTGTTGTTGATGTTGATAGGGCGTATACGATTGTATAATGCATTCTATTGTAGATATTTCGAAACAAACTTGGGAAGTTAAAGTTGAAAAACGATGATGACATTGAAATGCGTTTGGGAACACCGAGTTACCAGTTGTTTTTGTAACACTGAAAAGAAAAACGATGGGTGAGACTAGTTCGCATAATGTATTGGGAGGTCCGTCTGAGCATAATCGAGTTGAGAACGTTGAAGGTCAACAAGGTGTTGGTGGAAGTTTTATGCAACTAATGGCTAGTCAGAATGATTTGTCAGCAGTCATTGGGCCTAATTACAACTACATGCAACTTCTTGGTTTTCAACAATACGGTTTACCGCAAATCAATCCATATAGTCATGCAGTAAGGCCTAGTGGAGCACCTTTTATGCATATGAACAATGTTCCAATTATTGATCATCCGCGTCCACTAGCACCTACAGTTAATGTTCCAAATATCAATTGTCCGGGACCTAGTATAAGGCCAAGCAATGAAGATGGCTATTATCCTGATATGGGTTGTGATAATACTGATGTTAATTGTGATAATACTGATGCTGATGTTGGTTGTGATAATAATGACATTAATTATGGTGCAAACTACGGTCCAAATGATTTTGGTGAGAATTACACGATGGTGATGTTGGTAATGCGACATTGAAGCTAATAATCAATTTGAAAATGACCAAAGAACGTCTTTGAATTTGTGGAATTTTGTGAGTGGAGACGTGAAGCGGAAAGTATTTCGAGAAAACCAAAACCAAGATGCAGAGAAATGCGAGGTGTTAACTTACATCCGGATATCCATAGAGACAATATGGACGAAACAATAGTGCCCACAGGACGAAGTTGGGTGATTCTTGGTACACTCTCGCACCTTTCGATTCCTCCCGGGAACTGCTGGGTTGGAAGCATCTGGTGGGACAACTGCGCGCCAAGGAGCAACATACATGAGCAAAACTGAATTGGATATCGCACTAGGCATGTATCACCTTGAAAATCAAGTCGAAGTATCGAGTTGAACGCTCGGATAAGACTCGTTTTCATGCAATATGCAAGTATGAACGATGCCCTTTTCGAATGCGTGCATATGGAAAGGATGGTATTTGGAGAGTAGGGAAGTTTGACAAGCACCATGGATGTGGGTTAAATTTGAATGACAATGCATCTAGGCGGGTGCATTCTAAAGTAGTAGGTGCGTATTTTGCATCTAGATTACTAGTGGAACATTCTCAACGCTCGTGCAAGAGATATGATAAGCGGAGTTGGAATCGCGACATGGGCTTAAAATGAGTTATAATGTTGCGTTGAGTGCAAAGCATCATGCCTTTGGGTTGATATATGGAGATAGCAACAAGTCATTCAATCTAATTCCGACATACTTACACATGTTGAATTTAACGAATCCCGGATCGGTAACTAGATGGAAGTCGGATAATTTTAATAGATTCAAGTATCGTGTTTTTTGCTTTGCATGAATCAATCATTGGATTCCGAACAATGCCCGACCCATTATTGTGATTGATGGAACACACCTTAAAGGCAAATACCGAGGAATATTGTTTGTGGCGTAACAAAAGATGGTAATGAACATATTTTCCCACTTCTTTGTTGGAATCGGGGATGTTGAAAACGACGATTCTTGGACATGGTTTTTGAGACAGGTTGAGAGATGCTTATAATTGCCCTCGTGATCTACCGATTGTTTCGATCAAAGACAAGAGTATCGATAATGCCATAAAAGCGGATACCCGGAAGCATCACATGGGCTTTGCACTTATCATTTGCGAGTAATTTGGCTCAATACGGTCAACATATAGTAGCAATGTTTAGGAATGCAACATATTCATACCGCCGTGAAGATTATGATAAGTATTTTGAAAACATAAAAGTTGCTAGTGAGACGGGTGCATTTAAGAAGTTAGAACGTGCATCGAAGACGGATGGTCTCGAGTTAAGTGTCATGTCCGTGTTATGGGTTCATGACATCAAACTCACCGAGAGCTTCAATAGTCGGTTATTATGGGCGAGAAAGTTACCTGTTTGTTCTGGCTTGAGTGTGTGCTCGGACTATTATTGAAAAGTGGTTTTATGAACGACGCACCCTTATTTTGCTAATGATAAAGATCAAGAGCTAACACTAAAACAACCAAAAGATTAAATGATGCGATTGAGATAGGTCGTAGAATGGATGTACAATGTTTTAGTAATGTGAAGTACAAGGTGAAAGATGGAACAAAGACTTATTTGGTTGACTTATCCCAAAGAACGTACGGTATCGAGAATTTGAATATGAATTGATGCCTTGCGCTATGCATCTGCAGACAATTAGGTATAAAGAAATTTAAAATTTGTATCAATATTGACACATAATTCGTTCAATATTTTCAAATAATTGTTTGTTTATTTGTGCGGGAAGCGAACCTCAATATCTATTCATTTGCTTTGCCCATTATTATAAAAATGAAAATCTTCAAAAAATATGGGCGGGTGAAGTTTTACCGAGTTCGATCCGAGTGAATGGGTTCTACTACAAGAGGTGCGAGACTTAGTATGCAACCCTCCAAATAACCCGAGACAAATAGGTCGTCTGACAAAGTAGAGTTCATTCCATTTGTTGAATCATCAAGTAATCGTTCACGTAAAGAGTCAAGTTTGTTAAAGGTGTGGGGTGTTTGGCCACAATTGCGTCAAATGCACTATGTCATTGCCGCCGATGAGCACGAAAGTGCCTCGGTGACCACAATCGGGTCCTTCGAGACAAGTGCGTAATAAGAAGAAATGTGGAATATGCCGAGCAGATGATCATACCCGTAGAAAATGTCCGAGACGTCCGGATGATGAAAATTAGGCAAAAGTTTATTTCAAATGTAACACTATTTTCTAGAAAAACACACTAAGAGTCAAACTCATTAGTCTAAATGTGTTAATCATGTCAGTAGTGCCCTTTACCATACGATATATGGCACGATATTTCGTGCCAACTATCTCGGACACGATATCGTGACTTATATAGTTGGCACGATATCGTGCCCTATTATAGTTGGTACGTAATATCGTGTCTTATGTTTGGCACGATATATCGTGCCACTATATTTGCCACGATATCGTGCCAACTATATAAGTCACGACATATCGTGGCAAATATAGGGGCACGATATATCGTGCCCTATATAAGTCACGATATATCGTGCCAACTATATAAGTCACGACATTATCGTGCCAACTATATAAGTCAGGACATATCGTGGCAACTATGATATAAGTGGCACGATATTATGCCTAATTGTAGTTTTGCTGTTCTGTTTTTGTTGATTTCTTATCTGCTAATTGTAACTCTTTTAATTTAAAGAATTCTTGTTTTTTTAAACAAAATGAATATTTAATTTAAATAACTCAAAATATTTAGAAGATATACAACAATATGTACTACAACTCCCAAGTACTACTATCGATCTTGTCTTTGTAAACTTGTCGTGCGATATTCTTCATTATCTCGGAATCGATTTGCTCCACATACTTCCTATTAATCTTCTGTGTGATACAACTAATGATGGAATGTATGGCAAATACACCACAACTGGTGGGGTCGTTCTGCAAAAAACAATCTTTCGGCTGCCTATGGAAAAGTTCCCACTCGCGGCGGACAGGCTCCTTACCTAAGGCGGCGTAGAAGCCAGCGCGAATGAGTACACATGGGAGCATGCGACGGAGGGGACGTGTGTCGGCACGCCGATTGGCAAAACTATCATCTCGTGTATCGGCACGCATCTTGAGTCGTACATATGTCTTTGTGGCTCTCACGTAGATCCAGTCTGCACACGACAAAATGGCCCGACAAATTCACGATCATGTACACCTGGGTGAAAACAAAATCAGTAAATAATCAAAAAAATTTGAATGAAAAAAATGAATAAACTAGCCAAAAAAATAATTAAATTCAAGTATACCTGCGGTACAACACTCCATGGACCAGGATTACCCCATCCTGGAGATCCGTGCTGGACAACCCTGACCAACTCATCCAGCTCCTGTCCGGGAGGAATCTCCTCCATGGTCGCTGGGTCATATACTGTGTCAGCAGGATCCGTACCATGCATACGACTCCATATGTGCCGTATGGAATCCTACACATTGAAAAATGTTTATAGGTTAACAAGTATGATTTATTAATTTTACAAAGAAAATGCGAGACACATAATAAATAAACTAACCGAAAATGTCGTAGATACAATCCTATAAGTACCCGACACTTGATTATCATGAGGCACGACCCCAAGAAATTGGGGATCGGACTGTAGTATGGACATGTATGCATTTATATGTTGTACGTAAATGAAAGAAATTGATATTAATCGATAAAATATTCATCAACTAAATAATGCAAAAGAAACTTACATCATTTTCCAACTCTATCTTTGGATCCGCCATTTCCTTAAAAAATGATGGCCTAACAAGGTACATAAGCCCCACGTTCATCCCGCAATTGGACCCTCAAATATTAAGACAGTGGAATATAAGATGTTAATACTAAGACGATAAGACAAATGCAAAAATATTTACTTACTCTTCATTAGACTTTAAGAAGCGGGTAAACTCCTTCCTGACGGGGTGGCTTGCGAGACCTAGGATCCACGAATGGGCTGCAAATATGCATGACGACGGCTGCCTATCCCGAACCTGGATCAAGGAAGTAGGCGGTGAGGGCAAATTTGGAGAGGGCGCTGGGACCGGATACCATGAGTGTCGGAGAGGAGCTCGAATAGGAGACGGCAATGGCCTCGGAATCGGACCGACACTCATGGTCGTGGAGAATGTGATAACACGGGCTTAATAGGAGTCGAGAATGGCGGAAGAGAAGTCGACAATGCCGGGAGAAGGAGGAAGAGTCGTCACTACCGGAGGAGGGAGAGAGTCGACATGGCCGGGAGGAGGAGGAAGAGTCGTCACTACCCGAGAGGAGGGGAGGAGTCGACATGGCCGGAGAAGGAGGATGAGGAAGAATTGTCACTTTCGCTGTGACGGAAGAGTCGAAATCTTTGGGGAGGAGGAGTCGATCTTTGCCCGAAGGAGAGAGTCGATCTTTGGAGGAGATGTCTCTGCGATGATCGGCTCGGATATCTCGACTACCATGCACGAAGTCATCGTCTTGATCAAGGTATGGGAATAGACGCCTAATCTCCTCCCCGAACAAGGTCCGGAACCCGACCTATCTCCCGATCTAGGCATATGTCCAAGCGAGAACCCTCCTCTCGAGATGATAGTCTAACCGAGAAACGGCATCATCGACTCGTGTCTCCAATCGAGCGAACCGCTCCTCTGTAAGTCTCTCGAATCGCTAATCTGTCTGCCGCATAACACCCCGAATCGGTGTCGGCATATCATGTCACAACTCACGGATGGATCAACACGAGTATCCTGGACGGATCGGTGGATCATCACGCCGCATAGTCATCGTGGATAGATAGATCAACACGAGTATCCTGATGGGATCGATCGTCATCTCGTCCGGCCATCTAAAGGATCATCGATCCGATGGGATGATGGACCATATCTGCCCTGGCCGCTTCTCCGCCTCAATCGTAGGAGTAGCGATGTCGGCCTCTCGAAATGGGTCTACCTCTCCCCCCCTCCGCCCCGCTGCTCTGTCTCTGCCCCCTGGAAGCGACTCCTCTGTCCTCTCCGCCATAGGGGGCTGGGGTGGTCGAATCGACACTCCTCTCGCCATAGGGGTTTTGGTAACATCGAATCTGTGCTCGTACCTCTGCCTCTATTCTCGCTTAAAAATCGGTTCTCCTGGGATGAATCGAGGAGGACCTAACAAAATAACTGGATCATCGACTCTCTCTATATATATCTGCTGGAGCTCCTCCTCGTCGGATCAATATCTCATGACACACTAAAGCCTTTGTAAATAATATAAATAAATTAATAAAAAAATAAATTAATTATTAAATAAATAAATAAGTAAACACTCATTAATACATACCGTGTCAAAGAAAAAATCATCATGTCAATAGCGGTCTTGAAAACCTCCAACGAAAGCACCTAGGCAACTGGGTGTCAGATACTCGAGTCGCCCAGGCATTACCCAGGCGAGGTATCGCCTCGAATGCCCAAATCTGTGAGAACATTGATAAGTATGAAAAATAAGATTTTTTTAAATATTTAAAAAACTAATTACAAATATAAATAAAATAAAAACATATACGTGCCCAGCAAGACATAAGTGGCCCCATAAAAATGATAAGAAGGTGGCCGATATCTAGGTGGAACGCCCTTAGTATATCGGCCAAGTGGCAGAACATCATGCAGGTGCCGAATATAATGCATCAATATCTGAAAGGAGTATTTCCCCCAAGGAACGCCTCCCACTTTGCATTGATGGCTCAAAAGCTACCTTTAAAACCGTAGGCAAGTGCACCTATCGTTTTATAGTATAGATTATTGAGTCACGAGTGTCATTCCCACGAGGATTGTAAGTACTAATAATTACCGTCTTTTTGTTATTTGATCTAACAATTTTCGAGTTTTTGTTTGATGAAAAAGGAAAACAAATTATAAATTGCAAAAATGAAGGAAGATTTGTAAAATAAGAAATCAAGAGATAGAAATGTGTTTGAATGTAAATCCTCTAGAATGTTTTTGTGATTTGACAAGTTAAAAATACATACAACCGTAAGCCCTTAAGCAAAAACCAACCTCTTTTAATAAAATCTCATGTCTTGTGGACCGTAGAAATTCCCAATTTAAGTTAAACCCTTTCTCAAGGCGAAAAACTTTTAATCTCAAGTTGATTAACTCAAATCTCTTTCTAGTTAAAACCCCAAGACAACATTATAACGATTTGTGAATTCCCATATTAGGTTTGACCCTAATCCAGAATATTTATGTCGTCCTATATCTAGGATTGCATGCAACTCTTTTCACTTATATAGGTTCTATTTCACCATGAATCTCTCGATTTCCCGGATGAAAAATAAACTTCAAATCAATATTGCGCATATATCAATTCGAATGAACGAAGCATAATATAAGTGAATCACACAAAATATGAAGATTTTATTAAAAACATACACACCTTAATCACAAATTCATTCTAGAGTTCATTACATTCAAACACTAGGAGTTTAGCTACACATGATTTTGACCAAAGAATAAATTACACAAGAAGATTTAAGTATTGTAGACATGGTGTACTTATCTTTCTCAAAATCTCAATTGACTTCTTTCTTGATTGATGATGTTGCTCCAAGCCTTCTTCTCCAATATTGCCCCAAGCTTTCTCCTCTAAGACCCTTGATCCCAATTCTACTTAATGAAATGAATACAATGAATATTTTATGAGTATCTAATGAATAAATCTCCCAATTTCAACCCTTGGCTTTTATAGGCAACCAATACATTGATAGTACTCTCTTTTATTAAACAATCACCCCATTTTCCTTGTTGGTTGGTGAATTCTTGTATTCAAGTGATGAGGAGGGGACATGGAGACATGTTTCAAAAAATAGGGTGTTAAAAGTGTACAAAAGTGGCCAAAATGGGTTGGTTGGTGAGTTTTCCCCAAATTCCGCAAAGAAAAGTTGCAAAAAGAGGTCCTGGACACGCCGTGTCGCCCGAACGGCCGGGCCGTCTTTGTTTTATCACACAGGAATCGGGAGACATGGCCGTTCTTCCCAACATGGCCAGGCCGTGTCTATGGACACGGCCGTGTTGTTGGAACATGGCCTGGCCGTGTCGGAGGCTGTTTTGTGCGAAAAAAATCGAGTTTTTAGCTCCGTGAACACGGCCGTGTTGCCCGACACCCCTGCCCGTGTTGGACCAAAAATGCCCCGAAATGACGCGCGTTTGGCTTGGAATTTCGAGCGTTTTTGCATCCTTAAACTCCCGGTATGTTTTGACATGAATCCATGGTCCGAAATTCACCAAAATTAGCCCCGAATGGTCAATCTACATTAATAAAAGCACCTCGGAGTAATATGAACTATGTACAATCAAAAATTTACAAAACTAACAATAAAATAACTCGAATTCTACTCAAATATACACATAAAACGTGCATAAAAAGACCCTTATCAAACCACCTCCAACTTTGAACTTTGCTTGTCCTCAAGCAAAACATTAAATTAAAAAGAGGGATTCAATAAATCACAACACACAAATCTTTTTTTTTTTTTTTTCAACACATTGAACACAAGCGATCAAGTTCTTAGCCTTCTCAACCCGAATTAACCATTCAAGAAAAAACATTTGCAAAGCAATCGATCAAGAAAGACCGTAATATCGGTAGGAATTATTGAGACTTGAAATCATCACTCCACAAATATTGATAGTTATGAACAACTTCAATTCAATAATGCTATGAAAATACAAGAATTCAATAGATCATTGTAGTTAGCCTACTAGTCATATAACCAAGCTTCTTGAACTTTATTGGAATGAGAAGTCAAGGAGTATTCATTCTCCTTTTTTTTCGTTTTCTTTTTTTTTTTTTTTTTTTTTGGGGACCTTTCGAGACATGCTTCCACTAGGTTTATATTTTGAATTTCTGTTCAAACACTCCTAGGTGGTTTCCCATACTCATATTCGTGTCGCCGTTTTACGTAAAGACAAACATGTGGCTCATGAATGCTCCTAGTTACTAAGCAACAACAAATAGAGGAGTATAACCTCGATTGGTCCGTTTTTTCTTCTTTTTTCTTTTTTTCATTTTTCTCTTTCTCTTTTTTTTTTTATTCGCGGGCTTGGTTTAACAACTCGTTAACCACTACTAAATCACGAGTTCTCGAGGCGTTCATAGCGCTAGGTATCGTCGTATATGCCTTAACAAATCAAGTATTTATGGTGTTAGAAATCTCATCAAAATTTTGCCGCATCCACGTCAATCTATCCTAGACAATCAATTGCTTCACATTGAAAACACAAATTAACAAGTTAATGTAGGTATAATTGGGCTAAGTTATTGACTAGCAAACATTCAATTTGTTGAAAAAAATAAAAATTAAAATAAAAATCACATCTCTCACAAACAAGCATACAAGCATTCCGAAAATGTTATTGTACCCACCTCCAACTTTATGATTCACATTGTCCTCAATGTGAAAGAAAGAAATGGACAAACACACACAACACACTAAAAAAAAAAAAAAAAAAGAAACTAGAATGTTATTGGCATGTAATTGTTTGAAAGAATCAAGTCTTACCAAATTTGTCCTCCCTTCTATCTTCTTTAGACTAGACTGTAAGGGATCTTGGGCTTGTATTCTCGCAACCTCCTTTTCATGAGATTTTCTTTGGGCATGTCATCCTCTACGTATTTACGCATGGCGGCATTGGCATAATCATGCTCATGTGGAAAACTCGATGGTGATTGCCTTTATGTGCTCCCTTGGGTTTGGCTCGATATTACCCGGCAAACTACCTTGTGGCCTTTCGAAATCATCTTCGCAATCGCCTATTTGGTTTTCCAGTTATGGATAGATGCCTCTTGATTTCTCAAGGATGTTTCCACCGCCTGAATCGGGTATCTGTTGATTGCACAAACTTTGTTATAAGATCTTCCAAGTTAGGTTTACCTTGATTTGGTGAAATCCGGAGACGTGTGTAGATCGGGATTGGGATTAGGTCGTGGTTGGCCTTGATTTCCCCAATCGAAATTAGGATGTTGTCGCCACCCAGGATTATATGTGTTCTTTGTAAGGATTACTTGGGTAATTTACGCCGATTCCCAACGTAATTAGCATGTTCGGCGTGAGGTATTGTGTGTGGGCAGTCTTGATGATTATGCAATATGCCGCAAGTTTCACAAGATAAAACGTGCGGTGGTGGTGGTTTAGGAGGCGCTAGATCGTCGATCTTTTGGGTCAAAGCTTCGACTGTCGCGGCTAGTGTAACCACTCGCATCTGCATTATAAACACCAACTGACGACTGTTAGTTTTACCTCGTATGGATTGCCATTGGTAGCCGTTCATGGCCATTCCTCAATCAAATCCTGGCGGCTTCCGGTGTTTTGTTATTAAAGAGTTCCCCGGCCGCGATCATTTGTCTTGTTGCGAGAAAGTAGCCCATTATAAAATGTTTGGACTTGCATCCAAATAGGTAGGCCATGGTGTGGGCACTTTCGCAATAATTCCTTAAATCTCTCCCAAGTATCGTATAAAGTTTCATCGTCTTCTTGAGTAAATGAAGAGATTTCGTTCCTTAATCTTGCGGTCTTTGCCGGTGGGAAATACTTCAAAAGGAATTTTTCTGTCATAATATTCCATGTTGTAATCGTTCCTTTTGGCAAAGTATTTAACCACTGTTTTGCTCGTCCCCGAAGAGAGAATGGGAACAAGCGTAGGCGGATGGCATCATCAGAGACCCCGTTGATTTTGAAGGTGTCGCAAATTTCAAGAAAACTCGCGATGTGATTATTGGGATCTTCGCCTAGACCGTCAAATTGGACAAGTGTTTTGCACCATTTGAATAACGTTGGGTTTAATTTCAAAATTATTGGCGGCAACAAATGGTCTTACAATGCTGACGTCGTGCCATCCATGGATGGCTTGGCGTAATCATACATAGTTCTTTGTTGTTCATCCGCCATGATAGGATCCTTGCCTTCGTTAATATCATTCTCGTAGTCAGTATTAGTGATTTCTCTGTATTGCTACCGGCGGTTTCGTGTTTCCAAATTCGGCGATGGCGACGAGTAGGCATGCACGGTAAATAAAGAGGATAAGTGTAATCCAAGACTTAGAAAGATAGATAAAAAGAAAGACAATGATGAAATAAAAAAATGATTAAATTAACAAAAATAAGGTGTTCTTAATATTACAATCCCAAACGCGCGCCAAAAACTTGATGGCTCAAAAGCTACCTTTAAAACCGTAGGCAAGTGCACCTATCGTTTTATAGTATAGATTATTGAGTCACCGAGTGTCATTCCCACGAGGATTGTAAGTACTAATAATTACCGTCTTTTTGTTATTTGATCTAACAATTTTCAGAGTTTTTGTTTGATGAAAAAGGAAAACAAATTATAAATTGCAAAAATGAAGGAAGATTTGTAAAATAAGAAATCAAGAGATAGAAATGTATTTGAATGTAAATCCTCTAGAATATTTTTGTGATTTGACAAGTTAAAAATACAACCGTAAGCCCTTAAGCAAAAACCAACCTCTTCTAATAAAATCTCATGTCTTGTGGACCGTAGAAATTCCCAATTTAAGTTAAACCCTTTCTCAAGGCGAAAAACTTCTAATCTCAAGTTGATTAACTGAAATCTCTTTCTAGTTAAAACCCCCAAGACAGCATTATAACGATTTGTGAATTCCCATATTAGGTTTGACCCTAATCCAGAAGATTTATGTCGTCCTATATCTAGGATTGCATGCAACTCTTTTCACTTATATAGGTTCTATTTCACCATGAATCTCTCGATTTCCGGATGAAAAATAAACTTCAAATCAATATTGCGCATATATCAATTCGAATGAACGAAGCATAATATAAGTGAATCACACAAAATATGAAGATTTTATTAAAAACATACACACCTTAATCACAAATTCATTCTAGAGTTCATTACATTCAAACACTAGGAGTTTAGCTACACATGATTTTGACCAAAGAATAAATTACACAAGAAGATTTAAGTATTGTAGACATGGTGTACTTATCTTTCTCAAAATCTCAATTGACTTCTTTCTTGATTGATGATGTTGCTCCAAGCCTTCTTCTCCAATATTGCCCCAAGCTTTCTCCTCCAAGACCCCTTGATCCCAATTCTACTTAATGAAATGAATACAATGAATATTTTAAGTATCTAATGAATAAATCTCCCAATTTCAACCCTTGGCTTTTATAGGCAACCAATACATTGATAGTACTCTCTTTTATTAAACAATCACCCCCATTTTCCTTGTTGGTTGGTGAATTCTTGTATTCAAGTGATGAGGAGGGGACATGGAGACATGTTTCAGCAAAATAGGGTGTTAAAAGTGTACAAAAGTGGCCAAAATGGGTTGGTTGGTGAGTTTTCCCCAAATTCCGCAAAGAAAAGTTGCAAAAGAGGTCCTGGACACGCCCGTGTCGCCCCGAACGGCCGGGCCGTCTTTGTTTTATCACACGAGGAATCGAGGAGACATGGCGTGCTTCCCAACACGGCGTGTTGGGGGAACACGGCCCTGGCCGTGTCGGAGAGGCTTTTTGTGCGAAGAAATCGAGTTTTAGCTCCGTGAACACGGCCGTGTTGCCCGACACCCCCGCCCGTGTTGGACCAAAAATGCCCCGAAATGACGCGTTTGGCTTGGAATTTCGAGCGTTTTTGCATCCTTAAACTCCCGGTATGTTTTGACATGAATCCATGGTCCGAAATTCACCAAAATTAGCCCCGAATGGTCAATCTACATTAATAAAAGCACCTCGGAGTAATATGAACTATGTACAATCAAAAATTTACAAAACTAACAATAAAATAACTCGAATTCTACTCAAATATACACATAAAACGTGCATAAAAAGACCCTTATCAAACCACCCTTAACTTTGAACTTTGCTTGTCCTCAAGCAAAACATTAAATTAAAAAGAGGATTCAATAAATCACAACACACAAATCTTTTTTTTTCTTTTTTTTTTTCAACACATTGAACACAAGCAATCAAGTTCTTAGCCTTCTCAACCCGAATTAACCATTCAAGATAAAAACATTTGCAAAGCAATCGATTGTCAAGAAAGACCGTAATATCGGTAGGAATTATTGAGACTTGAAATCATCACTCCACAAATATTGATAGTTATGAACAACTTCAATTCAATAATCTTTATGAAAATACAAGAATTCAATAGATCATTGTAGTTAGCCTACTAGTCATATAACCAAGCTTCTTGAACTTTATTGGAATGAGAAGTCAAGGAGTATTCATTCTCCTTTTTTTTTTTTTTCTCTTTTTTTTTTTTTTTTTTGGGGACCTTTCGAGACATGCTTCCACTAGGTTTATATTTTGAATTTCTGTTCAAACACTCACTAGGGTGATTTCCCATACTCATATTCGTGTAATCGCCGTTTTACGTAAAAAGACAAACATGTGGCTCATGAATGCTCCCGATTACTAAGCAACAACAAATAGAAAGTATAACCTCGATTGGTCCGTTTTTTTTCTTTTCTCTTTTTTTCATTTTTCTCTTTCTTTTTTTTTATTCGCAGGCTTGGTATAACAACTCGTTAACCACTACTAAATCACGAGTTCTTAGGCGTTCATAGCGCTAGGTATCGTCGTATATGCCTTAACACATCAAGTATTTATGGTGTTAGAAATCTCATCAAAATTTTGCTGCATCCACGCAATCTATCTGACAATCAATTGCTTCACATTGAAAACACAAATTAACAAGTTAATGTAGGTATAATTGGGCTAAGTTATTGACTAGCAAACATTCAATTTGTTGAAAAAATAAAAATAAAAATAAAAATCACATCTCTCACAAACAAGCATACAAGCATTCCGAAAATGTTATTGTACCCACTCCAACTTTATGATTCACATTGTCCTCAATGTGAAAGAAAAAATGGACAAATCGCTCTGTCATACCCAAAATCCATAAAATATTCGAAAGCCGACTGCCTAAATCGACTATATAAATCATCACGATCTCCGGCAACTCATCTCTCGATGGTCTGAATAATATTCGATCGAATATATCCCGTGATGTGGGCCCTCTCGATGATATGAGGTCTCTTCCATTGTGGACCGACCTACAACAATTAATAAATTTCAATTTATTAAGATGAATTGTTGAAAAATTGCAGAACTGTAGTGAAAAAAACAGCATGTGGGACAATATGGATATGGATATCTAGGCACGATATAGGCAAAGAATACATGGAAAGAATACAAAAAAACCCTAGGGCACGATATCGTACCAAGATTTATAACTAGTTCAATTTATAACTAGGGCACGATATCGTACCCAATTATAACAAGGCACGATATCGTGCCCGTTATACCTAGGTACGATATGTGGCACGATATCGTACCCAATTATAACAGGGCACGATATCGCGTTATACCTAGGTACGATATGCGGCACGATATCGTACCCAATTATAACAGGGCACGATATCGTGCCGCTTCATCTTCTACATCAAATCGCAGCGCGTCGGGCCGCTTACACCAAGTCACCAACATCCAACAATAACCCAACACACAAATTTATCAAACTTATTCACAAATTTATCCAACAATAACCCAATTGATAAACCCTAAACACCAAAATCGAACACTAAAAATCCTAAATCAATTAACCTAACATAAATAGAGTTTAAAACTTAAAATCGAACACTAAAAATCCTAAATTAATGAATCTAAATGACGATTGATATGTTTACCTTCGGAAGGGTGACGGAGGATGGTGCGGAGGCGGCGAGCAGTAAACATATCAATCGTGGCGTAGAAGCCGGTAGCGAATGAGTACACATGGGAGCATGCGGCGGAGGGGCGTGTGTCGGCACGCCAATTGGCAAAACTATCATCGTGTATCGGGCACGCATCTTGAGTCGTACATATGTCTTGTGGCTCTCACGTAGATCCAAAGTATGCACACGACAAAATGGCCCGACAAATTCACGATCATGTACACAGGTGAAAACAAAATCAGTAAATAATCAAAAAAATTTGAATGAAAAAAATGAATAAACTAGCCAAAAAAATAATTAAATTCAAGTATACCTGCGGTACAACACTCCATGGACCAGGATTACCCCATCCTGGAGATCCGTGCTGGACAACCCTGACCAACTCATCCAGCTCCTGTCAGGAGGAATCTCTCCCATGGTCGCTGGTCATTTCGGGTCATATCTTTGTCGGCGGATCATACCATGCATACGACTCCATATGTGACGTATGGAATCCTACACATTGAAAAATGTTTATAGGTTAACAAGTATGATTTATTAATTTTACGGAAAATGCGAGACACATAATAAATAAACTAACAGAAAATGTCGTAGATACAATCCTATAAGTACCCACTTGATTATCATGAGGCACGACCCCAAGAAATTGGGGATCGGACTGTAGTATGGACATGTATGCATTTATATGTTGTCTGAAAATGAAAGAAATCGATATTAATCGATAAAATATTCATCAACTAAATAATGCAAAAGAAACTTACATCATTTTCCAACTCTATCTTTGGATCCGCCATTTCCTTAAAAATGATGGCCTAACAAGGTACATAAGCCCCACGTTCATCCCGCAATTGGACCCTCAAATATTAAGACAGTGGAATATAAGATGTTAATACTAAGACGATAAGACAAATGCAAAAATATTTACTTACTCTTCATTAGACTTTAAGAAGCGGGTAAACTCCTTCCTCGGATGGGGCAAGCTTGAGACCTAGGATCCCCGAATGGGCTGCAAATATGCCGCGACGGTGCCTATCCCGAACCTGGATCAAGGAAGTAGGCGGTGAGGGCAAATTTGGAGAGGGCGCTCGTGGACCGAGATACCATGAGTGTCGGAGAGGAGCTCGAATAGGAGACGGCAATGGCCTCGGAATCGGGATCGACACTCATGGTCGTGGAGAATGTGATAACACGGGCTTAATAGGAGTCGAGAATGGCGGAAGAGAAGTCGACAATGCCGGAGAAGGAGGAAGAGTCGTCACTACCGGAGGAGGGAGAGAGTCGACATGGCGGGAGGAGGAGGAAGAGTCGTCACTACCGGAGGAGGAGGAGGAGTCGACATGGCGGGAGAAGGAGGATGAGGAAGAATTGTCACGCTGGCTTGGCGGAAGAGTCGATCTTTGGGAGGAGGAGTCGATCGCTGCGAAGGAGAGTCATCTTTGCTGGGAGGAGATGTCTGCTGCGATGATAGCTCGGATATCTCGACTACCATGCACGAAGTCATCGTCTTGATCAAGGTATGGGAATAGACGCTAATCTCCTCCCGAACAAGGTCCGAACCCGACCTATCTCCCGATCTAGGCATATGTCCAAGCGAGAACCCTCCTCGAGATGATAGTCTCTAACCGAGAAACGGCATCATCGACTCGTGTCTCCAATCGAGCGAACCGCTCCTCTGTAAGTCTCTCGGGCAAGCTAATCTGGCCGCATAACACCCCGAATCGGTGTCGGCATATCATGCGTCACAACTCACGGATGGATCAACACGAGTATCTGACGGATCGTGGATCATCACGCGCATAGTCATCGTGGATAGATAGATCAACACGAGTATCTGATGGATCGACGTCATCCGTCCGCCATCTAAAGGATCATCGGTCGATGGGATGATGGACCATCTGCCCTAGGCCGCTTCTCCGGCCTCAATCGTAGGAGTAAGCGGTGTCGGCCTGCGAAATGGGTCTACCTCTCCTCCTCGCCCGCCTGCCTCTGTCTCCCCCAGGAGACTTACCTCCTCTCCTCCCGCCAATAGGGGGCTGGGGCTGCATCGAATCTGTACTCGTGCATCTCTCTCTCTGTTCCTCGCTAAAAATCGGTTCTCCTCGGGATGAACCGAGGAGGACCTAACAAAATAACTGGATCATCGACTCTCTCTATATATATCTGGAGCTCCTCCTAAGTCGGATCCAATATCTCATGACATACTAAAGCCTCAGAAATAATATAAATAAATTAATAAAAAATAAATTAATTATTAAATAAATAAATAAGTAAACACTGTTAATACATACCGTGTCAAAGAAAAAATCATCATGTCAATAGCGGTCTTGAAAACCTCCAACGAAAGCACCTAGGCAACTCGGGTGTTAGATACTCGAGTCGCCCGGGCATTACCCGGGCGAGGTATCGCATCGAATGCCCAAATCTGTGAGAACATTGATAAGTATGAAAAATTAGATTTTTAAATATTTAAAATACTAATTACAAATATAAATAAAATAAAAACATATACGTACCAGCAAAGACATAAGTGGCCCCATAAAAATGATAAGAAGGTGGCCGATATCTGGTGGAACGTCCCAATATATCGGCCAAGTGGCGTAACATCATGTAGGTGCCGAATATAATGCATCAATATCCGAAAGGAGTATTTCCCCCAAGGAACGCCTCCCACTTTGCATTGATGGCTCAAAAGCTACCTTTAAAACCGTAGGCAAGTGCACCTATCGTTTTATAGTATAGATTATTGAGTACCGAGTGTCATTCCCACGAGGATTGTAAGTACTAATAATTACCGTCTTTTTGTTATTTGATCTAACAATTTTGAGTTTTTGTTTGATGAAAAAGGAAAACAAATTATAAATTGCAAAAATGAAGGAAGATTTGTAAAATAAGAAATCAAGAGATAGAAATGTGTTTGAATGTAAATCCCTCAGAATGTTTTTGTGATTTGACAAGTTAAAAATACAACCGTAAGCCCTAAGCAAAAACCAACCTCTTTTAATAAAATCTCATGTCTTGTGGACCGTAGAAATTCCCAATTTAAGTTAAACCCTTTCTCAAGGCGAAAAACTTCTAATCTCAAGTTGATTAACTCGAAATCTCTTTCTAGTTAAAACCCCCAAGACAACATTATAACGATTTGTGAATTCCCATATTAGGTTTGACCCTAATCCGAATATTTATGTCGTCCTATATCTAGGATTGCATGCAACTCTTTTCACTTATATAGGTTCTATTTCACCATGAATCTCTCGATTTCCCGATGAAAAATAAACTTCAAATCAATATTGCGCATATATCAATTCGAATGAACGAAGCATAATATAAGTGAATCACACAAAATATGAAGATTTTATTAAAAACATACACACCTTAATCACAAATTCATTCTAGAGTTCATTACATTCAAACACTAGGAGTTTAGCTACACATGATTTTGACCAAAGAATAAATTACACAAGAAGATTTAAGTATTGTAGACATGGTGTACTTATCTTTCTCAAAATCTCAATTGACTTCTTTCTTGATTGATGATGTTGCTCCAAGCCTTCTTCTCCAATATTGCCCCAAGCTTTCTCCTCTAAGACCCCTTGATCCCAATTCTACTTAATGAAATGAATACAATGAATATTTTATGAGTATCTAATGAATAAATCTCCCAATTTCAACCCTTGGCTTTTATAGGCAACCAATACATTGATAGTACTCTCTTTTATTAAACAATCACCCCCATTTTCCTTGTTGGTTGGTGAATTCTTGTATTCAAGTGATGAGGGAGGGGACATGGAGACATGTTTCAGCAAAATAGGGTGTTAAAAGTGTACAAAAGTGGCCAAAATGGGTTGGTTGGTGAGTTTTCCCCAAATTCCGCAAAGAAAAGTTGCAAAAAGAGGTCCTGACACGCCTGTGCGCCCGAGCAACGGCCGGGCCGTGCTTTTTTTTATCACACAGGAATCGGGAGACATGGCGTTCTTCCCAACATGGCCAGGCCGTGTCTCTGGACACGGCCGTGTTGGGAACATGGCCTGGCCGTGTCGGAGGCTGTTTTGTGCGAAAAATCGAGTTTTTAGCTCCGGCGAACACGGCCGTGTTGCCCGACACCCCCTGCCCGTGTTGGACCAAAAATGCCCCGAAATGACGCGTTTGGCTTGGAATTTCGAGCGTTTTTGCATCCTTAAACTCCCCGGTATGTTTTGACATGAATCCATGGTCCGAAATTCACCAAAATTAGCCCCGAATGGTCAATCTACATTAATAAAAGCACCTCGGAGTAATATGAACTATGTACAATCAAAAATTTACAAAACTAACAATAAAATAACTCGAATTCTACTCAAATATACACATAAAACGTGCATAAAAAGACCCTTATCAAACCCCCAACTTTGAACTTTGCTTGTCCTCAAGCAAAACATTAAATTAAAAAGAGGGATTCAATAAATCACAACACACAAATCTTTTTTTCTTTTTTTTTTTCAACACATTGAACACAAGCGATCAAGTTCTTAGCCGTCTCAACCCGAATTAACCATTCAAGAAAAAACATTTGCAAAGCAATCGATCACAAGAAAGACCGTAATATCGGTAGGAATTATTGAGACTTGAAATCATCACTCCACAAATATTGATAGTTATGAACAACTTCAATTCAATAATGCTATGAAAATACAAGAATTCAATAGATCATTGTAGTTAGCCTACTAGTCATATAACCAAGCTTCTTGAACTTTATTGGAATGAGAAGTCAAGGAGTATTCATTCTCCTTTTTTTTTTTTTTAAATTCTCTTTTTTTTTTTTTTTTTTTTTGGGGACCTTTGAGACATGCTTCCACTAGGTTTATATTTTGAATTTCTGTTCAAACACTCCTAGGTGGTTTCCCATACTCATATTCGTGTCGCCGTTTTACGTAAAAGACAAACATGTGGCTCATGAATGCTCCTAGTTACTAAGCAACAACAAATAGAGGAGTATAACCTCGATTGGTCCGTTTTTTTTCTTTTTCTCTTTTTTTTTTTCATTTTTCTCTTTCTCTTTTTTTTTATTCGCAGGCTTGGTTTAACAACTCGTTAACCACTACTAAATCACGAGTTCTCAGACGTTCATAGCGCTAGGTATCGTCGTATATGCCTTAACACATCAAGTATTTATGGTGTTAGAAATCTCATCAAAATTTTGCCGCATCCACGTCAATCTATCCTAGACAATCAATTGCTTCACATTGAAAACACAAATTAACAAGTTAATGTAGGTATAATTGGGCTAAGTTATTGACTAGCAAACATTCAATTTGTTAAAAAAAATAAAAATAAAAATAAAAATCACATCTCTCACAAACAAGCATACAAGCATTCCGAAAATGTTATTGTACCCACCTCCAACTTTATGATTCACATTGTCCTCAATGTGAAAGAAAAAAATGGACAAACACACACAACACACTAAAAAAAAAAACAAAGAAACTAGAATGTTATTGGCATGTAATTGTTTGAAAGAATCAAGGTACTTACCAAATTTGTCCTCCCTTCTATCTTCTTTGGTTAGACTACGTAAGGGATCTTGGGCTTGTATTCGCAACCTCCTTTTTCATGAGATTTTCTTTGGGCATGTCATCCTCTACGTATTTCTCGCATGGCGGCATTGGCATAATCATGCTCATGTGGAAAACCTGATGGTGATTGCCTTTACGTGCTCCCCGTGGGTTTGGCTCGATGATTACCCTAAGAACTACCTTGTGGCCTTTCGGAATCATCTTCGCAATCGCCTATTTGGTTTTCAAGATTATGGATAGATGCCTCTTGATTTCTCAAGGATGTTTCCACCGCTGGAATCGGGTATCTGTTGATTGCACAAACTTTGTTATAAGATCTTCCAAGTTAGGTTTACCTTGATTTGGCTGAAATCAGGAGACGTGTGTAGATCGAGGATTGGGATTAGGTCGTGGTTGGCCTTGATTTCCCAATCGAAATTAGGATGTTGTCGCCACCCAGGATTATATGTGTTCTTTGTAAGGATTACTTGGGTAATTTCGCGCTTGATTCCCAACGTAATTAGCATGTTCGGCGTGAGGTATTGTGTGTGGGCAGTCTTGATGATTATGCATATGCATAAGTTTCACAAGATAAAACGTGCGGTGGTGGTGGTTTAGGAGGAGCGCTAGATCGTCGATCTTTTGGGTCAAAGCTTCGACTGTCGCGCTAGTGTAACCATCTGATCTCGCATTATAAACACCAACCGACTTGTTAGTTTTACCTCGTATGGATTGCCATTGGTAGCCGTTCATGGCCATTCCCTCAATCAAATCCTGGCGAGCTTCCTGGTGTTTTGTTATTAAGAGTTCCCCTACCGCCGCATCGATCATTTGTCTTGTTGCGAGAAAGTAGCCCATTATAAAATGTTTGGACTTGCATCCAAATAGGTAGGCCATGGTGTGGGCACTTTCGCAATAATTCCTTAAATCTCTCCCAAGTATCGTATAAAGTTTCATCGTCTTCTTGAGTAAATGAAGAGATTTCGTTCCTTAATCTTGCAGTCTTTGCTTAGGTGGGAAATACTTCAAAAGGAATTTTTCGCCATAATATTCCATGTTGTAATCGTTCCTTTTGGCAAAGTATTTAACCATTTGTTTTGCTCGTCCCCGAAGAGAGAATGGGAACAAGCGTGGCGGATGGCATCATCGAGACCCGTTGATTTTGAAGGTGTCGCAAATTTCAAGAAAAACTCGCGATGTGATTATTGGGATCTTAAATGCGTAGACCGTCAAATTGGATAAGCCGTTGCACCATTTGAATAACGTTGGGTTTAATTTCAAAATTATTGGCGGCAACAAAGGTCTTACAATGCTTGACGTCGTGCCATCCATGGATGGCTTGGCGTAATCATACATAGTTCTTTGTTGTTCATCCGCCATGATAGGATCCTTGCCTTCGTTAATATCATTCTCGTAGTCTCGTATTAGTGATTTCCTCTCGTATTGCTACTCTGCGGTTTCGTGTTTCCAAATTCGGCGACGAGTAGGCATGCATCATGCGGTAAATAAAGAGGATAAGTGTAATCCAAGACTTAGAAAGATAGATAAAAAGAAAGACAATGATGAAATAAAAAAAATGATTAAATTAACAAAAATAAGGTGTTCTTAATATTACAATCCCGAACAACGGCGCCAAAAACTTGATGGCTCAAAAGCTACCTTTAAAACCGTAGGCAAGTGCACCTATCGTTTTATAGTATAGATTATTGAGTACCGAGTGTCATTCCCACGAGGATTGTAAGTACTAATAATTACCGTCTTTTTGTTATTTGATCTAACAATTTTCGAGTTTTTGTTTGATGAAAAAGGAAAACAAATTATAAATTGCAAAAATGAAGGAAGATTTGTAAAATAAGAAATCAAGAGATAGAAATGTATTTGAATGTAAATCCCTCTAGAATATTTTTGTGATTTGACAAGTTAAAAATACAACCGTAAGCCCTTAAGCAAAAACCAACCTCTTCTAATAAAATCTCATGTCTTGTGGACCGTAGAAATTCCCAATTTAAGTTAAACCCTTTCTCAAGGCGAAAAACTTCTAATCTCAAGTTGATTAACTCAAATCTCTTTCTAGTTAAAACCCCAAGACAAAGATTATAACGATTTGTGAATTCCCATATTAGGTTTGACCCTAATCCAGAAGATTTATGTCGTCCTATATCTAGGATTGCATGCAACTCTTTTCACTTATATAGGTTCTATTTCACCATGAATCTCTCGATTTCCCGGATGAAAAATAAACTTCAAATCAATATTGCGCATATATCAATTCGAATGAACGAAGCATAATATAAGTGAATCACACAAAATATGAAGATTTTATTAAAAACATACACACCTTAATCACAAATTCATTCTAGAGTTCATTACATTCAAACACTAGGAGTTTAGCTACACATGATTTTGACCAAAGAATAAATTACACAAGAAGATTTAAGTATTGTAGACATGGTGTACTTATCTTTCTCAAAATCTCAATTGACTTCTTTCTTGATTGATGATGTTGCTCCAAGCCTTCTTCTCCAATATTGCCCCAAGCTTTCTCCTCCAAGACCCATTGATCCCAATTCTACTTAATGAAATGAATACAATGAATATTTTCTCGAGTATCTAATGAATAAATCTCCCAATTTCAACCCTTGGCTTTTATAGGCAACCAATACATTGATAGTACTTCTTTTTATTAAACAATCACCCCCATTTTCCTTGTTGGTTGGTGAATTCTTGTATTCAAGTGATGAGGAGGGGACATGGAGACATGTTTCAAAGAAAATAGGGTGTTAAAAGTGTACAAAAGTGGCCAAAATGGGTTGGTTGGTGAGTTTTCCCCAAATTCCGCAAAGAAAAGTTGCAAAAAGAGGTCCTGACACGCCCGTGTCGCCCGAACGGCCGGGCCGTGCTTTGTTTTATCACACAGGAATCGGGAGACATGGCGTGCTTCCCAACACGGCCGTGTTGGGGAACACGGCCTGGCCGTGTCGGAGGCTGTTTTGTGCGAAAAAATCGAGTTTTTAGCTCCGTGAACACGGCCGTGTTGCCCGACACCCCCGCCCGTGTTGGACCAAAAATGCCCCGAAATGACGCGTTTGGCTTGGAATTTCGGCGTTTTTGCATCCTTAAACTCCCGGTATGTTTTGACATGAATCCATGGTCCGAAATTCACCAAAATTAGCCCCGAATGGTCAATCTACATTAATAAAAGCACCTCGGAGTAATATGAACTATGTACAATCAAAAATTTACAAAACTAACAATAAAATAACTCGAATTCTACTCAAATATACACATAAAAACGTGCATAAAAGACCCTTATCAAACCACCTCCAACTTTGAACTTTGCTTGTCCTCAAGCAAAACATTAAATTAAAAAGAGGGATTAAATAAATCACAACACACAAATCTTTTTTTTTCTTTTTTTTTCAACACATTGAACACAAGCATCAAGTTCTTAGCCTTCTCAACCCGAATTAACCATTCAAGAAAAAAAACATTTGCAAAGCAATCGATCACAAAGAAAGACCGTAATATCGGTAGGAATTATTGAGACTTGAAATCATCACTCCACAAATATTGATAGTTATGAACAACTTCAATTCAATAATGCTTTATGAAAATACAAGAATTCAATAGATCATTGTAGTTAGCCTACTAGTCATATAACCAAGCTTCTTGAACTTTATTGGAATGAGAAGTCAAGGAGTATTCATTCTCCTTTTTTTTTTTTTTCTTTTTTTTTTTTTTTTTTTTTTGGGACCTTTCGAGACATGCTTCCACTAGGTTTATATTTTGAATTTCTGTTCAAACACTCCTGGGTGATTTCCCATACTCATATTCGTGTCGCCGTTTTACGTAAAAGACAAACATGTGGCTCATGAATGCTCCCAGATTACTAAGCAACAACAAATAGAGAGTATAACCTCGATTGGTCCGTTTTTTCTTCTTTTTCTCTTTTTTTCATTTTTCTCTTTCTCTTTTTTTTTATTCGCAAGCTTGGTTTAACAACTCGTTAACCACTACTAAATCACGAGTTCTCAGACGTTCATAGCGCTAGGTATCGTCGTATATGCCTTAACACATCAAGTATTTATGGTGTTAGAAATCTCATCAAAATTTTCCCTGCATCCACGCTCAATCTATCCTAGACAATCAATTGCTTCACATTGAAAACACAAATTAACAAGTTAATGTAGGTATAATTGGGCTAAGTTATTGACTAGCAAACATTCAATTTGTTAAAAAAAAAATAAAAATAAAAATCACATCTCTCACAAACAAGCATACAAGCATTCCGAAAATGTTATTGTACCCACCTCCAACTTTATGATTCACATTGTCCTCAATGTGAAAGAAAAAATGGACAAACGGCTCTGTCATACCCAAAATCCATAAAATATTCGAAAGCCGATTTAAATCGACTATATAAATCATCACCGATCTCCAAAGAACTCATCTCTCGATGGTCCGAATAATATTCGATCGAATATATCCCGTGATGTGGGCCTCTCTCGATGATATGAGGGTCTCTTCCATTGTGGACCGACCTACAACAATTAATAAATTTCAATTTATTAAGATGAACTGTAGAAAAATTGCAGAACTGTAGTGAAAAAAACAGCATGTGGGACAATATGGATATGGATATCTAGGCACGATATAGGCAAAGAATACATGGAAAGAATACAAAAAAACCCTAGGGCACGATATCGTACCAAGATTTATAACTAGTTCAATTTATAACTAGGAGCAATATCGTACCCAATTATAACAAGGCACGATATCGTGCCCGTTATACCTAGGTACGATATGTGGCACGATATCGTACCCAATTATAACAGGGCACGATATCGTGCCCGTTATACCTAGGTACGATATGTGGCACGATATCGTACCCAAATTATAACAGGGCACGATATCGTGCGCTTCATCTTCTACATCAAATCGCGCACCGTAGTGCGGCTGCTACACCAAGTCACCAACATCCAACAATAACCCAACACACAAATTTATCAAACTTATTCACAAATTTATCCAACAATAACCCAATTGATAAACCCTAAACACCAAAATCGAACACTAAAAATCCTAAATCAATTAACCTAACATAAATAGAGTTTAAAACTTAAAATCGAACACTAAAAATCCTAAATTAATGAATCCTAAATGACGATTGATATGTTTACCTTCGGAAGGGTGACGGAGGATGGTGCGGAGGCGGCGGCGAAGCGTGGCGAAGGTGGAGCCGGTCGACGTCGACGGCACGATTGAATCCATGTTCTTCTCTTCTCGCACGATATTGGGCACGAAATGGGGATGGTATTTTCTTCTTCTTCTTGAGTCTTGACCGATGTGGGCACGAAATGGGGGGTTGGGTATTTCTTCTTCTTCTTGAAGAGGATGGGGCACGAAATGGGTTTGTATTTTTCTTCCTTTTGACTGTATTTGAGCACGAAATGGGTGGGTACTGCTTTTACTTTTGTTGTTTTATTTTTTTCACTTTTTGCTTTCTCATTTGTTTTTTATACGGTTCCCTATACAGTATATTTATGTCTTAGATTTCAAAATTCAAAAATACCAACTTAAAGGGGGGTATTTTGGCCAATTTGGGTAGAAAAGAAGTTTGTTATCCTAGTGGGTAGAAAAGAGCACCCACTATCCATAGTGGTACTTTAAAAATTTGAGCAAATGGGGCAAATTACCCACTTTGGATAGGTGATTGAGTTTTTGACATGTAGGATAAAAACATAGTTTTTTACCCACTTTTGGTGTTCTTTTACCACAATACACTTGAGGCTTTAAATGCAAGCCTTTAATATGTATTTCTCTCTCTTGAAATTAAATACTCCCAATACATAACATACATGAACTCGTGAACACTCCTTTTTTTGCTCTTCATTTTTTCTCTCTTCTTCTTCTTCTTTTTCACAAAATATCAAGAACTTATTTTTGTGGGTTTTCATCAACAAAATCGCACCAAAAAATCGAATAACAAGGTAATGTTCTTCTCCTCCTAATTAGTTAACCTTGTTTAAATCGTTCAAGACCAATATATTTGCAAAATATGTGAAGTGTTTTGTGAAAGGAAAAATTTTCTGCATTTATGAAACACAATGCACGATATCGTGTCATAGATTAGGCACGATATCGTGCCCCCATATTAGACATGATATATCGAGTTGTATATTAGGTGCGATATCGTGTCCCGTATATTAGACACGATATATCGCACCTAATATATAGGCACGATATATCGTGTCTAATAAAGGGCACGATATCGTGCCTCAACGAAAAAGGGCACGATATATCGTGCCCCAGTACAAAACAGGCGCCTTTTATGTGTTCTTGCATTTATCAATATTTTTTCTTTGTATATAGATGAACTCTCGCTATCTTGTTGTTCGATTTGGTGGTTATTGGGAAGGTTTAGAATATAAAAGTGGTGAAGAAGAAGTTGTACGTATTAAACCGGGCAAAATGAATTATAGTGAAATATTGGAGGAGGTTTATGGTGTTGTTGATGTTGATAGGGGCGTATACGATTGTATAATGCATTCTATTGTAGATATTTCTGGAAACAAACTTGGGAAGTTAAAGTTGAAAAACAATGATGACATTGAAATCTGCGTTTGGGAACACCGAGTTACCGCTTATTTTTGTAACACCGAAAAGAAAAAGCGATGGGTAAGACTAGTTCGCATAATGTATTGGGAGGTCCGCCTCGAGCATAATCGAGTTGAGAACGCGTTGAAGGTCAACAAGGTGTTGGTGGAAGTTTTATGCAACTAATGGCTAGTCGAAATGATTTGTCGGATCATTAGGCCTAATTACAACTACATGCAACTTCTTGGTTTTCAACAATACGGTTTACCGCAAATCAATCCATATAGTCATGCAGTAAGGCCTAGTGGAGCACCTTTTATGCATATGAACAATGTTCCAATTATTGATCATCCGCGTCCACTAGCACCTATAGTTAATGTTCCAAATATCAATTGTCCGGGACCTAGTATAAGGCCAAGCAATGAAGATGGCTATTATCCCGATATGGGTTGTGATAATACGATCTTTGATATTGGTTGTGATAATAATGACATTAATTATGGTGCAAACTACGATCAAATGATTTTGGTGAGAACTACACGATGGTGATGTTGGTACGATGTTGAAGCTAATAATCAATTTGAAAATGACCAAAGAACGCGTCTTTGAATTTGAGGAATTTTGTGAGTGGAGACGTAGACGGAGAGAAGTATTTCCAGAAAACCAAAACCAAGATGCAGCAGAAGTACGAGGTGTTAACTTACATCCAGATATCCATAGAGACAATATGGACGAAACAATAGTGCCCACAGACGAAGTTGGGTGATTCTTGGTACACTCTCGCACCTTTTAGTTCCTCCCGAGGAACCCGCTAGTTGGAAGCATCTGGTGGGACATCTGCGCCAAGGAGCAACATACATGAGCAAAACTGAATTGGATATCGCACTAGGCATGTATCACCTTGAAAATCCAAATGAGTATCGAGTTGAATGCTCGGATAAGACTCGTTTTTCATGCAATATGCAAGTATGAACGATGCCCTTTTCGAATGCGTGCATATGGAAAGGATGGTATTTGGAGAGTAGGGAAGTTTGACAAGCACCATGGATGTGGGTTAAATTTGAATGACAATGCATCTAGGCGGGTGCATTCTAAAGTAGTAGGTGCGTATTTTCCATCTAGATTACTAGTGGAGCATTCTGCGCTCGTGCGAGATATGATAAGCGGAGTTGGAATCGCGACATGGGCTTAAAATGAGTTATAATGTTGCGTTGAGTGCAAAGCATCATGCCTTTGGGTTGATATATGGAGATAGCAACAAGTCATTCAATCTAATTCCGGCATACTTACACATGTTGAATTTAACGAATCCTGGATCGGTAACTAGATGGAAGTCGGATAATTTTAATAGATTCAAGTACGTGTTTTTTGCTTTGCATGCATCAATCACTGGATTCCAGAACAATGCCCGACCAGTTATTGTGATTGATGGAACACACCTTAAAGGCAAATACCGGGGAATATTGTTTGTGGCGGAACAAAAGATGGTAATGAACAGATTTTTCCACTTCTTTTTGGAATCGGGGATGTTGAAAACGACGATTCTTGGACATGGTTTTGAGACAGGTTGAGAGATGCTTATAATTGCCCTCGTGATCTCTCGATTGTTTCGATCAAAGACAAGAGTATCGATAATGCCATAAAAGCGAGATACCCGGAAGCATCACATGGGCTTTGCACTTATCATTTGCAGAGTAATTTGGCTCAATACGGTCAACATATAGTAGCAATGTTTAGGAATGCAACATATTCATACCGCCGTGAAGATTATGATAAGTATTCTGAAAACATAAAAGTTGCTAGTGAGACGGGTGCGTTTAAGAAGTTAGAACGTGCGGGGAAGACAGATGATCTCGAGTTAAGTGTCATGTCCGGCGTTATGAGTTCATGACATCAAACTCAAATTGAGAGCTTCAATAGTCGGTTATTATGGGCCGAAAGTTACCTTTGTTCTCAGGCTTGAGTGTGCTTGGACTATTATTGAAAAGTGGTTTTATGAACGACGACCGCTAATGATAAAGATCAAGAGCTAACACTTGAAACAACCAAAAGATTAAATGATGAAGTTGAGATAGGTCGTAGAATGGATGTACAATGTCTTAGTAATGTGAAGTACAAGGTGAAAGATGGAACAAAGACTTATTTGGTTGACTTATCCCAAAGAACGTCAAATTGCCGAGAATTTGAATATGAATTGATGCCTTGCGCCCATGCATCTGCAACAATTAGGTATAAAGAAATTTAAAATTTATATCAATATTGACACATAATTCGTTCAATATTTTCAAATAATTGGTTGTTTATTTGTGCGGGAAGGCGAACCTCAATATCTATTCATTTGTTTGCCCATTATTATAAAAATGAAAATCTTCAAAAAATGTGGGCGGGTGAAGTTTTACCACTCCCGATCCGAGTGAATGGGTTCTACTACAAGAGGTGCGAGACTTAGTATGCAACCCTCCAAATAACCCGAGACAAGCGGTCGTCTGACAAAGTAGAGTTCATTCCGCCGTGTTGAATCATCAAGTAATCGTTCACGTAAGAGTCAAGTTTGTTCAAGGTGTGGGGGTCTTTGCCACAATTGCGTCAAATGCACTATGTCATTGTCGCTCGATGAGCACGAAAGTGCCTCGGTGACACGATCGGGTCCTTCGAGACAAGTGCGTAATAAGAAGAAATGTGGAATATGTCGAAAGCGAGATGATCATACCCGTAGAAAATGTCCGAGACGTCCGGATGATGAAAATTAGGCAAAAGTTTATTTCAAATGTAACACTATTTTCTAGAAAAACACACTAAGAGTCAAACTCGAGTCTAAATGTGTTAATCATGTCGAGTAGTGCCATTTACCGTGCGATATATGGCACGATATTTCGTGTCAACTATCTCGGACACGATATCGCGACTTATATAGTTGGCACGATATCGTGCCCTATTATAGTTGGTACGTAATATCGCGTGTCTTATGTTTGGCACGATATATCGTGCCACTATATTTGCCACGATATCGTGCAACTATATAAGTCACAACATATCGTGGCAAATATAGGGACGCGATATATCGTGCCTATATAAGTCACGATATATCGTGCCAACTATATAAGTCACGACATTATCGTGCCAACTATATAAGTCACGACATATCGTGGCAACTATGATATAAGTGGCACGATATTATGCCTAATTGTAGTTTTGTTGTTCTGTTTTTGTTGATTTCTTATCTCGCTAATTGTAACTCTTTTAATTTAAAGAATTCTTGTTTTTAAACAAAATGAATATTTAATTTAAATAACTCAAAATATTTAGAAGATATACAACAATATGTACTACAACTCCCAAGTACTACTATCAAGATCTTTGTCTTGGTAAACTTGTCGTGCCATATTCTTCCTTATCTCTAGAATCGATCGCTCCACATACTTCCTATTAATCTTCTCGTGTGATACAACTAATGATGGAATGTATGGCAAATATACCACAACCGATGGGGTCGTTACGCAAAAAACAATCTTTCGGCCGCCTATGGAAAAGTTTCCACTCGCGGCGGACAAAGCTCCTTACCTAAGGCGGCGTAGGCCGGCGCGAATGAGTACACATGGGAGCATGCGACGAGGGGGCGTGTGTCGGCACACCGATTGGCAAAACTATCATCCGTATCGGCACGTCTTCGAGTCGTACATATGTCTTTGGGCTCTACGTAGATCCATCTGCACACGACAAAATGGCCCGACAAATTCACGATCATGTACACCTGGTGAAAACAAAATCGAAAATAATCAAAAAAATTTGAATGAAAAAATGAATAAACTAGCCAAAAAATAATTAAATTCAAGTATACTGCAGATGACAAAGACTCCATGGACCAGGATTACCCCATCTTGGAGATCTGTCTTTGGACAACCCCGACCAACTCATCCAGCTCCTGTCCAGGAGGAATCTCCTCCATGGTCGCTGGGTCATATACTGTGTCAGCAGGATCCGTACCATGCATACGACTCCATATGTGTCGTATGGAATCCTACACATTGAAAAATATTTATAGGTTAACAAATATGATTTATTAATTTTACAGTAAAATGCGAGACACATAATAAATAAACTAACCGAAAATGTCGTAGATACAATCCTATAAGTTCCCACTTGATTCTCATGAGGCACAACCCCAAGAAACTGGGGATCGGACTGTAGTATGGACAAGTATGCATTTATATGCTGTACAGAAATGAAAGAAATCGATATTAATCGATAAAATATTCATCAACTAAATAATGCAAAAGAAACTTACATCATTTTCCAACTCTATCTTTGGATCCGCCATTTCCTTAAAAAATGATGGCCCAACAAGGTACATAAGCCCCACGTTCCTCCTGCAATTGGACCCTCAAATATTAAGACAGTGGAATATAAGATGTTAATACTAAGACGATAAGACAAATGCAAAAATATTTACTTACTCTTCATTAGACTTTAAGAAGCGGGTAAACTCCTTCTCGGACGGGGCTGGCTTGCGAGACCTAGGATCCCTGAATGGGCTGCAAATATGCCGCGATGGGTCGCCTATCCCGAACCTGGATCAAGGAAGTAGGCGGTGAGGGCAAATCGGAGAGGGCGCTCATGGACCGGATACCATGAGTGTCGGAGAGGAGCTCGAATAGGAGACGGCAATGGCCTCGGAATCGGAACCGACACTCGTGGTCGCGGAGATTGTGATAACATGGGCATAATAGAGTCGACAATGGCGGAAGAGAAGTCGACAATGCCGGGAGGAGGAGGAAAGAGTCGTCACTACCGGAGTAGGGGGGATGAGTCGACATGGCCGGGAGGAGGAGGAAGAGTCGTCACTACCGGAGGAGGGGGAGGAGTCGACATGGCGGGAGGAGGAAGATGAGGAAGAATCGTCATCGCGACGGAAAGAGTCGATCTTGCCCGGAGGAGGAGTCGATCTTTGCTGGCGGAAGGAGGTGTCGATCTTCTATGGGAGGAGGTGTCTCAAGCTGCGATGATCGTTTCGGATATCTCTCGACTATCATGCACGAAGTCATCGTATTGATCAAGGTATGGGAATAGACGCCTAATCTCCTCCCGAACAAGGTCCGAACCCGACCTATCTCCCGATCTAGCGTCTATCCAAGCGAGAACCCTCCTCTCGAGATGACAGCTCTAACCGAGAAACGGCATCATCGACTCGTGTCTCCAATCGAGCGAACCGCTCCTCTGTAAGTCTCTCGAATCAGCTAATCTGCCGCATAACACCCCGAATCGGTCAAGATATCTCGTTTTCCAACTCGCGATGGATCAACACGAGTATCCTGGACGGATCGGTGGATCATCGCGCGCATAGTCGTGCGTGGGCGGATGGATCAACACGAGTATCCTGACGGATCGATCGTCATCCGTCCGCCATCTAAAGGATCATCGGCCGATGGGATGATGGACCATCTGTCCTAGGCCGTTTCTCCGCCTGCAATCGTAGGAGTAGCAAATGTCGGCCTCGAAACTTGTCTACCTCTCCCCATCCCGCCGCCTCTGTCTCTCGCGCCCCCTGCGGACTTCCTCTGTCCCCGCCATAGGGCCTGGGGCGGTCGAATCCGACACTCCTCTCTCGCGATAGGGGTTGGGGTTGTCGAATCTGTACTCATACCTCTATCTCTCGTTCCTCGCTTAAAAACCGGTTCTCCTCGGGATGAATCGAGAGACCTAACAAAATAACTGGATCATCGACTCCTCTATATATATCTGCTGAGCTCCTCCTGGCCGGATCCAATATCTCATGACACACTAAAGCCTCAGTAAATAATATAAATAAATTAATAAAAAAATAAATTAATTATTAAATAAATAAATAAGTAAACAATGTTAATACATACCGTGTCAAAGAAAAAATCTCATGTCAATAGCGGTCTTGAAAACCTCCAACGAAGGCACCTGAGCAACTCGGGTGTTAGATACTGAGTCGCCTGTGGCATTACCCAGCGAGGTATCGCCTCGAATGCCCAAATCTGTGAGAACATTGATAAGTATGAAAAATAAGATTTTTAAATATTTAAAAACTAATTACAAATATAAATAAAATAAAAACATATATGTACCAAAAAAGACATAAGTGGCCCCATAAAAATGATAAGAAGGTGGCCGATATCTAGGTGGAACGCCCTTAGTATATCGGCCAGTGGCGTAACATCATGCAGTGCCGAATATAATGCATCAATATCTCGAAAGGAGTATTTCCCCCGGAACGCCTCCCACTTTGCATCGCCCTCGATCAAAAACCACGACCAACGCCCATCATCGCGGTCATGTCGGCCATCGAAACACAAGATCATCATGTAAAAAGGCAAATAACACCTTCGCCACCTTCAGGGCATCGTCTCGTGAGTCACGGAAGGTGCCAACAACAAATAAATCGCGTAAATGCGCGGCGGTAACCCGATCACCCCTAGGCCAATACCGCCTATATATACCACTCTGGGTACCTCAAAATCACCGTTAGGGTCAAATGTGGACCCAAAATCGCAATCCCGATATCATAGCAAAATCACGCCGAGAGAATCGATAGTCTGCGCTCTCCGACGTGGAACCAACACTCCGATTCCGGAGCGTCCGCACATGCACCTCCATCGCAACTAATGCATGCATGCCGCATTACAACCGGCTCCGTCATACCCAAAATCCATAAAATATCCTAAGCCGACTGCTAAATTGACTATATAAATCATCATCGATCTCTAAAGAACTCATCTCTCGATGGTCTCAATAATATTCGATCGAATGTATCCCGCGATGTGGGCCTCTCTCGATGATATGAGGTCTCTTCCATTGTGGACCGACCTACAACAATTAATAAATTTCAATTTATTAAGATGAATTGTTGAAAAATTGCGAACTGTAGTGAAAAAACAAAGATGTGGGACAATATGGATATGGATATCTAGGCACGATATAGGCAAAGAATACATGAAAAGAATACAAAAAAACCCTACGGCACGATATCGTACCAAGATTTATAACTAGTTCAATTTATAACTAGGGCACGATATCGCACCCATTATAACAAGGCACGATATCGCGTTATACCTAGGTGCGATATGTGGCATGATATCGCATCTACCCAATTATAACAGGGCACGATATCGCGCCCGTTATACCTAGGTGCGATATGCGGCACAATATCGCACCCCATTATAACAGGCACGATATCGTGCCGCTTCATCTTCTACATCAAATCGCGCGCCGTCGGCCGCTACACCAAGTCACCAACATCCAACAATAACCCAACACACAAATTTATCAAACTTATTCACAAATTTATCCAACAATAACCCAATTGATAAACCCTAAACACCAAAATCTAACACTAAAAATCCTAAATCAATTAACCTAACATAAATAGAGTTTAAAACTTAAAATCAAACACTAAAAATCCTAAATCAATGAATCCTAAATGACGATTCTATGCTCATATGTAGACTTCCTCATAAAAAGCTCTTATGTAGACTTTTATTTAAGCAATTATTTTGCATATGCAAGCAAGGCATCCCAACCATTAACCATTAAATAAATAAATGACCTCATTTGTCCAATAATAATAATAATAATAATAATAATAATAATAATAATAAATGAACTTCATGTGTAGGGCGTGGATCATAAATTTTGTGCCTTAAAACCAACAATGTCAACTTTCTTATCTTGTGGAATCCTACATGAAATAATATCACGAAATTATATTTACTATTTTTTTATTATATGTAATAATATCTGGATCGAGTGAGACTTTTTTCTAATGCGAGTACCCATGAACTAATCTCAGTGTTTGGTTATTATGAATTGACAGTTAAGATTAATTACTAAAATTGAGTTTCAGTTGCCTAAATAATTAATAAAAAGACAAAATTATAAATGAGCACACATTCGTAATACACATTAATCTGAATTGTTTCAAAATCACAACCATCCAATAAATTAGATTCGATGGATGGAAATTCGTTGGAGGAATTTTTATTTTATTTACATGAAGCATCCCAATGTGGGATGGGGGATTAAGGTCACATCCCCGATCCATTTATATATGAGAGAAAATTACAAAAGTCCAGAAACAATTACAATTCAGAGCCATAACAAAATTACATCATTCTACTATATCTAAAAGAAGGAAATCCTAGTTGATCTATTTTAACAAAACCTCTAGCATTAAGAGGGAAGGAGACAGAGCTGAATTCCATACTTTCTCTGGAGGTAAGGCCAAGAGAAGCAAGGGAATCTGCCACTTTATTCCCTTCCCTATGAATGTATCCTATGTAATCTATTGACATTATTACAAGGCTATATCTATACATCCAATGTCCATGAAGATTGTTATTGATAGTGTTACAAAGAATACTTGAGTCTGTTTTAATCCACAGGTAGTCTAGCCCTTAAATGTAGGAGAATGTGACTGATGTCTCCAGAGCCAAATCTCAGCATGCAATGGCCCCTCAGCTCGTTGGAGGAACATATACATATGTTTCCTTATAAATGTGCATAAGTAAATATCTAAATGTGCATAAAAGACTTTTAGATGAACATTAACATTGATATTTGAACGTAAATTCACTTATTTTTTTCTTTATCTCTCCTCAATTGAAATATCACTTCAGAAAAACACAAGCCTTTTCAAAATAAATTATACCACATTATTCCTTGCAACAAAACTCATACAATTTTTCCAATAAAATTCTGATTTACGAATCAAAATTTATTTCACAAGTAGACATCCTTTATGACATTTAAAATTCTTTTGATGCACATTTAAAACGACAATAATGCTACATTACGTGCACATTTAGAAGTTCATAATGCACACTTAGAAGGATATTACCATATATACATGTTATATGTTTATTAGTCAGCCATCCTGTAGTGAATTTGCATCCATAAAATCTAAAATTATTAGATGGTTGTGATTTGATTTGGCTCTATGTTCTCATGTTATCCAATTTCTTATCCATACTAGGACAAATTACATTATTACCCTTCATATTAATAAATTAGTCCTCAACCACCTAAATTAAAGGATAAAATCTTGACCATTAAATCTTAATTACCAATGATTAAAATTAGTCCTTACAAACTCACACAAGGAATTTGTTCCTATTTAATCCAATTCCACGTGAAATAAAATTAAACTAATCGACCAAAGTTGCAAATGGTGCAATATGCCAAACCACTAGTTATATTATGTCAAATTGCTTCAAGAATCTAATTTATCAATCTAAGCATATCTAGAAATTCATCAATCGTTGGACAAACATATAACTTCTGTCACGCCCCTTTCAAACGAAATACAATAATACAAAATAGTCATCACGAAAAACTCTAGTAATACAAGCCAGGCTCTACCCGAGCTTTAATCCAAAATCACAATGTTTATGGTACACAAAATCTAAAATATAAAGGAAGTCATAAATACAATAACCTACTATCACTCATTAGTCTAATTACAAAAATTTGGTTATCTTTGAAAATTATAATACTCGCTTGGGGTTTGTATTTATAAAATAGAAACATATTTCAATATTTGTACTTTAGAAGTAATTAAACCTCAAGAGCAATTTTTGTAATTAACTCATAAATTTAAGCATAACTATGGTCGAAAGACAAGTTAAACATGATTTAACTCCTCGTCATCCATGGAGAAAATAGTCAGTCTGATCTCTCATTAAAACATTGCATCTGTAATTAATTCTTGAACTAGAAGTATCTTATTTGAGCAACCATAGCTTAAATGAGAAAGAAAAAAAAAACACAGAATTTTTTAAAACAGTCCATTGATTGATAAGACAAATCAGCCTATTACGAGTACTAGTATTATCAAATTTATAGGATATACAGAGCGCTATACATACACACACTGAGAGATTGTTCAAATTCTTGTCTATCACACTTAATTATTTATTAAATGCATTTTCACAAGCCCCAAACAAGGGAATGATGATAGTAAACTGAAATCTAAGGAGTCAAAAGGAGGCTGCCTGCTTTGATGAGCACAAATATACTGCCTCCATCTCCTCTTGAAATACGAAGCTCATCATCCAGGTACGTTGTGAGCAGCCATGATTCCGCATTGCGGTTGGAGATGGAAAACTTCAATGGTGGTCGGCTAGAAATCGTCTTGGCAACAGAGGAAGCGGTGTCCTCTACAGACGTGAGCAAACTTTTGAAGGGTGAGAGATCAATCTTTTGTCCGAGAAATTCCACATTATCTGGCAATACGATGGAATCTGTCAACTGGGGTGTCCCGATGACACCTTCTTCAAACTTAATCTGCAACTCAAAAAGTTCAAAAAGGTTCACATCACAGTCCCTAAAAACTTCATGAAACGAGAATTTTCTTTCTTTTCGACAACCAAGCAATAGATTAAAGAGATAATCACAAATACTATCATTGAGGTTTAACCAAATTAAAAATAAAAGACAATTATTTCTCAAATTTACAAATATCACCCCTAATATATATTTATAATTTACAAATTGCACTTATTTTCGGAGATCTCAGTAAAATAACACAAACCTTAAAAATGGTATTTGTAATTTTAAAAGATAACTGGATTTATTTGTAAAAACTGAACCTCGTGGATATTTTTGTAACTATCCCTAGATTAAGTTTTCATTGTAAGACTTACAAATGAAGTTATACATTGATAACAGAGGATTAAATTTTCAGGGAATAAATAATAGCACAAGTAGAAGGAAAAACCTGCACACGCTTAGGACTCCGAACTTCAAATTTAGCATTGGTAGAAATTGAAGTGGTTGCCCCTGGTCCAGAAAACAGGACTGAGTTCTGGACTGTGAAATTAACTGAGTCAATGGTTTGCGATATCTCTTCAATTTTCACCAATGGCAGTGCTGCACCCCTTGATAACAAAGGAAACAAACCTGAAAACGTCGTGTACCTGCAGTGCTCAAATGAAAAAACCAAGGAATAATCACTAGCTCCAATCTTGAATCTTGGCAATGCCTCGCCAGGCTTGATATTGTGACATTGGTATGGTTTTTCTGTCATATTTTTGCTTAGGACTTGAAAGCATAGCATAGCATACACAATAGAGCTTAAAAAGACTCCCGATTTTTAAATGCCATATTTTTCTCCAATTTGCATTTCATAAACTTATATGCAACTCTAACTAGTTATACAAACTTGCAGAACAAAAAAGTACTAAATGCTAGTGATTGACTTAGGTTCACAGAATGAGATATCAAATTCTTCTATAAGCAGCAGTGATCGCATAAACGTAAGGCCTAAATATCCATTACAAACTGAAAACTCTAGCATCTTTGCAGTTGTTAACGAATACGCATATGCCCAATTTTATTCAAAACTCATAGTTCTTCATTTATGATCCCAATCCATCTATAGTGTAAAACATCAAAAGATTGTGAATTCCAGCTCCTAAATAATACTATTTAACTTGGTGTCAATTTTTCTCCAATTTGCATTTCATAAACTTATATGCAACTCTAACTAGTTATACAAACTTGCAGAACAAAAAAGTACTAAATGCTAGTGATTGACTTAGGTTCACAGAATGAGATATCAAATTCTTCTATAAGCAGCAGTGATCGCATAAACGTAAGGCCTAAATATCCATTACAAACTGAAAACTCTAGCATCTTTGCAGTTGTTAACGAATACGCATATGCCCAATTTTATTTAAAACTCATAGTTCTTCATTTATGATCCCAATCCATCTATAGTGTAAAACATCAAAAGATTGTGAATTCCAGCTCCTAAATAATACTATTTAACTTGGTGTCAATTTTCGTATAAAAGATTATACAACAGGCTCAGCAAGTGAAATAAGTAAATAAGACATAACCAGATACATAATCTATGCGTTAAGTGGGCACACCAATAATACAATACTGGAAAATGACAACTACAAACTGGCCTACCGCCTATACACAATAGAACAAGTGAATCACTAATCATGATATTGAAGAAACAATTAAGATCCAAACAAAAAGGTATAAAATTATGCTCGATAAACTCACAAAAATAAAAGTTGCAATGGTCAAATTCAAAATCTAATAAACAATAACTATCAATCTCCAATCAGAACTTACGCAAGAATCCATTTTCCATTGAGTAGGGGCAAAGCCTCAGTTGGAGCAGGAGTCGGGTTTTTCGCCTCGAGCTGCGTGATGAGCTCCACAATCTCCGCCCTGGTTTCACTAGAGGCGCTCAATCCCCTGTTTGTTCCATAGAAAGAGTCCACCAATTTCTTCTTCAATAAATCGATTTCCGAGGGTTTCTCCTCCACAACCGCCACCGATGGAGCTGAAGAATCGGGGCCCCACTCATCCTCGCTCACCGCCCGCACAGCGAAACTCTGCTTCAGCTTCGTAGATTTCGCGTTCGAAAGAGCCGAAAAATTGATCCGATTAGCGGGAGAAATTGATGTACTGGGGATCAATTTTGAGTTCTGAGATGAGTTTTGGAAGGTTTTACATGGGAACTGACTGACAGAAGCCATTGAAGCCATTTTTGTTGAGCTTGAAAAGATCGAAGATATTTTTGTTGGGGTTTTCCACAATGAGGAAAAAACAGAGGTGGTACAGGGTTTTAAATTTTGATTATGACCTTTTTATATTACTCGTTAAATAGCGGAAATGACGATGTTACCCTCCATATGTTCATTAATTCTTGTTAGGTGCTGGGGCTATTGTGGGCTTTCACCTAATTTTGTACCCAGTAACGACATTTTTGTGTAACGTGTGAGGTAACGATTGGTCTACGTAGTGATTTCTTTAGCTTCACAAAATAACTTGATATTCTAGAACATTCTTCATATTTCTTATTTTTGTACTCTTTCTAAATTCTAAGCCTTTATTTTAATTTTCAAAATAAGGCATACAATTAAATATTGTGAACCAAATCGGCTCATTAATAAGGGTACAAAATAATAGAAAATGGAGACACCCAATTCTTCAATCATGTGGAATTTTTACGATATTTAGATAAAGTTTGTTAAGTGTGCTTAATTTTCATGGCATAGCCATGTGAATTGACTGTTTCCAGAAAATAAAACAAAAATCAAGATTCAATAATCTATTTAGACTTCTAGTTAAGCACGCAATTATCTTATATTCATGCAATGCGCCTGTACCACTGAATAAATAAATGAACTTCATGCGTGGTACGTTGATCATAAGTTTTGTGCTTTATAACCAAAAATGTCACCTTACTTATCTTGTGGAGTCATACACAACCAATGGTATAGCCAGGAATAAAACGGTGTGAGCTGATATACAAAATTGAGGTGGATTAGATTAAAAAATAAAAATAACATCATATAAAAATTAAATAATCTTTTAAAAAACAAATACTTAGAAAAAGAAATTTATAAAGGGGGGACTGGCACCGGCGGACACGGGGGGGACAAGGGGGGCTGCTATCCCCCCAAAATTTTCCAAAATTATCTTTTCCCCCAAAAAAAATTTTAAAATTATTTTTTTATAACTAAAATAAAGGATTTTTTTTTACAATTGCCCCCTCAAAACTTTGATAAAAAACTTCAAATACTTGTGTTTTACAATTGCCCCCCAATTTTTTTTTCTTAGTTTAAATATATGAACTCGGTCCGTTTTTCGCCCCTCAAAGCCGGAATCTTGCGTCCGCCACTGGGACTGGGTGCCCGGGTTGGTCCCCAAACTACGCCACGATACACGACATTATATTTACTAATATTTTATTACATATAATAATAAAACTAATTTATCGATCTAAGTATATCTAGAATTCATCAAACATTGCAAAAATATATTTTTTTCGTTGTTTTTTAACAATAAAATTGTTATAAATAGTATGAAGCAACAAATACTTTATTCTCTTAACTCTCATTAACCTTCAAATAAAGCTATAGATGGATGACCCAGGTCGGCAGACCAAAGGACAAACGGTTCTAAGCCTCATCTTCAATTTTAATTTTCTTCTGTTTTTTTACGTCCTTGTTTTGTGGCCCAAAAGTTGTTTGGGCCTAACAAGGGTCAAGCCTGTGATCCCTTGCCACTTGGCACTCGCGGCTTCGTAAATATTAATTTTATATAAAACATCTACAGTTAATTTGCATGTTTCCCTTTTCTTATATAACTAAAACAATTTTTAATTTAAAAAATGTAAACCCTTTAATCTCCCCTCCCAAACAAGGCCTATTTAGGATGACCAGTGTAAATTATTATCTCATGAACTGGAGAACTTTATCAAAACAAGTGCAACTAATCATTTTCACTTTTTTTTTTTTTTTTTTTTGAGTGGATAAAAAATAATCATTTTTCACTTGAGCGTCTATAGAATATTTGGTTTAGCCTTTAGGTATCCTAAAGAGGAGGGCAAATTCTAAATGGGCCAAACCTCGTGGAATGGGCCTGCTTCAGTCACAAACTCTGAAACTCACATGCATATTTGCAGGACTGTAGTTAATATTCCTCTAATTATTGAAAAATAAGGAAACATCTATATCCCTCTTTCTTGTTGTACTAAAAGCTACTATATTAAAGTATCTTATTGTTAAAAAAACTTAATTGATCTGATCTAAACTTGTCAGAGTGCCAGATGTTTAATGCAAAAATATATATTAATCTATAATAATGTTATTTTTTCAGCTTTTTAGATTGATAATCATGAAGCCCAAGTTAGGTTATCGTTAATGGGTTGGGGTAACTTAATTGAAGATAAGGATGAGGCCCAAATCAAGCCCTCTATGTGTACTGGTCGAGCTGAATGAATTTATGAACTCTAGTCTCTAGCCCATTACACCATTTCCAATAGACTCTCTAATTTTTAGTAGTAAATAATTATTTTTTATTGATTTAGCTCCCAAATTATTTAGCCTCCAAAATTTACATGTCTAGCTCTTCCGACCGTGAGGCTCGGGAATATTTAAGTATGTTTTTTTTTCGATTTGTTACATTTTAGCATCGAGAATGGTTCAAATGCATGACAGATTGACCAAGTAAACTTACAATTGTGATAGTTGACCGAGTTATCCAATAGCTCGTGATTGATTAGTGCTCGAGATGTCCTTTCGGATTTGGAGGATCTTATGTGATATATATGCAGATCTTTGGGATATGTCTTATCTAAATTAGTGATGATCGGATAGGTAATCGAATCCTTTTGGGGTTTCAACCTATTTTTCCTTACCTTCGCCTATAAATACAACTCTCTAGGACAATGTACATTTTTTCACTTAACATTTACGTTGTTACTAGACTAGGGATGGCAATGGGTAGGATTCTAGGTAGGATTCTATATCCTCCATCCCCATACCCATTTATTATATTCATACCCATACCCATACCCATACCAATCGGGTATTCGGTTTTCATACCCATCCCCATACCCATCGGACGATCGGTATTCATACCCTACCCATACCCTCTTACCACTTACAATTGTATTTTTTTCAAATTTAAGTTATTTCTTTTTTTAAAGAGAAATTGAAGTTATTTAAATAAAAATATAGATATTTACTAAATTCTTAAGGAAACAATAAGAAAAAAAGAATACATATAAGAATTAGCGAACTATATATTATAAAAATATAGCAAAATATTAAAAAGGATTAAACAAAAGTGTTAGTGGGTTAGTAGATTTCGATTGAGACTTGGGGAAAAATTATTTTCTTTAAATATAAATAAATAGAGTTGTATAAATAAAAAAATATGTAAAATATTATAAATAAATATATATGTAGATATATTATATATATAATATTATTATTTAATCGGGTATCGGGTAAGGTATGGGTAGGATGTACCTAGACCCTCCTCCATACCCATACCGGAAAATACCCATACCCACATACCCATTTATTTAATCGGGTACAAAACTCTACCCTCCATACCCTCCTCCGTTAGGGTCGGGTATCGGATCCTCCGTCGGGTTCGGAGGAAATTGCCATCCCTATACTAGACATTAGTCTATTCTCTTAGTTCTAATAAATTATTGTTTGATTTAAGCATCGAGTTGTTTCACCAAAACCTTGTGTCCCGCTTCTAACGGTTTGTTTTGCAAGGATTTTGTATCGGGGTAGCAGAATTACGGAAGTTCTTGGTTGTTTTAATTTAGAAACCATCAAATAAGAAGTGTAATGATTTTTGGAACACTTAACCAAATAGTTGAATAATTGAATTATTTTTCTTCATTTCCCTCATTTTTTCGTGGAACCAGATTTGATTCGATGTGTAACGTTTGTAATTGAGAAATGCATGTGTAATTTATAAATAGAAGGGATGTTTCTGTAACTAAATCTAATCTCAAGAAGTATTTAATTTCCATCAAGTGTATTGCATCTTTCCGATTAGCTTGTTTTAATATTTTTCTTTTAACTTTAGAACTTTAAAATTGTAAAATTCGTCTTTTTCTTAAATGTTGTCATCTTGTCTTCGCCATTTCCTCAATCAACGTGAAAAACCATAAACTATAGGGACAATTACAAGAACTATCCTTAGAGTTTAGCCTAATTACAAAAACTCCAGTTATATTTCAAAATTATAAATACTCCTCTTAAAGTGTTACGAACATCCCTCTTTGAAGTTTGTATGTCTTAACAAATACCCCATCCGAAAGTTGCAATTTGTAAAACAGTAACATATGTCAATATAGTAGTTTTGTAATTAACCGTAAACTATATTTTAGAGCACATTTATCATAAACTGGTAATTAAGTGCACCACATTGCCATCTCTTTGGACAATCTATTGACAATGATTTAATTCAAATTGTCCCTTGAGTCCTATTTGTTTAAATAAAGAATGTCATCAAATATCATTTAACCCAACCAACAACCCTTTGGTCAATCATTCATGAAAAAACAAAGGGAAATAATTGGTGGAAAATAACCAAAGCAATGGACCTTCTTTATATCCCACACATATCACTATCCAGATCCAAATCTTAAAAGCCCTCTTTAAATTCAAATAGTTTGACCTTAATTTTGGAAGAACTTATTTAAACATTTTGATACTCCAATTTTTATATCTCTTTCATGGTGATGATCAGTCCCCACCATGGAGACTGTATTTAGACAGCTAACAGCACGCCAAGAGCATCATTTATTTCCAAAATTATCCACAGGAATCCATTATTTCAAGCCTTTTCACCTATCTTTGTAATTTGTGGAGAGGAATTTTTGTTGCCACGGATTTGGGTATTATCTAGTAAGCTAGGAATATCAAAGTAGCACTCCACAACTCTATTAAATTTTATGAGTCGTTTGAGAGTAGGGATGGCAAAATGACCCGTGGCGGGGCGGGGGTGGATCAGGTATCATCTCCGCCGCCCCTGCTATTTGTTTTATTTTTTTATAATATATTTAAGGTATATTTTATATGTATATTGTATAAAATAATATAATTTTATGTATTTAATATTATATTTAACATATATAATGACAAATTTTATAAATACTATGTATTTATAATACAAATTATAATATTAAAAAATTATTAATAATATAAAATATAAGATGAAAATATAAAAAAAATTCAACAACGGGACGGGGCCATTGCCATCCCTATTTGAGAGAGTTAATGTTGATGGCGGTTTTAAGAATCTTTACTGCAACTCATGATCTTACGTTGCGCCTAGCAGCAGGATTTTTGTCCTCCCTAGGTTTGCAATGAACACATACTTTTAGTTTTGATCGGTGCAATGAACACATACTAGGAAGATACAAAGGTACAAGTTCGAGTCCCGGAGAGGGCAAAAAACCTGCGGCCAGGCACAGCAAAGGCTCTTAAACCGTTGTGTCAACAATTAATACTATATTATTTGTTCATTTTATTGGTTTCACTAACCACACAACCTGATTTTTCAGGTTATTAGATACTACCTAATTGGATAGTAGTCAATTGACAAACTTTTTTAAAAGAAAACACACATGCTCATATCATAAATGGACAGATGTAAACATTGTAATGAAGTTGTGTGCTACACAATTTGGTAGGATCGAACTTTCCTGATTTTCCCAATACAGTCGATAGCCAGTTTTGTTTTCACCTAACTGAAGAAGAATTGCCTAAATCTATGTTGCCGCCGAGATTTATGGCACTCTTTGTCAGCTTTTTTTTTATATACTACACATGCCACAGAAAAAAAAAAAAAAAAAAAAAAGGAGGGGGTGTTCCAAATTAGTGGTATTAACATGAGAATGATTGTAATCTCTCTTTCCCAAGTCGTTTATTTTTTTAAATTATTGATGATGAATATGGCCATGAGATGAGAAAATTGAGATTTTTAAATTAATAAATGAATTTAATGTAAACTTCATATGATTATTTGAATGATATATTAGTAAAAAAAATACTTGTACTTTAATTGAGAATTACATGGATTATTATGCATTTGACTAATTTAATTACGTACCCTTAATTAATTTGCTTAGATTTAAGTTGCAATATATCATTCAGCCTCACTGTTGGGATCCATTACCAACAAAATCATCAATTGTATCAATGCACCGAATTGAAATTTTATTATGGGTTACCATATGAAATAAACGTTGACTAGGTTGGATATGCTTGAGAAAGCACCTTGGTCAATGTGACGTAACTCTTGGCCTCTCTATGGAGAGGTCAACGGTCCGAGCCCCTCGGTACATAATGATGGAACAATTAATATTGAGTGCTTCAAACGGCAGTGCATGAGCTTAGGTTGAAACTCGATGGGAACCTACAATTGGATAGAGAAGAGTGCAACATGGAGTAATCACTTGTGTGACGACTCCTTGGTTGTGGTAGTTGATGATATTAGAAACTTGAGAGTTATTGTGCGTTAAGCGGTTTCGCGCTACGTGGAAAGCGATTCTTTAGAAAGCGAAGTTGTTTCCCAAAAACTACCATATATGGGAATAGAATACGAGTGAGAGAGAGAGAGAGAGAGCAATTTGGTCTTTTATTAGATTGCATTTTCATTGGCTAGAAAGAAATTACTATAAATCTAGGGTCGAATATTTCTAATAAAACAAGGCACGTGATTGGTGGTGGTCCAAATGTCCAATGATGCAATTGGTTAGTACAGGCCTAACTGCAATTTTAAGTACCTGGAAAATGTAAGTAGCTAGGGTACATATATACATTCCTAATGTAGCTGGATTTAGAAATCATAATTGAAATTGTAAATTGCAATTAATAGGCAAAGGAATAAATAATCGAGCATGATAAATGCGATATATACGGCTTTAATTCTTGATGTGGACTCGTGGTTATATGGTGGAGCCTGACAGGGTATATGTGTTATAGAAGAATGGCATCTTCTCAAGTTGGAGCACAATGGGAACTCAAGGAAAGCTCATAGAAAATTCATCCAACATAAGAACAAGTCCAAAAATTTCGTAAACACTCAAAAAAAAAAAGTGATTCTCGACTTTTAGTTACAAAAATATTATATTCTAGTGTTTTCAAATAAAAATTTCTGCTTTATTTACTCAAAATCTAAAAGTAGGAGAGATGTGTTTTATATTTATGATTTTACTTGTGGTTTGAGCACACAAATAAAACACTCTTACAATTTATCCACCAAAAAATTCTCACTTAACTTAATTAATTTTTAGCTTCTATTTATAAAAATTATCAAGTTATGATTATCAACTTCTTGTAGTTTACGTGATGATAAATTACTTCTTCTAAAAGTAGAAGTGTTTGCAAACACTCCCCAAATTTGATACAGTGATGTATTATGTTCTTTTAGCATAAGAGCTTGATTCGACTTTATCACCACAAACTTTTAGATATTTTAGTCACATTTATTTATAATTTATTCTATAAAAATAAATCAAATACAATAAAGTGTTTACAACAACAAATTGTCGAATAGGGGGGAAAATGGTTATGCCATGTAGTTTTGGCGAAGATATTTAATTTATCATCAATTCCCACTATTAACACTTGGATTAAGACTTAAAGATTCTTTGCCAATAAAAGTCTATAAACAAAGCATATAAAATATGGATTTTGTAATTCCATATTTTTCTTCTCGTTATAGCCTTGACTAGCAATTATGGGTTGGTGAAAACTTTTCAAAAGTTGGTCTCAATTTTTACATCAGGAAAGTTCATTAATCTTTTTTTTTTTGTTAAGCTAAAAGTTCATTAATCATAATCGAATAGACAAAATGGTAAGTTGACTCACTTGACTGAGCAAATCTCGTGGACCGTTAGTCCAATTATCGTTATCATCAGCAACCAGTAAATTTGTCAAATTGGAAAAGTAGTCTAGTCCAGACATTGGCCAATTTTTTTTTCTTTTTTGTTTTCTGAAATAAAAAAAATTTAAAAAAAAAAACGCCAGAGGCATAAGTGAATGGCCATTGGCCAGTATTGAATTCGTGTCAACTTAGTAAAAAACCCTTGTAGTTTTCTTTGGGGCTCAACACTTCAAATCAAACAATCCATATTATATTTTCCTCAAAAAAACAAAATCCATATTATATTAATATATTCCTCCTTTCGTAGTTGTTTCCTTTTTCACATCAACAAAATAAAAAACATTAATTGTGATTGTAAAATTGAAGTGCACAAATCAAGAGAATAACTTATGGAGACTATTGAATGTTAATTTGAATTGTCGTAATAATGCATTTCAAATTCTCACTTTATTATTATTTTTTTATTTTTTAGCCAAAATTAGGTGATAACACTTATACTTGAAAAAAAATTAGGCTGTGATTGGTTGTCAATTTTTTTTTCCCCAAAAATTTTCCAGAAACAATTTTGCTTTATATTCAAGCAGACTTAGCACTTGTCCGTTTCCAACTGCTTACGAACGTGTTTTTGCTGGTTTTCTTACCAATATATAAGGAAAGTTTCAGTTTAGATGGTCGAATTATAAACCTTGATATTTTAAATATGCCATAATTTTAGTTGTAAATTACACACAACAATATAAAAGAGAAATAGAAATAATTACTTTCTCTCTACAATATTATTCTCTCTCTAATATTTATTTCTTAATAATTTGATAGTTCTATAATAATTTTCTTGTGTTCTTAAATTGTTGTTCTAAAAATGAATTATCGCGGCATGTAGTATTAATAATTGTTGATTAAGCTATAAAGCAACTTAAAAGCTTTTTTTTTTAATAATAGGAAAAGCTATGAGGTATTTGAGAAGAAATTTTGAAGTTTGCAAATTGGACATAGCAATCGACTTTAGTGACGTGGCTTTTAAATGTCAATATCTTTTGAATTTTCCTTTTAATGATATTAAAGTATTTTGGATTTAGCTAGGACTTAAGTGAAAATAAAACAAAACGGAAAATGGAAATTGAAAGGGAAACTAAATTCCACTACATATACTTCATACTTGAGTACAAAATAAACATTTTAACTTGTTTAATGTAATTGAATACCACCAAAAAACATATGATATTCATTAGATATATGTATAGTCATAAAATATTTTTCTTCAAATGTCATTCCAAAACTGTACAAGGTTAAAATATTTATATTCTATTTTCACCTACATTTTAAATTCAAAAAGCAATTATATTACCATAAACGTTATCTTCATGCTAAAATGGCGCGGGGCCATGGAGGCAAATTAGCATCCTCCTGTCAGTTAAATTTCATGACACTCCCGTGGATAGCTACCCATTTGGGTGTATAATCCTTGAATCAAATACACATTCGTGTGGGTGTGAATGTGTGTGTGATGATTCAAGAGCCATAACTCATGACCCCATGTGTAGAGTCATCAATTTGTTCGGGCTAGGCCGACAAGATTAGCCCGTCGGGCCAAGTGGAGAAATCAAGCGGTCGGGTCGGCCGCACTTCTTCTGACCACTATTTTGGGGAGCCTAACACATGTATTAAAAATACACTGATTTGCTCTGGGCCGGCCTCGGACCTACTGGGTCGGGCCAAATAGGCCAGCTCTTTTCGGGCTTGTAAAATCGCAGCCCAATCCGGCTCTATTATTGGCCGGTCGGGACAGCCCATCAAACCGGACTTTTTTTTACATCTCTACACATATGGTTGGTCACCCACTTGGGTAGCATGGAATAAACCCCGTTAGGCCAAGAGAGCCGGCACTAACTAGGGCCCACCCCCACCAATAAAAAAAAAGGATCAAAAAAGCTATAACGACTCAAATATATTTTTTAATATATATTAAAAGAATACTTTAATAATAGAATCAAACACATTCAATTGACGCTCGGGCCGGGTGTCACTAAATCGAATCGAAATGAATATTGATATCTTACTAAATACAATATAATCAAATTTGACTTTCTTATATTCACTACAAAAAAAAATATCCACATAATTTTCCAATAAAAATGATTTTGTCACTAAAATCTACATTTATCTACAGAATACCGACAAAACACAAAATATTATTTTTTTCCAAACTATACCGATAAATTTTCAATAATTTTTAAATTTACCGATATAATATTGTAGGTATTTACCAACCATCTTAGATTTTATTGGTTAATATTTACTTACAATGAATGTACATACATCGATTTTACCTATACTTTATATTTTACAATTATCTTATTACTTATCTACATATTATTTTTGTAGATAAATTAGGATTTTTCTATGAATCGATCTCAATGAACTTTTAACGATCAATGTTGTGTTCATTTGATTTCAGCCCTAATTTAGATTTTGTTCCAAACTTGCAATAGTTTGTGTATTGTAGCAGTAAAATATTGCTCCATAAAATAGAAATAGTTTTGAGAATGAAGAGAAGTAAATAAATATTATTATTTAACTAATCTTTAAGTTAGAATAATAATATGATACCTCCATTATCTTAATAATAATAGTATATAATTGTTTTCCAACTTTTATTTTGATATTTCCTCAAAATCAAACTAGGGAATTGGTCCCAACTCCCAACTTGGTAGCTGGCCAAATGTGATTCACATACGTGCTCCACAACTCTTGTTCCCACTCGGAATTATTTGTTCACTTCTTTGATTTGGATGTGCCTAATATGCCTTTGATGCTACAACCAATGGCATAGACATGAAATTTTACTTTATGGGCCGATACACAAAATCGGGATGAAGAAATAAAAATTAATCGAAAATTCACATAAATTTTAACTAAAAATATTTTTTTAAAAAAAATTTACCTTGAAATCTTTTTTAGGGGGCAGGGCCTAGGTTGGCCCCCTCCTTCGCATTGGCTACAACTAAAGGTATCCACATAGTTTTTACTTTTTATGTCTTTGTTTGTAAAAGTTAAGGTTATCAATTAATCAAATCATCCATCTATTGTTATTCTTTTTTATATGACATATCTTTGGTGGGTAAATACATTTGTGTGTAAGTGTGTCGAATGTTCGTATTTCGAATCATGGATTAGTAAAAATAATTTAAACTTGATTCGGCATGCTTGATTCAAATCAGGATATTTATATATAAATGAAAAAATATCTCATAGAATTTACTTATTCAATTTTTCTTTTGAATTAAACTTTTAAATATAATTATTTACATTTACCTCACAACATTGTTCTAAAAATCCCCATATAACCCTAATTAGTCCCCGCCAAGTCAAAACTCCCATTTTCCACATACGCTTTTTTTTTTCCGATTAGCCCTTTAACTCCGCACAGCGCCCACCTAACCCCACAGCTCCCTACGCCTCTGCCCAACCCACCGCCCAATTAGCGTCTAGCGCCTTTTAGATTACCGTCTCACAGGGGCCAAATAAGACCCTCCCACTCTATAAATTGCCTTCAAAGAACTCCCCTGTCCACTGCAATACAAAAACAGAGTAAACACACACACACACACATAAAAATGGCAACTTTTCCAGTGATTAACATGGAGAAGCTCAACGGAGAAGAAAGGGCATCAACAATGGAGATGATAAATGATGCCTGTGAAAACTGGGGTTTCTTTGAGGTATACTTAACAAATTTCTCTTCTTCTAAATTCTAATCCTCTGTTTTCTTACCCAAAAAAAAAAAAACTTTTTTGAGTTGTTTTTTTTTAGTTACTGATTTTGTGCTTGTTACTTTTGTGAAGCTGGTGAATCATGGAATTGATCCTGAGTTTATGGACACTGTTGAAAAGCTGACAAAGGAGCACTACAGAAAATCCATGGAACAGAGGTTTAAGGAAATGGTGGCTAGCAAAGGGCTTGAAGCTGTTCAGTCTGAAATCGATGATTTGGACTGGGAAAGCACTTTCTTCTTGCGCCATCTCCCTGTTTCTAACATATCTGAAGTCCCTGATCTTGAAGATGAATACAGGTTTTTATTTGAATACTATTTCATTTTAGAAAAAAAAAAGGATTAATCACAAAAGATTTAGTCTAATTACAGTATATAAAAAGTAGATATCTTTGAAATTATAGATACCCCAATTATATTTGTTTCTATTTTACAAACTGCACGGGGTATTTGTTAAACAAATTAAATTTGAGAGGGTGTTTATAAATAATTTTTTTATAATTAAACCAAACTTTAAGGGTTGTTCTAGCAATATAAGTTTTTTATAATACACCTTAACACCTATATAGGGATAAATACAAAAATATCCCTGAGGTTTAGCCTAACTTCAAAAAAAAACCCAATTGTTTTTCAAAATTACAAATATCCAATTGATATTTGTTTCTCTTACAAATTACCCATAAGTGGTGGATATTTTTTTTATGTAAATACAAATTTAAGGGGGATCTTTGTAACACTATAAAGGCATATTTGTAATTTTAAAAGATAACTGGAGTTTTTTTGTAATTAAGCTAAACCTCAGGTGTGTTATTTTAATTATCCTCATATACATATATATCTAAAGTTTTCCAAAATTGAGATAGAATCTAAGATAGTATTTTAATTTCTTTTTCTTATTTGAACTGTTTGGATGAAAACAGGAAGGTTATGAAGGAATTTGCTGCCCAATTAGAGATATTGGCTGAGCAGCTTCTTGATTTGCTATGTGAGAATCTTGGGCTTGAGAAAGGTTATCTCAAGAAAGCATTCTATGGCTCAAAAGGCCCGAATTTTGGGACTAAAGTGAGCAACTATCCCCCATGCCCCAAGCCCGATCTTATCAAGGGCCTTCGGCCCACACCGACGCTGGCGGCATAATCCTTCTCTTCCAGGATGACAAAGTCAGCGGCCTCCAGCTCCTCAAGGACGGCCAATGGGTCGACTTTTCCGCCCATGCGCCACTCTATTGTCATCAATCTTGGCGACCAACTTGAGGTAGTAATCTCACTATGTAAGATGTTAGAGCTTATAAAATATTAGATCTTTTAAAAGTGAAAATATTGAAGTGCCTGATAAAATAAAATAGTGAAGTTTTTAAGATGTTAGTACATCATTTCCTAATTAAAATAAGGGATAATTACAAAAGAGCCTCTGAGATTTGGGCTAATTACAAAAAAAAACCCAAAAATCTTTCAAAATATATAAAAAAAACAATCATGTTTGATTATGTTATAAATTTAAGGGGATAATTGTCATATTTCTATAAATATTAGAGGTTTTTTGAAAAGTTTTTTGCTTATGAAGGGAGAAATCTAAACGGAATCAAACCTCAAAATTTTTTTTTTTCAATTTTGAAAAATCTTTGGGTTTCTCTGTAATTAGCAACCTCAAGGGTTCTTTGCAATTATCCCTTCAAATAATCAAAGCTAAAGAAGATTCCTAATATAAGATCTATATTTTTTTGTTTGTTTGGAAAAGAGTTGAGAGCTCCTTACCTTTTTTAAAAACAACTTGAACATCTTTTTCTTAGCATCTTGTAAACACTTTCCGGAAAAAAAAATTACCAAATAAATTTTAGGGATAATTACAACAAACCCTCTGAAGTTCAGGCTAATTACAATAAAAGCCACAGGTTTTTGAAAATTATAAAGAACCCTAGATTTGACTTTGTCTTACATTTCCCCCTACATAGAAAAAAAATATTTTAAAGACCCCCCAATAGTTATACAAATATTACAATTACCCCGTGATTTTAAGACATAACAAACCTGATGGGTTTTTTGTAATTTTGAAACATCTCCGGGCTTTTTTTGTAATTAGCCCAAACGCTCTCGAACTAGAATTTTTCTCACCATTTCTTTTGTCCTTTTTCTTGAAGGTGATCACAAATGGAAAGTACAAGAGTGTGCTGCACAGAGTAATAGCACAAACTGATGGAAACAGAATGTCCCTTGCATCATTCTACAATCCAGGAAGTGATGCTGTCATCTATCCTGCTCCAACTTTGGTTGAGAAGGAAGAGGAAAAAGATCTTTACCCGAAATTCGTGTTCGACGACTACATGAAGCTGTATGCTGGACTCAAGTTTCAGGCCAAGGAGCCAAGATTTGAAGCCTTCAAGAACATTGAGAACACTGCTAATTTGGGACCAATTGTAACTGCTTAAGTAGTAGTAAATTCAGAGGTTATAATGTGATGTTGTGTAGTAGTTTAATTATATTGGGGGATGTTATAAGTATGTTTTTTATCATAGAAGGATTATTTGGCTATTTTTAGATTGGTTGTCTTGGTATTTTGGCCCAAATTTTCCAATTTGACAAGACATAAGAAATCAAAGAATTATAAAACATGTATTCTCAGAAGACTTAGACTTTATGCTCATAACTCATAAAGGAACAAACTGCAGGATATTTTGAACTCAAAACTCAAAAGCAGCCTTTGGTAAAAAGCACTTGTGGAGGAAAATGAGTAAATGACGGAATTTTTAAACAGAGCCCACAATTTTATGCAGCTTGTGGACCGTTTGAAAATATCAACTTCGAACTTGGAATAAAAGTGGAAAATCCATTTAAGTAAAAAGGATAATTACAAAAATTATACTACATTTAGTTATGCTTTGCTATCTTTCAAAATCACAAATACCTCTTGACATTGGTTTATCTTTTACAAATTGCACCTCAAAATTAGATTGGCGGCCAGGTTAGGTCGGGCCGAAAATTCAATCGAGCAACTAATTTACTAGCCTAGTCAGTCCTAACCCCATGTTTATGCCAAAATTATATAGGGGCTATTCAGGCCAACTCGAGCTTCGAGCCGTCGGGGACAGTATAAATGCAGCTCGGCCCTATCACCGGGTCGAGCTGAAACTGACAGCTCTAAGTTAGCAAAATGCAAAACTCAAGGGGTGTTTGTAAAACTTTAAGGAGATATTTGTAATTAGGCTAAACCTATGGGCAAAATTTTGTAATTATCCCAAGTAAAAAGTCAATAAAGTGGAAAATCCAAGCTACTGGTCCTGTTGTCCATTTCCATTAAAGAAATACTTCTAAAATCCCAGATTGGTGTTGTCCTAATTATTTGAGCCAAGAGAGATTTTCTGAGCAAAGAAAGGTGGGACAATTGTACAAACTTCCACGTCGGCAGTTTTATTGTTTGTATAATGCGATACAGCTCTTAGTGGGGTTGCAACTAATGTAACACAATATTCCCAAATAGATTCCAACTACTATAAGTGGAGGAGTAAATTGGTGCACGATTGACGATTTCAGGACCTTCATCAACTAGGGTGGCATTCGAGTCGTGTATTGATTCGCGGGTCGTATTGAGATACGATAATCATACAAATTTGGCCAAACTCAAACACAACCTTTTTAATATACGGTAACCCAAACACGACCGAAATGACACGTATATTTTTCTAGTCTTGAATAAACCATCTACTTGTAATGATAAAATGGGGATTTCAGATTATTTATATATAGAATATTAAAAATATAATGAATTACAATCAAAATATTGCGGAAAATAATAGTATTTCTTCTAAGAGTTTGTATGAATCGAAGAAACTCGAATTGGCAAAATTTGCAAAGAAAGCAAAATGGAAAATAGCTCGAATCGTGTGTTGAACACACTATCCTTAAAACAGATTCGTCTCTCCTATTATGGACGTTTGTTTCCCAGGATAAGACGAAAAACCGGATTACCTATTCCTACGAATCAAAAATTATGCCCAAAATTATCACCAAAAATTACAAGAGTTGGAGATGTATGGAAACTTTGTAAGTTTTTTTGTGTTTTTTCAAATGAAAATCAAGTCATATTTATAGGAAAAACTATGACCTTTCATCAAGTAAAATATTTGATTTTTACTATTTAAAAGGTCAAATAAATTTGGCCTTTACTATTTAAAAGGTTAAAATACCCTTTACTATTAAAAGGTCAAATATGTAATTTTCCTTCAAAATTTCCAACAAATATGCAAATCGTAATTTGGCTTGATAATAGGCTTATCGATTAGGACTTCAAAGAACATGAACAAACTCCAAATAAGTTGTACTCCTACAATATGTTAACATTTAAACAAAAAAGGCAATTAAGAATTAAGAGAAAACACAAACATATGATGCAAATATCCACGAAATGACAATTAATTAACTCACCAAATATCAAAGTAGAATTAATTACAATTTTCTTCTTCAAATGGGTTAAACAGTTTAAGTGGGTCTGACATGATTATGACCCGAATAATAAATGGGCTGACCTGAACCTACTTATATCGTGTTAAGTTCGGATCGTATTTTCACGCATGTCGGAGATTGTCACCCCTATATCAGTAACATAAGATCTTGGAGTAGAAATAATGAAATATGCCTATCCCAGCCATTAAACCAAATCCGGATCTTGGGATATAGTATATCAGCTATCTGATCCTCATATCAATGCACTTGGATAGAAATAGAAAGACATCTTACTGAACTCGATGAATCATTTGAAATCTCATGACAATCCATATGGATTGCAAAATCATATCCCCCAAACATGAGCATATCTTCCAGAAAGAATTTTTTTTTCTTTTTGCGTCAGATAGAATTATGAGAGAAATAGGAAAGTGATAGGGATTCAAGCGAAGACATTGTCCAGTGATCTATGGATCAATACATAGTGGTCATGTATACGTTGCAGGCACATGTTTATATAGATCAACATATCTTAGGTGTACGTTACACAAAATTAGAAAAATAATCAACAATAAATTAACAGTCCTGAACAAGTCATCCCCCGTAACCTCTAAGAGTTCGTGGTCCAGTGGTTAAAAATTTTCAAACCCAAGCCTGAGGCTGAGGTTCAATTCACATCACCTTTCCTCTCAGGATTTATACTAAGAAAAAAAAATTCTAGGAGTTCAGAAAATCGAATTTCTCATGCATAATCAAAATAAGCATATTCACCCACAGATAAATAGCATAACGTACAATATTTTGGAAAACAATGATCCAGAAAATCAATTAGGCTTCATTCCACATGCCCTTGATAAATTTAAATGTTCAGTTAGAGGTAACTGCATGTAGAAATCTCTCTCTCACTATCTGAAAAGATTTAGAAAAAATATATCTGAAAAGCATGGTAAGTACTAAATATCAAGTAGAGCAGTAGAACAAGAACATTATCAGATTAGTTGTTTTCAGAACAATCCCACTGGGAGCAAGCCAGTATCATTAATTACCAAACTTACAGAAATTTATCTGGCAATATCCAGTTGAAAATGATAACAAGAACAATAGTAGAGTTGTCAGTTTTTTTCAGGACAATCACATTACACAGGAGCAGGCCAAAAACATAAATATGCTACATAAAGAAATCATCTATAGCCTCCAAGAAGATAATTAAGAAAATTTGCACAACTCGAATTCAGCATTTTTGTAGTTGTTCAACATCAAAAGGCACTTCAAGACTCACAGAGAAACAATTTTCAGTACAAGGTGGAAACATATAAATACTCCAGTTTTCCATCCAAAAAGAGATTAATAGCATAAGCATCAAAAGAAGAATAATAAGCCGTGTTTTTGCTAATTTAGGAACATAATTTGTGAAAAAAAACAAGACACACCACTTCTTATTACTCTCTTAAGATCAAAATGTTAAGACGTTCAGTTCAGTTTCTGAACCGATGATATTTAAGAATTGTGAATCCATAATAATTTCTTCCAAAAATCATAGCAAAAATCAGGTCAGCTTGAAAGTCCAGCAGCTACAGGAACATGGCAGAAAAACCATCCACGTATAAGACTTCAAACCCTGCAAGGATATAGTCAAATCTCCTCTAAACCACCATCAGATGAAGCATTAAAAACCTCCAATCCAGAAGCATGAACAAGTAAACAATCATCAAACATACTTTTCAATTATCCTTTTCGTCAGCCACATTAGTATTCAAATCCTCAACCTTTTTCTCACGCACATCTGCAGCTTCTTCATTTGAACAATGATTTTTAAAACTGTCGAAATATTGGCTTCAGAAGCTCCAGCAAGTTTAAATCTTTCCACCGCAACATCTAGGTTCTTGTTCCAACCAGGCAAGCCCAATTTACATTCGATTTGAGATCTCTCAAAAGCATATTACCCCAAAATAAATGAATTTGAGATCTCATAACAGCAACTTGCTCTGCTGCTTCTTCAGGTGAAATTTCCCTTGATTCCCTACACCCGAATCACCCTGTTTTTCTTTCTTTTCGACATTTCATCCTTTTTGGTCGCACTAGGATCTTTCAACTCCTTAGCTCTCTGCTCCTCAAGCTTCTCCCACATCTCAGTCGCTGCTCTCATTTTTTCCTCCGCACTGTCGAAAAGACCAATCGTCTCGGTTGGGTCCCACTTCGAAAGATCCTCTTTTTTCGCTAGTACGAATGACCAATGAAGTTTCGCCATTTCAAATTGTTGTTGCCCCAGAGCCAACAATCCTTCATAAAAGTCCGGTTTGATCGATAGAGCCTCCTCGTACTTCTCTCTAGCTAGAGAATACTTCTCTCTTACCCAGTCGTAAGCATTTTGAAGCTGTGCTTCCATCATCTCTTTCGCGGATGATTCGTCGATCGAATTCTTTTTCTTGCCGCACACATGTGAACATTTCCCCAGTTGAAAAAGCCAGAGCAGCCACTTCTTGAAATTTCAATGCAGCTTTGTCAAAAAGGCTTTGAGCCTCTTCATTAGTCACTGTTTCTTCAAGGGCTTCAGAACACAACTCCATTCCCACCTCATGGAGATCAATATGAGCATCAGGGTCGATCCCAACATGGGTCCGGAAAAGCTGAGCAAACTCGAATAACCAATCGTCCATTTCCACCTCCTTACATTCACCGTCTTCTGTTTTCTCCTTCTGAGCAATTTTCTCAGTGTTATCAATCTCAGAGTCCACAGCATCCACAGAAGATTGCAAAACGTTTTCATCTCCTTTAGCTACCTCACTCTCGAGAGGCTTCTCTTCCTCCTCTTCCAATAAAGGTGGTTCTTGCTCGACTCACTTCAACAATATGCAACCTCAACATACCAATGGAGTCTTCTCCTTTTTCAGTATCGGGATCTTTTGGAATAAAGTTGTCAACTGAGGACTCCGCCAGTCTGAGTTCAGTCGAACACGTTATCGTCACCAAGTCACCATCACAGTCCTTGTATTTAATCAGCACCGCTTTTGACATCGGAAAGCGTTTGCTAACCACGTCTCTCAAAACCTTGAAGCTGCAATTGACGGGCATTTGGGCGAGCCTTATGTCGTGGTCATAAACAAGTTTCAATGGTCTGTACTTCACTGTAACCTGTTGAAGTGATGGATGAGTCAACTGTTCCTTTAGGTTGTCCTTGCTAGCGTTCACATTGGGTCTCGAAGAACCATTTGAAGGCTTCAAGACGACTTTCGCAACTTGTTTCTGGTCTCGGGACCGTTTTCAATGGGCGGGATTGGATACAGCTTTTCGGACTTATTAGACGGTACAGTTGGTGAAGACACCTGCTTCTTAGGTACGGGCCGTGCTGGCAAACACGGGCCGAGGCCCGCAATTGGCGCTCCACGAACAGCAGAGGCCCCGAGAGCCGCTGGTGATGGGCGGCTCTGGAGGTCCTGCTGGGCCTCTTGACGTGGGCCCAGCGCCATCCTCAATCGTCCAGCAATCTCCAAGGCATCACCGTGATTAGGATCAGCAATCAACAATGATTGCACATCTTGCATAGCCATTTCATACTTCCCTATTGCCTCAATGCACGAGCCCTCCTAAGAAGTGCTCGGACAAAACGTGGCTGGACCTGAAGTGCCAAATTACACTCAGATATCACAGTTTCATAGTCAATAGGCTTCATTTGCATCAAACAGGCAGCCCTATTGCTGTGAAAGACGGCTCGATCAGGGTGCGTTTTCGGGGTAAGCTTAAGGGCATTCTCGTATTGTTGAAGAGCACCCACGTAATCTTTTGCCTGAAACCTTCTGTTACCCTCTTCCTTGAGCTCGTGAGCTTTTTTCAAGAAAACCGATGAGTCCAAATTAACACCACCATTAACAACAGGCGCCGGATTACTATCTCCACTGGTCACTTGGTTTTGGCTGGCGCCACTCTTCTTTTCCTACCCCCAGACTTCCCCATACAAATTTTTTTAAACCTCTCAAGATTCGAACTCAATTCTATAAAAAAAGTTTTTATCACTACCAAAATATATTCCAGATGCGTTATCAATAGTAGATTGAAATCTTTTCTAAAAACAGAAAAATAACAAGAAATATAAAAATGAAAAGAGAAATATAGAAACTAATACTTACGCGGATCAAGCGCACACCGTTAATGAAGAAACAGGTGTTTCTTCTTGATTTAATTGGAAGCCGGAGCAGCCTAATTGGAGGAGATGAAAAGGTCCTGAAGAAAAATTGGTTAGTCAAAATGTGAAAGATGATGGGGTTTTTCGAAACTTGAGTTGGGAGTGAAACCCTAGAGGGTGATTTCGGATTATTTTTCAGGCTGAATATCCCTTGTGGGCCCAATTTTGTCTGGCCGTGCGAACCGCACGATTAGCATGTGGCTACCATCACCGTTGCTTTCGGCTACTTTGTGGGGTCGGTTCTGCGATATGGCCCATAATTCTTTTGGGCTGGCAAACGGTGTTGGGCCTAAGCTGATAGGCAAAGGGCTATAATGTGTCCAGACAATTATCCCAAACCTCATATATAATTTTTAAATATTAGATTAAAGCTAGAAATGTGAGTGTCACTTTACTTTCATAAACATATTTTGACAAATCATATTCGATTAATTTTCTATTTTACAATTCACAAAAAAAAAAATGTATTCGACTGATTGCCAAAATATGCTTTAGACGCCATATCTTGGCCTCACGTCTTTTGGTTTGAGGCTTTGAGCTAACATTCAGTTGGAGCATCCTCATTCTGGATTAATGTACTTGAAGCTATGTATTTCGAATTCATAATAAAAAATTCATCACTTCATTGAGCTAATCGGGGTGAGCTTGTTTTACAATAGATTTTAAATCCTTCGTCTCCTATTTTGAGCTATTTTTTTGAATTTATCACTTCATATTCAATTGAATGACACATGTACAAGATGTTGTCATAGACATGTTACTTGACAATATACTTTGGTCCAAGATTGAAGAATGAAAATTGACATAGCACAAAAGCATTCATGTTGAATCTGGCAACAAAAAAGCCAATATGAGATGCTGAAATCCAATTGCACCTACAAATTTGTGGAATCCAACAAACTCCTATTCCATAAGTTAGATCTCCAAGCTAAACTAAGAGAGGTAATTGCATGTAATATTATTCCAATCCTAATTTTGTAATTTTCATTTCTTTTGGAAATTGGGTTTCATAAATTAAGGAGCAAGTACAAGGACCTTTATTGTCCCTTGACTGTTTGCTGTTAGCATAGTTGGGCTATCGCTTTTCCAACATACAGCACTAATGAAATATGAGCTTGCATCTTCACCTGCTTCATCTGTATCAGAACTGATGAATCTATGGCAGGCTGCCGGTTTAGAGATTGCCTACAGAAAAAGTTACCAGAAATGTTAACCGCAAAATTCAACTGATGAACTATTTATTCGGATCAAACATGACCAAACCTTGTGATACACATATACTTCATTTGTTTCACTGCCACAGGCTATGTATTCGCTGTTCACCGTTAGACCCACGAAGTTTTTCTCATTTGCATGGCCCCTGAATATGCGTAGCTGAATATACAAGAAGAATGACCAAGGATCAGCTTCAAACATTTATTGCAGGATCTATGTTGGGATAATTACAAAAACTAACCCGAGTTTTAGTCTAATTATAAAAACTCCAGTTATCTTTCAAAATTACAAATACTCATTGACATTTGTTTCTATTTCGCAAGTTGCACCCTCAAGGAGGGGCACTGTTAGATAAGTACAAACCTCAAGGGTGTATATGTAATTTTGAACGATAATTGATTTTTTTGTAATGAGGCTAAACCCCAGGGGTAGTTTTTGTAACTATCCCGATCTACAGGGGCGTACCCAGCCGGCTCGGCTACCCCTAGCGCAAATTTTTTCCCCCTATCCCAACTATTTTTTTGCCTTAAGAAAAACACATAAATATTCTTTTTTATTTTTTTTCCATAGAAAAAACGGGACAAAAAAAATTGTGCGCCGAGGCTCGGGGAGGCCCCCCCTGGATCCGCCCCTGCGCGGTAGATCTATGTTCTGTGTTCAAACCCATTAATTCCCCTAAAAAAACCATTAGTTATAATGAAGCTTAGGAAAAATACCATGCTACCCTAGACAAGAAAGGCACAAAGATTAAAGCCTTAAAAGAATCAAAACTTACTGGAACATTTTCCTTAACATCCCACAGGCGCAATGTACTGTCAGTAGATGCAGAAGCAAGCTCATTGTTGGACAAAAATTTCACATACGATACAGCCTTCCTATGCCCGCTGAAAATATGTAACGGCTGGTTGGTTTTTCGCAGGTCATAGTAATGGATATGATGATCCGCAGAACCAACCTGCAAGTGACACGAGTGCACAAACCTCGTATTTATTTAGATCATCTGGGCTGGAATGTACATGGAAGAAAGAATATGAATACCAAAATACATTAAGCAATGAGATTACCGCTACATGAAAGCTAGATCCGGGGTTATATTTGACAGAGCATATATTGGCTTTCATGTCAATATTGATGACACTTGTCTCCTGCTTCGTACACCATACTTTGACCTGTCGGACAGTTGAGTTTATCTTACATCAGAATAAATCCTAGAAAAGACTTTGTTTAAAAAGGGAACCTTCAATATTGTAGCTTTAGACACAAGATCGATAAGTTCGAGTTTCGCATACCTTGCAATCATCACTCCCAGATACAAGCATTGAAGGTTGCGTGTGTGAAAAATCAACACTCCAAGCACGTTTTTCATGCTCCTCGTATTCCATTACACTCTAGATTGAAGTTCATGGTATATAGTTTGAAAGTGAGTCCATATCAGCTTGGCCTTAAATCCGCAAGACAAAAATGGGAAAAAACGATCTAATTGACTCGCATATAACACTACCTGTCGGGTAGTCACATCCCAAACGGTTACAATGCCTTCGTAGTCGCTGCTGGCTATGTGATTTTTAATGTACTTGTTCCAGCTTAAACAGCTGAGTTTTGATCGTGTGAACATTTCCGAAACCGGACATTGCACATCAGTTGCTTCATTAAGAACCTGAGTGGAGAGCAATTGCACCAGCTCAAGAAGTGATATAAAAAAAAAAAAAAAAAACATAATTATAGCAATGGATTTGAAAATCCCAAATGTTAACTGGAGCAGTCTCACTTCAGGACTTCATCTTCATACTATTATATAGTCTACTGTAGAAAAATAAATAGAATACAATCCAAAACATGAATCTGGTAATCCCACGTATTTACCGATGAAAACTCAAAAATCTTGATACGTCGTGACACTCCAGCAGTGGCAAACAGTTCATCATCCCGGTCAAATTCTATACTGCATGACAGATAGGACTTTCTTAAAACCAAATACAGGTAAAGTTGCACACAACATTTATCCAAAAATCCGAAAACATGAAAAGAGAGGGATATCATAACTTTAGACTAAGTATGAGACCATTATCAGAGAGACCAATAGTTGAAAATTCATCTGAAAGTATAACTCAGTTAATTCAAGTTTTCAAGATTGAAAAAATGGGACTGCGATCGTGCCATACACCATTCTACTTGGCGGATGACGAAAACACCACAAACTAAACAGAGTTTCATATCTTGAGCAATTTTACCTACTTCTTTGAGACTACTACTGATCAATGAAGTAAAACAGAATCAGAAATTCTATCTGAAATTGTACGTAAGTGAACTCTTATTAGTACTGCACAAATGTCACTGATGAAACATACGGAAATACTAGCAGCCACGTACAAAAATAGAAAAAGTAAATTACTGATTTTTCCATATACTAGTGTCTGGTTAACCTTAAACTGAACTTTAAACAACAGGCTTTAACAAAAAGAATGTATGGAAATAATCTCCAAATCTTATGTTGTTGTTTTTTACCCTAGCATCCCGGTGGAATAATGCAACAGAAAAAGAATTATATTCGTGCAATATGCAGCAGAGCCCACTAACCTTGATACAATATTAGCTGAGTGAAATAAATCCCCATGTCTAAGTTCAGCAACAACCCGCAACCGACTGGTTAACCAACAAACCTCCATTAGTGAGCGTGCTTTTAAGTAGAGAGACTAAGATTTGTCAATAGGATTATACCTGTATTTTGTGAAGGTTGACAGGACAGACTGAAAATCTTCTAGTCCTTTGGAGTAATCTTCTCTATTTAAACCGTTTGAACCTCGTGTTTGCTGTTCTGAAGATAGTCTAGCCCAATACCGTCGTTTTTGCAAGTAACAGTCTTGTAGATCATTGAACTGTTGCAATAGAAAATATTATGACCAGCTCAGGAAAAGAGAAAACAATCACTTTTAACATGGAAGCAAACAATTGCATTCCCATGATGAACGTAAAATACACACTCTGGAAGCTCCACTAACTAAGATGGTGGTTTAGAGAAACTAAAATAATTCAGACAGACAAGGATGCCAAACCGCCATCTGAAAGTAGACCTCAAATTAGTGCAGAAAAATATAATGTATTTTTAAAATTGGCCTTCTGATAATGATCGTTTTCCGGGTATCACTGTGAAATGACAGAACGACTTTCCTCCACATGTGTAAGGTATCTCTTTCTTGCATAAACAGGGACACAATAATCCCAAATAGATCTCAGCTGTAAGAGATTACTAATAAATGATAACTGACCTGCGCAAGGACACGCCTCTTTCTCGCCAATGCCAATCCAGATTGAGTGAGATTTTCGGTGTCTGATCCACCATAAGCATCATTTCTTAGGATTAAAGGACTTGCAGAAGATTTTACATCAGCTTTTCTGTTCTGAAACCCACCGAACTCATGCGGCCCTGACCTGGCGCAATAGCTGTCCTAGTGACCGCGGCACCACTATGTTTATCCATCAATGACGGCCAGACTGATTTTGAAGTGGGATCATCAACAGGCATTCTCATTTTGGCGGAGTATCTCTCCCTTCTTCGATACAATTCCATTCGACGTACCTCCACGGCATGAATATCTTCTTTGATGTACCGGAGGTCCGATTGAATCTGCAAGACAGACAGAATGTTTATTTTTTTAATGTAACAATTCTGTGCCTACTTATTAGCAGACAAGGACGACAAAACAGTAGCAATTCACTTGTAGAAGAAATATGATTTGCTAGCATGGTAATTACGAATATGACAAAGCCTTAAAATAGAGGAGTCAAGTTCAAGCACCTCATTGAGCTCATCAAGTTTTTTCTTTTTCAAAAAAAGCAGAAAGTCAAGCAGAATTTGTAGATTTGTCTCAGCTTCTTTTTGCTCCACTTTACTTTTCTTCTCAGCAATAAGATACAAGAGGCTCTGGAGCTCCTTAGGTGATGCTTCACATCCCTGTCTAAATATTATATTAGAGTCACAACCTTGCAGATGTAAATATGCATGAATTAATAACAGAAGTCAGAAGCCAAGAATATTGAAACATTTTCTAGCCAGGGAACCAAGAGGACCGAAATTTGTGAAAAAAATGGGTTTCAATAAAAAAAAAAAAAAGTATATTATCACTAATAATGCTCCTCGGTGTGCCAAAAGAATGTTAATTATCTTCAAATTAATAAAAAGAAACATTACTATTAACCTCGAAATTTTCAGCTGTGTTTCAAACCATAGTTTTCTGTTTTCTGCTGGGAAGTTTGAGAATGATTATGAATGAAAGGACCTCAGTTTTTCAGAAGAATAAATAACTGCCCACATACTCACATCTAAATAGAGTATGTTTGGTAAAGGATGGTACATGTAGCATCAAAGCCATGTATTTTATTAAAGAATTGTGATGTGTGTGGAACTATCAAACAAATCCAGATTCCAATAGAACTGTGCTCAATCGCCACATAACTGACCTCTTCTAATGCCTGATGAAGTTGTTCCAAAGGAGTGGCAGTTTTAGCTATTTGACGAGCAGACGTCTTCCTCAGTAACTACAATATTGAAGCATACCGCACCGTAAGCTCAATGCAAACAATGTTTAAAGAGAAGAGAAAATCACTACGCCGGCAATCAATGGCTTCAAAACTTGAATAAGGAATATACACATCACAGATCAATTCAAAATTCAAGTCATAAAGTTTGAAAATCAATCAAATGAGACGAGCATATAAGAGGTGATATTTGATGTCAATATATCACTACTTTCTCCATGCTATGCTCTTCCTTGTTTTGAGCAAAATCTAAATACATTCGTCTGTTTTTACGTCTGGTGCAAGAATGCGATGCCCTGTTAAAATCTTAACTATAAAAGGTTTTAATAATACATTGACAGCATTGCCATCTACTTGTCTTTATATGTTCTTCTACACTTTCTCATTTCACTTTGATCAAATGGCTCAACAGAAACCAGTCTTTCCGACTTCATTAAGCAAGAACCTACTCTAAATGCACCCCAAGGTTTTCTGAGTTTGGGACACAAGGCTTCTGAATTGCTGACTTATCACTTCCTTAATCCAACCGAATTTATGTCGCCTTAAAACTCACATATTTGCCTTTCTAAAATAAATTCAATTTGTTTGACAAAGAAATTGAAAACTGATGAAAGGTCTCATTCATAATGAATCTCTGATATCCTGTTTTAAATACTTGAAAAACTTCGCTCCTATAAAATAGATTAACATTGTTTAGTACAAATCCTGGGAGGAGAAGGAGCTAGGCGGGAATCGAACCCAAACACATGTATGAGTTTTACAAACGTCTTGCTACTAGGCTACCAAGTGATTCCCTATTAGGCGTACTTCAGTATATTCATCATAAAATTTAAAAAATAAAATAGACAACTAAAAACATTCCAAAACATTAAGAATGCCAAAAATGTATCTCCAATTTTCTATACACATGGAACATGAGTTTCTATTCTAAACTATGTATCATCAATCGTGTTCCAAATATGATCCCTACATGCCAGGTGTAGTGATGACATCGTTAATTTATATTTGGCGTCCATTTAAGATATCTGGAATACGAGATGAAACACACCCTGAAATAGAGGGAATGAACTTTATACACATACATCACACTCCTAAATTCGCTAAATTACCAAACAAAACAACTCGAAACAAAAGGATCATCAGTCCACAACACTTTCACAATAAAATAATCAAAAACAGACCTTGTTGAGGAGGAAATTAGGGTACAGGTGATTGGTGGTGAGGAAATGAGAGCAACAAGGGCAATCGCTCTTGTTCTGAAGATGAGTCACAATACACATGTAGCAAAAACTATGTCCACACGCCGTCAGAAACGCATCCTTTATGATTTGCATGCATATCGGACACAGAACATCTTTATCCACCTCCTCCACATCAGGCTCCTTTTCTGGTGCCTCCGACGGCGGCGCCGGAGCTGGTGGCGCTTCGGCGGAGGAATCTGCCAGCTCGGTCTTTGCCGTAGGCACTAGAGCGCCAATCGAAGTGCTATCGCCTACCATTTTGCTCTGAATCTGCAAAAACCGTTCGAAATTCGTCGGTCTAGAAACGCATGTATACGGTTTTGGAAATAGTGCCAGTTGTGTGTGAAGGTATTATTCGCCGTACGACTGAAGAAAGGAAATGTGGAGGCCGTTTTACTGTGTGTAGATGTGTGTGTGTGGGAGAGCAGAAGGGAGACTGTATGGGTGGAAACCGACCACGTTAAGCGGGCTTTTTTGGTTTTATTTTATTGTATTTTTTTATGTAAGTGAAACGACAATGTATAACTGCTTTTCTGCGCCGTCACACGACTCACACTAGATTTTTCCCAGACTTAAATTTTCTGTGAGATTTAAAAACAGCTTATAAGATGTTTGGCTGAAACTTATAATTCTTAAAAACAATTTATAAGATATTTAAGAACTTATGCTCTTAAAATGTATTTAGTAATTTTTTTAAAAGAGCTTATAAGCTCTAAAAAAAAAAACTGTTAGAGAGCATAAAAAAAAAAAAAAGACATCCACCCAAACTTTTTTTAAAAGAGCTTATAAGCTCTTTACTTTAAACATTTAAAAGACAAAAATATACTTAATAATTTTATAAGATATAAAAATAGCTTATGAGCTCAACTATCTTATTTTATCCAAACACTCGACAAAACTTATTTTTAAAATAAGATATAACATCTTATAAGCTCCTAAAAGCAGTTTATCGTGTGTAGAAGCTTATAAGATGTTTTAAATAAGCTTAGCCAAACACCCTCTTAACTTGTTATCGATATTTAAGTTTTATTTTTTAAATAACAAATATGTTTCACGTAATAACTTTTTTTTAATTGAAAGACTTGGTTGGAGGAAGGAATAAAAACTTCAAAAAATTGAAAGATATCGGGTTTTAAACCCCGATCAACACCATTAATATCATTTTAAAAATTAAACGATACCACTTGCGCTACTACTTTTAGTAATAACTTGAATAATGTGCTTTCTTAACTTTGGTAAACTAAATTCAGAGCTGATCATTTCTTTTTTTTTTTTTTTTTTGCATAAAACATCCCAGTGTGGGATGGGGGATTGAGGTCACATCCCCAACCTATTTGATATAAAAGGAAGTATTACAAGAGAGTTTCAGTAACCATTACAATACAAAAACCAGTTACTTACCCTCTACTAATCCTAAATGAGGGAATTTCTAATTGATCTAATCTAGAATTGATCTAATCTAGCAATTCCTTTGGCAGTTGGCACTATGAGGGAGAGAGATAGCAGTATATTTTGTGCTCCCTAACGTAATTTAATATCTATTATTTTAATATCTATTATTTTAAACACAAATTTATCAAAACCATTAGTGATATCTTAGGCTTTTTGCCATTTTTTCAATCTTTTCTTTAATCTTGGCTTAGAATTAGCGACTGGCCGAAAATTATACCAGAGAATAAATAATATTTCCTCCCTCCTAATAAGATAGACAATTAGAGTATTTCACACAAATTAAGAAAAATACAATAAATATAATTGTGATCATAATCTTTTTACATATTTTCTTACTTTGTTCTTCATTAATGAGAATATATCATTGTTGATCTCAAACAAAATGAATTAAATAAGGATAGTTTAGTCTATTTTTGTTTAATTAATAGCGAAATTGAAATGTCAGAGAACATCGATTTTCAATCAATTTTTTATTAAAGAAAAATCTAAATATCAATTTTCTTTATAAACCATTTCAATTCGGCCCAGGAAAGATTCTTTATCGCCTACATAACATGGTTGTGAAAAGCCCATCATATTAAGTTGTTGCTGTTAACATCGGGCCCAATTTTCACGCTGTCAGTAACATTGCAGAGCTTAGGAGTTGCTGGGCTCTGGCCCAGTAACTGGGAGAAGGATCGGTGGTATCCCTAAAACACTCGCATAAGATCTTACGATATTCCGGCGACGATTTCGCCATCTTGTCCAGAGACTGTACAGCGCCGCAGCAGGCGGCGCTTGGTGTAGCAGCCTGATTCCCAAAAATTCATCGCAGGGGAGCAACTGGGAAACGGCGTCGTTGCAGAGAACCTCCCCCATCGCCGTGGCCCGCCCAACAATTAGGGCTAGAATGAGCACCACCACCACCAGCAACCATCTAAAGCTCCACCCCATCATTAGTTTTCTTATAAAAATGATGATATTTTGGTGTAGAAAGAGAATTGAGTTGATTGTATTTATAATACATGAATGAGCATGGGATAGAATTTTATTTAATATTTTTTCCCAATTCTCAGGGTGCTCTTGGGAAGTGATTACAAATGTGCTAGCTTAGCCATGGAGCTTTCCCATATGCAGGTGTGTGTGATGAGGTTTATCTCATGAGAGATGAAATTTATGTAGGAAAATAGTAGTATTTCTTCTAAGACAATTTATATGAATCGAAAAACCTGGATCGGTAAAATTTGCAAAAGAAAACAAAATAAAACTTAAATTTCCGAATCGTGTGTTCAACACACTATCCTTAAAACAGTTATTCGCTCCTATTCTCGACGCCTGTTCCCAGATAAGGCAGACGAAAACCGGATTACCTATTCCGACGAACTAAAATTATGCCTAAATTATCACCAAAAAATAAATTACAATAACTTTAGGAGAGAGATAGAAATTCTTATTAATTATTAGTGTGTTACTCAAATGTGAAACTAAGCCATATTTATAAGCTTGAGTATGACTTTTCACCACCACAAATATGACCTTTACTATTAATAAGGTCAAATTAAAATTTGTCATTTACTATTGATAAAGTCATATTAAAAATAATAATTTTCTTCAAAATTTCCAACAATCCCCCACATGAAGAAAATTACAAAAATACAAAGTTTTGGTGATAAAATCCAACAGTTGAATCTTGCATAGGATAGGTAGGTGTTACCCTTTGAACCTTCCCGCAGAAAGCATATTTACTTTACTAGCCGATCAAGAGACGCGATGTCCCGAACTGATTCTCGCTTTTGTGTAAACGATGATATACCTCACACAAGATTCTTCTTAACATACTTCATTTTTTTTTTTTTTTAGCAAAATAACACCCCGGGGTGGGGATTGAGGCGTGATCCCTACCGTATATCAAATAATCAAAATGTTATACAATGTCATGCCCGTCGAGGGAGAAAATCAAAGACCAAATAACATATCACTACGATATCTAAAGACTATCATAGAGAGAAATCTAAAGAATAAAAGGAGAACCAATGATCTATGAAAATTTGAAGCTCGGATATCCCAAATTGGTCCATCCGAATGAGCGCAAAGGTGATGAGAAGTCGTGCCCTCATGAACAATGTGATCGCTGCCCAGGCGTGGCTCCCAACTCTGCTTTAGGTGATCTCTGTGGTGGTCGATTCCTCTCTGTGTATGTGGGAAATCGAATCAAGGTCCTCGGATGTTCCGAATGCGAATCGGGGTGTCTTGAACTGCTCGCCAAGAGCTGAGCCACGAAGTGATCGTGGTGACCACCCGCCGTCCCAACTCGATCCAAATCAAGAGAAAACTGACGGCATGCAAGCCCCATCTCCAGTAGCTAGTAGCTCAAAGATGAAAGCTAGACACCGCTGGAGAGAACAATGAAAAGCCAACATAAGTATGCCCGAATGATCTCGAATCGCCCCTCCGTGTCAGGTGTCTCGATCAAACGAACCATCCGTGTTCGCCTGATCCGAGGAGACCGAGGGGCTCCAAATCACCAACCTAGCTGCGTGAAACCCGCGTGGAGCATTCCCCGCAAAAAACTCACAAGAGGGGAGGCATCTGCAGACAATCCAAGGGCTCAAACGCCGACCGAAACAAGAATCCGGAGATACCGCTCCACCCGCCAAATAATGTGAGAAGCGAGAAAGGAGTGTGTCGATGCTTGACACTATTCCTTTCCGTCCGGACAAACCATAAAATCAAGCGGGAACCAAGAAACTGAAGTGCCTCGTGTGTGATCCGTGTGTGTGCGATTCCTCCAAAATGAAAGAACAATATCATATCGAGTGGTGTGTGGAAGTGTAGTGTCAAACCAGGAAGAAAGTGATTCCACACGGAATAAAGATCATTCATCAAAAAGAGGTGAGGATAGATTCGACGTGAGGAGATGAATGTGGATTATTCAAGCAACACCAAAGAACGTGAGGCGAGGGAAGTGCCACGTGCACGAAGCTTGATATCCACAGGAAGACGACACGGGAGCGCCAAAGGAAAATGGAGATAGTAGGAATAAGAGTATCGCTCCAAATGGCACCATACATAAGGTTCTCGAGCATTTCTACCCCCGAGAAAATCCCGCGCCAGGAAGGCAGAGAACCCACCACCATGAGAGTAAACATCCACCGCATGATATCCTCCGACCCCAAGAATCGGAACCCTGGATATATCCTCAATGAGACTCTCGGGGAAGCCCATATCCGGAGACCAAGACCGATACAATCTATCTCTATCCCATATACCATCGCGAATGAACCAATCAACCGTATATGACCCAATGGCCGATCCAAATAATGATGACCGGCAAGCGCCTATGCCCAAACCAAATATCATCCCGTAAACCGACGGTTGCCACGCCAATAGACCAAAAATCCGCTCCCCTGGCTCGAATACCGATCCGCCTCAAGCGCTCCACCGATGACTATGATTATGTGTTACAGGCTCTACAGGAGACCGGCCCGTTCAGAATAAAGATTTGCTTGATCAAGAATTGAGCCCACAATGAATGGCCTCGCGTAACCTCCACCACAACTTGTAACTAAAGGCGTCGGAATATCCGAAAGTCGGCGCAACCCCAACCCACCCTCGTAAGTAGGATGGAAGATAATATCCCAATCGATCCAATGAGTCTTCTTATGTCCTCGTAGGATCCCCGGAAGAATCTAGCCATGATCTGCTCCAATCAATTTGCTGAATCTGTCTTTGGCGGCTTTACGACCAAGAATATGCGACCGGGGTGGCCATTAGCGTGCTCGAATAAGAGCGAGCCTACCACCAAAGGAGAGATGTCGATGCGACCACCCAACAACTCTATCCAACATCCTCAATCACTGGGAGAAAGAGCTCTTTCATTATTCGCCCATTGAACAAAGAGACACCCAAATAAGTCATCGGCAAGTCATCGCGAACAAAGCCTCGTCACCATGAACCATGTGCTCCCACCGCCAATGTAACGCGGGGCCATAAAGAATCTACTCTTACGACACCGACCACCGCCGGCGGAGAATAATGAAATAGTGCTCCGAGAAAGTGCCTCAACGTGGCGAGGCCATCGTCGACGGCCTTTAGTGAAGATAACAACATCATCGGATAGGCCAAATGAAAGTCACCGAAAAACCCCGTCGCGTTCGATAAATCATCTCCCGGTGTCGTCTAATAATGGAATCCAATCCCGGGATAAATACTCTGCGCGAACAAACAATGCGAGGAGATAGAGGATCCCCGCCGCATCCCCCGAGTCGAAGGAAAATATCCGGAAGGGATACCATTAACTGTAATGCAGGCCGCAGTGCTCAATACAAAATGCCAACCATATCAATCCACCGAACGGAGAAGCCCATGTGAATCATAGTTGTATACAAGAAATCCCATTGCACCCTATCATAAGCTTTAGCCATATCCAGCCATCACCACATTAGGAATCTTCGTGCTAAGGGCGATATCATGGATAAGCTCTGCGAGCAAAATGTTATCCGAGATGACACGACCGGTGTGAAACCACTCGATTCGACACAAATCAAAGGTAGAATCGAGACCAAACGCGCATTCATAATCTTAGAGATAATCTTATTCGTCCGTTGCACAGCTAATCACCTAGAAACTCACCCACTTCTCGAGGGTGAGGAACCTTCGGATGAGAACTATAAAGTAGCGTGAACGTGGGCGGCATGAGATTACCCGAAAAAAGTCAACCACCGCATCCTCAACATCCGATCCGACGAAATCCCAACAAAGTCTTTGAAAGAACAAAGATGAGAATCCATCGGGCCCAAACGCTAGACGGATCAATCCCAAACACCGCATCGCGACCTCTTGAGCCGTCGGCATAACACAAAGTCCATCAAGATCGGCGGAATCGGGAAGCGGGAAAGAACTCATCTACAAGGAGTCGGATACTCTAAGTCAAGTCAATAAGAAAAATCGAATCGCTGACTTTCTCAATCTCGAGAATCCCGTGTGATCACCACTCCATCATCGTCAATCGAGTGAATTCTAGCGTGACACCGCTTCGCTTAACAAATCCGTGGAAAAACTTAGTGTTGCGCTCCCCGATCGTTGTCTTAATTGCGGCTTTCTCGGCGCCAAAAATCCTCCTCCATTTTCAAACGTAGCTCGTCTTCGGCCCACGGCGATGTAGCTCACCTAATGAGTGGAGATGGATCACTATCATATACAACCTCGAGCCATGAAATCGCCTCATCGCCCGCCTAACCCGATCAAAAACATTACCAAACGTCCGGTGATTCCAAATCTTGAGTCTCAAGGCTGACCCTGTTCAACTTGTGTTGCAAGCTCCTCATTCCAAAAACAACCAGGGATGCTCCCATGCTTCGACAACCTGCAAAAAGTATGGTGACGTATCCACATATCTTTGAAATCGGAAAGAAGAACGAGGCACATGCGGTTCAAACTGACAAGATATGAGTAAAGGAGCATGATCGGGCGAACACGAGATAAATGCGTAACAATAAAAGTAAAAACACATCACCCGGTGTTCATTATACAAAGCCCTATCAAGTCTCTCCTAAAGCCCACCTCTAGCCCACGTAAAGATAGTCCTCACACCCCAAGCATCAACTAATGCATAGTCCACAATCATATAGGCAAAATCAAGCATCTCATCCGACCTATCGGTGATACTTACCAAACCTCTCGTGATCATGCAAAAAAATGTTAAAGTCACCACTAACAAGCCAGGGTAACCCCTCCATACTAATCGCAATCTCACGCAAGGTATCCCACAAAACGTAACTAGCTACTCTATCACATTTAGCATACACAAAAGTCAAAAATAAATAGCCGAGGCAACAAAGCGAGATGTCAACCTACAATGTAAAAAGTTGTGCATGATCAACAAGAATGTCAAAATGTAAATGAGCGTGACATAATCCGGATATGATTAGAACAATTAGATAAGCCATCATGAAAACCAAATCTACGACAATAAAAACTAAACCCCGGCAAAGTCATAGGTTCTAAAAGCGCAACAAAAGGCAATTTATGACGATTAATTAGAGCATGCAAATGACGTTGGCTACCCGGATTAGCAATACCCCTCACATTCCACGTTAAGAATTTAATCGACATAATTAACAAGTAGAATGAGAAGAGGATTTAGAAACACCGATCGATTTTCTTTGTCGTTGGCTCCCTCCTCATTTGTAGAGAAAATTATGAACCAATTTGCCCGACTTTGTAGTCTTCTTTTGTCAATTTTGAGACTTTGTCAACCCCGGATTTTTTGATTTTATCCGATCGCTAACACTTGCATCACGCCATCATTGTGCATTTGTGTGCCGTTTTTCTTCGTAAGAGTTCTTGAGGTTTCTTCAATGCCCAAAGGAGTCGCCATATAGTTTGGCCCACTTTTGCTAATTAAACCCAACTCCTTAATGACGTGAACAGGACAAGGGGCGTCCGATTCATGATGGTCCTATGTGAAAGAAAAATCGCAGCAGATTGACGAGAGAGGCGATTTAGCGGCGTGGGCTTGAGCGTTCCTCTTCGTTGGGGTGGGCGACATGTTATGGGCTAGAGAAGGTGTGAGAGAGTTGGGCTTGTATCCAATAAGATCGTAAACTTGGGTGGGGTACTAGAAGATACTTGGGCCTTATTAAAACAACACTTATGGCCCAACTCAACATTCAATCCATCAACAACTTGCCCAAAGTGATAGGAGCCCGCACACGAGGTGTTTGGCCCAACGAATTCCTCCATCAACTTTGCATGGGTACACGTCGACGTGGCCTTGTTTGCATGCAATTTAGTCTCACTTTCTTCCACATTGGTTGCTTTGCACGTGTTGAGGAAAAATGAAGAGACCCGATTACAATTTTGGATTTTAAATCCAAACTTTGCTTTGAAATTTTCCCCTCATTTTTGCATGGATATCCGTGAGTTGGCCCTTTGTTATCATGCAAGCTTCTTTTGTATTCCAATATTTCCATTATTTCCATTTCCATTTTTTCCATCCAAATCAGTAGAAAAAATCGAAGTGGGAGGGATTAAATACTCACGGGTGATTTGTTTCCATAATTTCTCCTTCTTCCAATAAATTATCTCCCATAAAATTCGATCCACTTTGGCCAAATTATTACCCACGACCATCCATATTTATATTATGAGAAGAGGAAATATTATGTCCAAATATATTATCCTCATTTTTTGAATTTGAATTGCTTCCTTAATTAAACATGTCGAATCTTGTGTCAAAAAAATAGAGAGCTCTCAACTGCCAAATTAATCCCTTTAATGGCGTCCAGGTTGAAAGGCATAGAGACATCCTTATCTTTAGAACTAGATATTGGTAAATTCAAGGAAGGAGACGTTTGGTGTTGGCCTTCAAGTGATTGTGACATATCATCTACTACCATATTCAAAAGAGGTGGTCCCATGAGACAAAGCTTAGTGCTATGTAAAGTATTATCAAGCCCATTATGATCACATAAATTCACTCCATACGTAGGAATCTCCTTCTCACTTTGGCCGACAATGCATTACTTTTGCAAGGAACAATATCTCTATTATCAAAGCCATCCCTATCATGCGTTGCACTTTTATCAGCAGAATTGTCCTTATGAGCATTTAAAAATTAAGAGCTCCTGCACTCTTGTCGCTTACACGTTCTTTTTCCTTGTCGGCGAAGTGGTTCGTATTTTCCAAGAGAATATGCACACACCCACCAACTCCGGTTTTGACGAAAATTATTCCCAGGTGGCTATCCTCATCCAACGGCTCGATTGCTTCCTTAACAAGTATGGAAAATTGATTGGAAGATGATTCCACAAAGTTAGAATAAGAGGCTTCAAATAGGTATGTTTTGATTTTTCGGCCAAGTCTAAAAGCTCCTTAGAAATAACTCCCGTTTCTTTTGCTCCTTTCTTATTAACCATAATCCAAATAATCCAAGTCGGATTGTTGGAAGCAACTTTCTTACCACCGTCATTTGAGTTACCACCGTCATTCGAGTTACCATTAGGGTTCGAAATAGGGTTTCCATCTTTTAAGTTTTTGGAATTATCTTTTGAACCCCTAAACTTCTCAATATTTCCAAATTGCCCTTCGAGACATGACCCTCCAAACTTTTGAGTTCTTGGACGCCTAACAATGTGGTGGTGGACGGGTTTTGTTTCCGTTCATGTAACATCCTCAATAGAGTGCCCATATGCTTACAATGAGTGCGAATCTGAACCGCCGTAAATGATCTTTTGAACGTGTGTTGTATCAACGAATCAAGAATAACCTCGGAATTCTTTTTCTTTCAATAAATCCATTCAACACAAACTCGTGCCATTGATAATCGAGTACGAGATGCGGTCGGGGAGTCCATTTGAAGAGGTGAGCTATAATTTTGCCGATAGCAAATAACGCATTATGATCGAAAAAATGAATAGCAAACCCAGATACGAATCCGCAGGCCAGTGCGAAGAGGGCTTCCATTCTGGATTAAATGAAGCGTCCCACTTGAACACACGACGGGGCGATCCCAACGACCAAATAGTACCCATCCACAAACATTATAATCCTCTTCCAAATGCAATTTGATAATAATGTGTGAAGGGTTGGCAAAGCTCCAAGAAAATGGCCCCTTCGTTTCGTGAGCGGAAAAACCGGAAGAAATTCCTTTAGGGTGAGGAATCGCGAAAAGAAAACTTACCTATCAAGGTGAGCCGCCATGTCTCCGCAAAGACGATCATTCTCCAAAGAAGAAAAGCCAAGAACCTCGTTGTCCATCTTTTTCCTGGTGAGTGCCAATTGGAACGATTCTCTTGGGATCAAAAGGGAGATTGGATTGATGAGAAGTTGAAGCTGTCACATTTGCATATGACGCATGCCGGAGTTGGATTTTCCTAGGCGGACTAGAAGGCGAATCCGCCATGGAAGGCGGAAAGAAACCTGGACAAAACCAAAAAAGACAAGAATGCAGTTAACGAAAAACGAAAAACAAGCAAGAAAACAAAAAGAACAACAAAAAAGAATCTAAAACTCCGCCATTGATAAATTTCTTGAACAATCCATGTGAAATCGCCCAAAACGTGAAGAAAAAGATTATTGACATGTTGGACATGTTGATACTTCTCTTATTCTTCTTCGAGCACATAATTATGGGTTGAATCCCATGGCCCCGAACATACTTGATTCTCATGGTTATGTTCATTCATGGCCCCGAACATACGCCCGGTTCTCCGCAAGAGGTTCTAAGAATGAGCCTCACACAATTCTCTTGAAGCGGCCCCACTTCTCTCTCACATAGGTGATTCTCATTTAACCCCGCTTGACTTACCGATGCACAACAATCATTAAAAGCCAAATTGCTTATCCTTTTCTCCACGGGCATCACTTTGTTAAGGAATGGACAAGGATAACTCCCCACAAAGGATCATAGAGTCTTTTTACAACTAGGTTGTCCCTTTGAACCTAGATCTTGGGATCTCCAAATAACTAGGTTGGGTTTCCATTGTATCAACTCATTTTTCTAGAGGCTTAAGTCCCATTCCTCTTAATGATTTCACAACTAACTCTCGATTCAACCCTTTGGTTAACGGATCCGCTAAATTATCATTTGACTTCACGTAGTCAATAGAGATAACACCGATTGAGAGTAGTTGTCGATGGTATCGTGGTCTACCACGTATGTGTCTGACTTACCATTGTACATATTGCTTTGTGCCCTACCAATTGCGATTGACCGTCACAATGTATACAAATTCTTTGGCACATGTTTAGGCCATTTTGGAATATCTTCTAAGAAATTTCAAGCCATTCAAACCTTCTTCACCACACTTGTCTGCAGCAATAAACTCGGACTCCATTGTAGACCTTGCTATAGCTATTTGTCTGCTTAGAAGATTTCCATGATATTGATGCACTCCTAAAGTGAATATAAATCCACTTGTAGACTTAGAATGTTTAATATTAGATATCCAATTAGCATCACTATATCCTTCAATAACAAATAGGATATCTTGTATAGTGCGACCCAAAATCACGAGTATATCTTAAATACCGTAGTATTCTCACTATCCCTTTCCAAAGTGGTCATGCCCTGGATTACTCGTGATCTGCTCAATTTACTCACCGCATGACAGCGAAATGCCTGGTCTTGTACAACTCATTAAGTACATTAAACTTCCTATGAATCGTGAGTATTCAACTTGAGACACAACTCAATTCTATTCTTTGATAGATGTTTGTTTGTGTCTATCGGAGTTCTAGCTAATGACGTGTCATCCTTATTAAATTTCTCTATAATCTTATCCATATAACATGACATATCAAGTACACGTCCATTTGAAGTTCTAGAGATCTTTATTCCGATGATCATATCAACTAAACTCATATATTTCATGTCAAACCTCGAGTTCAACATATCTTTTGTGGATTTAATTATCTTGTCATTACTTCCAATGATAAGCATGTCATCTACATAAAGACATAAAATGACATAGTCATTTCAGTCTCTTTAATATGACACATTTATCACACTCATTTATTTTAAATCCACTTCTTTAGCGCTTTGAGCTATACACGTTACAACGAATGCGCAAGGCCATTCATGACATAATTTCTACACAAGAAATTAGCATGTATCCAAGCATCCAAAGCGTTAAACGCTTGCGCATTAATCTTATCCTCACTAAGCCGTGGATAATCTTTTTGCAAGAATCGTGTCAAGTTCATATGGTCAAGTAGAAAAATATTTTCTATTGCCACTGCTTAAAATTCAAGCCGTTAAACTTTCTGGTTTTCACTATGATTAACGGCATATCAAGCGTGGGATTGGCTACAAAAGCCGATATCGCACAATCAAGTTAGACCCATCATTGTTTTGCTATAAAAGCCAATGCTTTCACAATGGGTTAGACCCACCACTATTTAATTCATATCTTTGTTTAAAACAAATAATACAATAAGTTTAGCACTTCGATCAATCTAACACAACCGATAAGAACAAATTTATTAAAAATTATTCAAATTTTTATTATAAGGCCTTGTAGTTTTCTTCCACTCCAAATAAGCACATGAAATTTATCTTATTAGTCCAAATGTTAGTCCAATCACCCAAAGCAGGTCAAAAGTATAGTCCAATCGATCCAAAGATTAGTCCAATCACCCAAAATATAGTCCAATCGGTCCAAAGATTAGTCCAAAATACGGTCAATCAATTCAATTGCACGGGTATTAATCTTTTTAGTCCAATAATTATTGGAACTAACCCAATTAATACAAGAAGTGCACTATAAACCATGTTTTAAGTTAATATATCTTTGTAATCATCAAAATTACAATTGCCAACAATTTCAAAGATGCAAATTATTTGATTTTTTAATAAAGTTGAAACATCTTCCAATCAACACTTTGCCAACATGATTCAAGAAAACCAACATCATGCAAAATATCATTATTCCAAATTATTTATTTGGCATTCACGCCAACAATAGGAAAAATGTATAGTTATTCAAGTTGCCAATATAAATATGATTAAGAGGTTGATTCAAATCAAAATCAAATTACTACTAATAAATCAATCTTAATAATCGAAAGTTGCTAACATTTGCGGAATTTGAACACATGAGATAATTGGCAACATATACTTGTCTAGAAGGAAAAGTTTGTTTTAAGTTTGTAGGAAAATAGTAGTATTTCTTCTAATACAATTTATATGAATCGAAAACCGGATCGGTAAAATTTGCAAAAAAACAAAATAAAACTTAGCTCGAATCGTGTGTTCAACATACTATCCTTAAAACAGATTCGTCCCCATATTCGACGTCTGTTTCCCCGAGGATAAGACGAAAAACCGGATTACCTATTCCGCGAACCAAAATTATGCCTGGAAATTATCACCAAAAATAAATTACAAGAACTTTAGGAGAGAGATAGAAATTCTTATTAATTATTAGTGTGTTACTCAAATGTGAAACTAAGCCATATTTATAAGCTTGAATATGACTTTTCACCACCACAAATATAACCTTTACTATTAATAAGGTCAAATTAAAATTTGCCCTTTACTATTGATAAAGTCATATTAAAAATAATATTTTTCTTCAAAATTTCCAACAATTTATAGGATCTTTTTTTTTTTTTTTGAGGGGAGATAAAATTAATAGGAATTGCCTTTGGTTTAACAAAGTCACTGTGAGACTAATATCATAGAAGTATATAACCATCAAGTTAGTTACCTATCTCGAGCTTTGTGGTTGCACTCAATGGCGGAGGCACAACACGGTAATGGGGTGGTCGATGCACGGAAATTGAATGGATCGAAAAAATCCAAGAAGAATCTTATAAATTCTAGCTAAAACAATAAAATAAAATTCTCACTAATTTTTTTTTTTTAAGGGGAAAGCGGTCTAAATTGTCCCCCTATCTAGGCCATTGGTTTGGTCGCACTATAGTCTATATCAAATATATTTTGGGATAATTTAACAGTTTACTACGTGTTTGTGGGATTTTTGAGTGAAAGTGTAGTATATTGGTTTGGTTGGGCGCTAGTTCAACTTTTTCTTTTTTTTTTTTAATAATTAATTAGTTTATAAAAATAATATTAAATTCATTTGATTAATCAAATTAAACGCTCGATTTAAATCGATGTGATAAAGAAAATTATAATCGTTACGTGTCAATAGCGCCTAGACTTAATCCCTTAACATCCATCAAATTCACCACAAAATGGCAACAAAATCTCACAAATGCAATAATCCGTTAAATAACCCTATATTTTGTTCTCATGACAAAAAATAAGTAGAATATATATTAATAACTAATCAAACACATCCCACATAATTGTTAGCGCAATAACCATTTATGTGTAGCTGCGACATTTGAATGCATAAACTCTTGTCCGATTTGGCTCTCATGTTGGGCGCAGGCGGAGGAGGCGTCGTGATACCTAATATCGATAGAAAATAAAGTGCACATAAAGATTTTACATGGTTCGACAAAATTCGTATATCGTCCATGAAAGTTTCTTTATTAATAAAGAATTTCTTAGTACAAAAAATACATCACTTGAGTTTTATGGACAAAACTCAAGAAAAATAAGACTTTTGTACACCAATTTACTAATTATCAAAGAACACTCTCTCACCATTTTTGTATTGTCCAAAAGAGAAAAAATGTCCTTAGTGCACTTATCGAATTTAATGCACACAAATTGATCGCTCCAAATGTCTATACTCTATTTTTATCTTTTGATTTTCTCTCTCGATTCGTGCATTTTTCATTTGCTCCTCATGTTTTTTTATCGGCAAACCGAAGGGGAGATGTCGAATACACATTAAATGTGCTGACAAAACGCCATCCTCTAACTTCAACAATAATGTTTGTGGTTGAGTGACTCACCTAACATCTCATACCGTGGCTATGTCATTTAAAAGTTTAAACTATTCAAGATGCGAGTCAATGATATTATTTACTCTAACAATAACCTTTTATAACGATAATATGCTAAAGTAATCGCTATTTTTCATCTTCTAAACAACTTACCAAGAAAGAAAATATCACTCTAATCACTCATGTAAATATGTAATCGTTTGTTGAATCTTGGGCATAGTATTAAAGGGTTTCAAATGTATCATAGCCAAAATTTGCTAATATACAAATGTAGGGGATCTCATTGCAAATATCTCATTGTTAAATAATGTAATTACTTTCTATATATACAGTATACTTAGATTTGTTAGAAAAGTCAGCTGGAAATTATCATTAATGCCCCTTGAATTATATTTTTCATTTCATAACAGGTGTGGGTTCCACTCCAAAAATCCACAGAAGTTTCATCTGCCGTCGCGATTATCTAGAATAATTTATCGACATAGCAATATCTCCGCTGTATAATAATGGCGTAAAAGAATTTCTATAAATTTATTAAGCTGGGTGGACGAGTAGCTATACCTAGTATTTACAGAGAAAGAAAAAGAAATCAAATAAATGGAGAAGATAGGGAGAAGATTCGAAGGAAGGTAGCCATAGTCACGGCTTCGACTCAGGGCATCGGCTTCGGCATAGCTGAGCGCCTCGGCTTGGAAGGCGCCGCCGTCGTTATCTCCTCCCGCCGACAAGTATGCCTACTCATCCATGCTTGCCCCCTCAGATTTCTCATCTTACTCAACTAAATTTGCGATCGAGATCTGTTTTGTTCGCGGCTCTTCCTGAATTTTAATCTATCCGAGGATATTAGTTTAATTGGGCGTTTTTTATTTTGGTTAAACTCAATTTTGGTTTTATTCATGAGCTGATTAATTTTGTATGGGGTTTTTGCAGAAAAATGTTGACGAAGCTGCGGAAAAGCTTAGGGTTAAAGGAATTGAAGTGCTGGGTTTAGTATGTCACGTTTCAAATGCACAACAAAGAAAGGATCTGATAGAGAAAACAGTTGCGGTAATTATATTAATTAGTCCTACTAAGTTCATTTTTCTGTTTGTATATCTAATTTTATGTATGAACTCCCACAAAAGTGCTCTTAATCATCTTCTTTTACTCCTTCAATTCCTTCCACAACCCAGAGTTGACTTGATGAGCAAATTTAACTGTTTTTTTTCCACCTGGAAGCTAAGAATCACTTTTTTGTAGACTTTTCAAAACTCGCTTAATTTACAATTAGAGGCAAGTGCTTTTGGTTCACAACTGTGTACAGGTTGCCTGGTGGCCTTAGATTGATCAAAAGGGTGATCTTGGTTATTTTATATATGTATATATCTTTTCTTTGCTATTATTACAATGTAGATTGAAATATAAACTGGATGTGGATAGTATCGACTTTTTTAGATTTGCTCATCCTAAGAAAAGACATTTTTGTTTTTTGAAAACAAAAATCCCACTTTGGGTTGATGGGACTTGCATCGTGGATTTACATAAATGGCCTTGTTTATGATTTCGATATTGAACTTCTTTGCTTGTAGAAATATGGGAAAATAGATGTAATCGTGTGCAATGCTGCTGCCAACCCTGCTGTAGATGGCATCCTGGAAACTAAAGAATCAGTCCTTGACAAACTATGGGAGATCAATGTGAAAACCTCTGTTCTTCTTCTACAAGTATGTCAATTCAACATGGACTATAAGAATTTAATGTTGATTGTTTGCAGCTTTATTTTGTTAATGACATGTATTTAACAATGACAGGAAGCAGCCCCTCACTTGCAGAAGGGCTCTTCAGTCATTTTCGTGTCTTCTATAGCTGCCTACCAGCCACCTCAAGGTTTGGCAATGTATGGTGTCACCAAAACAGCCCTTCTTGGGCTCACAAAGGTACTTATAATTCAGTTGATATGTTCTTTGTCGCAATTCTTTTAAGGATTATTACAAAACTTCCCTGAGGTTTAGCCTAATTACAAAAACTACATTTAAAATTACAAATATCTCCCTAGAGGTTTGTATTTGTTTTTCAAATGACCCCTCAATTGATGCAATCTGTAAAACTGCAATCTATGTCTGGGGGTATTTGTGATTTTGAAAGATAACTGGGTTGTTTTCATAATTAGGCTAAACCCTCAACGATGATATTTGTAATTATCCCCATTCTTTTATTTGAGATTCCATTTATTGTTTGTTATTAGGCGCTCGCAGCTGAGATGGCCCCAGATACTCGTGTAAACTGTGTGTTGCTCCTGGTTTTGTTCCGACCCACTTTGCATCTTCCCTAACGACAGATGAAAGCACGGTAAACCTTCATTACTACTGATTGCTCTGTCCTTCTATTTGTAATGTTTTTTTATTGTACCTTCTTTGTTATGTCAATGTAATGGGGCTGATTAGTTTAACGATCACGGACTAACAAAAGATTGTGGTTTATGTTTTATAGAAGAAAAGCCTTGAGGAGAAGACACTATTGAATAGACTAGGAACTACACAAGACATGGCTGCAGCAACGGCTTATTTGGCTTCTGATGATGCTTCTTATGTAACTGGAGAAACTTTGGTAGTCGCGGAGGAATGCAATCTAGACTCTAATTTTGTTCTCTGGTTTTGTTATATTTTACTCCATGTCTTTATATTGTAATAAGTTCTTACAAGAATCCAAAATTATGATGGACTTATTAAGGTGCTGTGGAGCCACTGTTAATGAAGTAAGACATGATCCAATATCCACATATGATATATCTCATTTTGGTGGTTGCCCCGAATGATGATAATATGGTATGATCCTATGGACAAAGGGGGTGTTTGGCCAAGTATATTTATATCTTATAAGCTCCTATATTTTAAGAGCTTATAAAATGATAGATCTTATTTTGAAAATAAGTTTCAATGTTTGAATAAAATAAAATGGTAGAGTTTATAAGATGTTAGAAATGACAGTTTTATGATTAAAATGGTCAAGATTAGAGGTTGTTAAAATAAAATCTTATTTTGAAAATAAGTTGGTATCTTCCAATTTTTTCTATGAACATCTTATAACCTCCTCATATCATATTTGTTGGTATCCCCCATCTTTTCCATAAACAACCTATAACCTCCTAATATCCTATTTTAGTTTTATGTTATTAGTTTTTAAAAAAAAAAAAAAATTCAAACACCTTTAGAAAAGATGTTTTGAAGAGCTTATAAGCTCAACAAAACACCCTCTAACTCATGTACAATAAGGATAAGGGATAATTGCAAAATGCCCACTAATGTATGGACTAATTACAAAAAACTCCAGAGATTTTTTTATATTACAAAAAACCTATTGAGGTTCGATTTTGTCTTAAACTTAGGGGGTAACTGTAATATTCCATAAATGTCAGGAGAGTTTTAAATTTTTTTTGCTTATGAAGAGGGGAAATATAAGACATAATCAAAAGACAAGGGTTTTCGTAATTTTCAAAAATCTCTCGGTTTAATTATCCCCAAGGATAAATGGCACCTTCCAAACCTTGGTCTGATCCAATCATCTAAACAAGGCACTTTTAGAGGTATCTCAATTCCTGGAATAGAGCATCAAATAAAAACACCAACTGTTGGGGCCAATATAAAGTCATCTACTTACAGTCATACTGGACCATTGCAGTGTATGGACCACTGTCTAGGATTTGAATTTAAATTCCAAAGATAATTGTTAAACCAACAGAAGATAAATATTACTTGACATTGATGGAGCCTAAGAGAACATGGATCATATATGCAGATCAGAATAAATCACCATAAAGACAACCTTGATAACCTATGTACAATGACAGCAAAAAAAAATTAAGGAAATTTTGATTAATGAAATTGGTGCAAGAAACCCTGCCTATTTGCTCAAATGGGGGCCCATTTCCCCCTTCCATATCTCTATAATACTTCTACCAAGCACTTGATGAATACTTCTACAAGATCTTGCTCATAGTGATCTGTTCAGATTCATTTTCCACCTCACACGTCCTCTATTTACTTGTGGCTTGAGTAGTGGAAGAAAAAAATATGCGTGCATCTATACAGGAATCACTTCACTGCTTGGACTTTCGTCGCACATCAAAATAAGGCCTTCGATATATGTGGGGAGAAGGCAAGAGAGCCAACGACAGCCTGTCGAAACAGGCTCTGTGGGTGGAACAATCATGAGCACGTTATGATGGCGTCGAACGACCCCCATCACACTCACAGTACTTCCTTCTTGGATATAACTGCAAAAAATGACACGACATTGAATTTGAAAAGGCTCAAGAAACTAGCCATGATTGTGTCTTGCTTCTTTATTGGCATTCCTTCCTCAGCTTCAATATCTTGAGCACTCATATTAGGGATAATTACAAAAACTACCCCTGAAGGTTTAGACTAATTACAAAAAACTATAGTTATCTTTCAAAACTACAGATATTCCCTGGAGGTTTGTAGTTACCTAACAAATACCCCTCTTGAGGGTGCGTTTTTGTTAGCTAAAAACAAATGTCATGGGGTATTTGTAATTTTAAAAGATAACTAGGTTTTTTTGTACTTAAGCGAAACCCCGGGTAGTTTTTGTAATTAACCCTTCACACTATCCATATATAGAGGTTAGATTCTCCCTATCATAAAATTTTAAGGAAGTGCTCTTGACAGGAAAACCGAAATGCCACACATCTATGACGGTGAGTTTCAAATCCCAAGACTTTTGTACATCAGAGCAAGTTGTAGTTTTAAGCTTTAGGGTCTGTGAAAGTACAATGTCTTGTATTATTTTTTTTAGGTCACATTTGACCTCTTGAATACTGCCCAACTTAAGTTCAGAGATGCGGATGGTAGAATTCTATTGATGTCGAAATAAAAGGCCATGGACAGATAAAATGCATCAGGATATAGAAGTATCTTACCCTTCTTTAAGGCGCATTAAACGGTCATCACTTGACAAACCTCGGTCAGAAAGCCAGTGTAAAAAGTTTGGAGATAATTCTTTGTTATCCTTGGTGACATCAATGACTACGGTTGGTTTGACAAATGGCGCAACTTTAGCACCATAACCTGTTTTTACAAGAGCTCTTAAACCAGACTTGTTGTCTGATATATAAAAATCCGCAACATGCTTCTGTTAACATTAGAAAACAAAAGACAATGAATAACCTTAATGGAGCAGCTAACCATTCAGATAATCCTAAACTTAAAACATAGCCATAATCTGCCACCAAATAATTTCCATCGAATTTCATGTAAATATTGCTCCTTAATGTTAAAACCAAGCAATTTTACATCCTAGCATCTGGTAACATAATGAGGTGGATCCAAAATCTAATTACTGACGAAGTACACGAAAGAAATTGAACCAATCATTAACTCTTGACATATTGGACACTAGGAATAACGTTAAGTTTCTTAATAGTGTTTCCTGGGTTATAATGGTCCCATCGCAAAAGTTTTTTTTTATTATAAATATTATAACATTTGAGTTTTATTAATGTCTTATGTGCAGTTCAACATGAGGTTTGTCGAGATACAACTGAAATGCAATTAATGATTAAGAGCACATGAAGCTGCATTCTCTCTATTATAATTCCCATCAGATTTCACAAACTGACCTCTGAATGTCTGCATCCCCAAGAGAAGAAACGGTGTTTAGCATTTGCTGGTTTACTGCCAAAACCTCTGTATTCATATAACTCGGAGGAAGCATATATGCATCTCGATACCTTCTGAAATGAAGTTTCAAGAGGTATGCTGCCACAGGTGACAACCTACACAAAACAATGCAACAGAAAAGTAAATACAAGAGAATGACAAGTCTAAAGAAACCACCACAGTTAACTGCATTCATTATTGGCAGACTAAGTCGTAAATTGGCAGACTAAGTAAAAATCGACAGCAGGACAAAACTCAACTCAACACAAGGTTTTACAAATCGGAACCGAGATTTCCCAATTGATACATAACCTACAAAATCCAGGAGTTTGAATAGCTGGTATAAAATAACCTATTTTGATAAAATTCATGTGTCAAACCTAAAATGGATGAAGCAGTTCTTAGTCTTGATCACTTTCCAGTCCCTCAACTGAACATGAATCCTAATCATATTTTTCCAAACTGCTTGCCATCATACAATTAAATAATATCCTCGAACCGTCAAGCAGCCATAGAGATATTAACCAGTTCTCCGGATTTCACACACCACAAAAATTAAAATTAAAGTTAAAACAAACAAATAAATAAAAATAAGAAGCAGCATTTGTGAAATGTTCAATAAAAAAAGATACCAATAGTCAATATTTTCCCTAAGAAGACATATGATTAAAGAAAAATAGAAGTTACACAAACTACCATCAATGGCATCCAGGAAACTGACTATTGCTATTTACTACCCAAACTCACCATGAAATCTCAATTGAGTAAAGTAAATAAATACTGCAAGAGTCACCGGATGTTTTTAACCAAAAACCATGGTAAACACAAGAGTTCGAGCATGTGAAATTACCCCGGTGATCTTGACGTACTGTCCATCAACGGCACCTCTAAGCTCATCATCAGGACACTTCCTCAAAACCCCAAAATCCCGTGCTCTTTGTAGACATAATTCCACACTAAAACTACCACGGTAGGGACCAACACTGCAACCACCGCCACCAGAATGACCGCCTTCTTCACGGCGGCCATGAGAAACGCCCCGACCACCAGGCCCATTGCCACCACAATAAAAAACATCCACATTGCCACCCGCGAGACCCTAAACCCTAATTTCACCTCTTCCCCTAAGCTCGTAACAGCAGAGCCGTAATTAGCTTTTTTGAATGAGCTCGGCGCCGAAGCCGTATCTAGTTGGCCGGACCGGCGGCTCGAGGCGGACGTGCCAAGTGGACCAGATGTAATGAGGCCGGTCGGTTGAATTGGCGTCATCGGGCCGGAGAAAGAGGAGGAGGATGTCATCCTGCTCATGGGCCCTGAGTTTGTGGATTTCGGACCCAATGTGCCGGAACTCGGGCCGGATCTGGCAGATCCGCTGGGCGGTCGGGAGGGGAGTTTTGGTGGGCCCACCGACTGGTGGGGGTGTTCTTCACTGGAAAAATCGACGCCATACATTTTGCCTAGCTCGCCGGATTTCTTGACGTCACCACCGGTGTATATAACGGCGCGTGACGCCATTGTCGGCTGTCGTTCTTTGAGCTGCTGCTCGGGTCGACCCGACACAATGAGCCCGCTGCTTAGCTGGTGAGACCCGGTTCGGGTACCCATTTTGATTCTTGCCCTTCTCTTATTCTCCGATGGGAGAAATAAATTGAAGTTTTGTTTGCAGGGAGAATAGGCTTTTTAGTGCAGAGTGACTGTGTGAAAGTGTGTGGGACGGACAGGCCAGGAAGAGAGGTGGAAATGACGAAAAAGGGTCTCTAATCGGAGTGTAATTACGTGCATTGTAACAAATCTGAAATCTCCACAAATCTCGGACTCGGAACAATTGTGAGCCGTAAAATTCACATATGGTAGATAACTAGATGGAACCATCGTATTTTTGTGTTATATATTTTATTATATCTTAAATATAATAATTATAATTATAATTTAATTTACAATTTCATGTTTTCGAGTCGTATTTCATGTCTTATCATGTGATTTGCCTCTATAATTCATGTTTATAATCGTATCGTCTTTGCGCAAACGCATCACTCGTGGTGGTATTATTCGGAATATAAGTGGGGAATGATTTCACAATTTATCGTTTTTTCTTATAGAAAATAATAAAGATTTCCATAAATGACTTTTATAAAAATATTTATGTACTATAATTTTATTTTAATTGAACAAAGAAATCGAGAATAAATTTTCTTACCAAAATATTAAAAAAAATACCAACCCATTTTTTATTTATGAATGGTATATACAAGATACTCATATGGTATAAAATATCGTATATTAATAAAATTATTAAATTTTGTTACAAAATAATGGCGTGTTGTCCTTTGTCTCTGTACATGGGAAGCAATCTGCTCTGTAACTTGTTGTCATGCTTCAGAAAGTTAGTTATTCTACTGACGTCAGTGTCAATGAGTCGTTATTTACAAAACTGCCCTTCTCTTAAGAATTATAATTGCATCTAACATTTTTGTTTGAAATGGAGAACAAAAATATTTCGTTATCCAAAAAATGTAGTGTTAGAATTATAATTAGTTATTAATTTCTATTTGCGAGGATAGTTTTGTATTTTCCCTTTGTGTGTCTTAGCTAGGGTTTGCTCCTATATATAGGGTAACCTCCATTTGTAATTCTTAAATTGTATTCAAGACTCTCAAGTTATATAGAATTCTTCTTCCAATTTTCTCTTACAAAAATGTATGTTAATTATTCTAACATGTAGAACATTATATTTGGGTAATTGGGTTTTCAAGAAATTACGTGTTCTAAGTTTTGTTTACCGCTTACATGTCTCCACCAAAATCTAAGATCTATTTTTCATATTTAAGAATCTTACTAAGTTAAATGAGAATTCTTGTTAATTTATGTAACTCTATCTCATTAGAATCAGAACTAGATTCACCTACTTATGTGGTCCAAATCATCCCATATGAAGCAAACCTTCCCCAATTAACTCTAATTTTTTAGTACTATTTTAAAATTTTCGTATTGAAAACATAATTTAAGCTTGTGATTTCATAGTTCATCTGAAAATAATTTAAATTTTCCACGAAAACTAAATAATTTTTCAAGATTAATTTTCCAGCACAAGAAAACTGAAAATGCACTATGAAAACACGACCATACAAGGCCTAGAAAGGAGAGGCAGAAACCACAGGTTGTTTTCCACTAAATCAGAAAACTCTCGTGACATGTAGAACTGTAGGCTTTGTGAAGTCAACTTCTATTATATAGCCACAATTTTGAGAAAATAATCTATTATAAAAGATGTATCACCTTTCGGATTTAGACTCCATCTAAATTTTTTAAATGTGTTATGATTATTGAAAAATGAAAACGAATCAGTAACATATATTATTATATAGTATGAATATCTATTAATAATTGGCACTCAACTATAAACAAATATTCTATGAATAATCAACTATTACTATTAAAATAGACAAATATTAGGATTTTTACTTTTGGGCTTAACCAATGTATGATTGACAACTTAGTCCACGTTGCGAAGGATAATTTAAGCTGTTCCAACGCAGTTGTACTGGCTTGTGAGTGACAACTCTTTTTAAAGAGCCCAAGAAATTAGACTGGTCACGCAAGAGGTCCAAGTAGGATTGCGTTACACTATTGGGCCAAACCCACACCACAGCCCAATCCAATATGATGATAAAGACATTACAAAACCAACTTGCTGGGGCTGGGGAGTGCCCTCTCTTCGCAGTTGCAATTAACATGACAAAGTCAGCCTTTTGGATTGCAACAAGCTTAAATGATCAAGATTCAAGGTATTCCATGTATTTAATATACTAATATAATTTTTTCATATTTCATGATTCGAAAATTTGGAAGCATGAATAAAATGTCTTCAATAATTCGCTAAAACAATAGGATCTATTATTTCTTAGTGTTTCGTTTGTATTCCAATCAAGGACGGTTCCAGAATTGTTTTTCAATGAGGGCACAAAATAAATACAATTATAAATTAATAAAAATAATTAACTGGCACACTTTATGAATTAAAAACCTAATTAATATATAGTTAAGGAAAAAAAAACTATGGTGGCACGTGAGCCATGGCTCTGGCTATGTTTCCAATACACCATATGAATGTCACGCGTATAATAATGACCGTATTCTAATGAGATAAAACACCAAACAAAATATTATAGGGAATAGGAGATTCCATGCTTAATAATTCTGTCCAGAAAATGAGGATCTCAAAATCCACTTTCATATTCTTTTCCTCTATTGTACATTAAGAATAAAAGACTCTATATTTAAGGAAAATCATTTTGTTTAGTAGTTCATAATTCAACAAAGTTATTGATCGAAAACTGTTAAAAAGTAAACAATCTGATGTCATTGGGCCATTAACTTACAGTGTTGATGAATACGCAAAGTGTCTTGTGAGAACTTTAATGTTGTAAAAAGCGCTAGGCGCTAGTCGGGTGGCGTAGGACTTAGCGCCTGGCGGAGTCTCTGGCGGGGTTAGCCGGGAGCCTGTCGAAAATAAAAAATTGGCGGACAAAGGGAGGCTATCGCCCAGGGAGACTAATCGGGGTTAGACAGTGATTTTTACGAGAGAGCTTTAGACGAATCATTGATTTTCATTAATCTTGTGAGAAAAAGATAAAATCATGCATGAGATAAAGTGCTTGCGTGAAAGAGAAAAAAATGCAAGAGACCCACAATTCTATTAAAGTCATTTCTATAACTTTATTCGTGAAACCAGCAAGCCACGTATGGCTCTTTGCCATTTGCCTAAGATTTTGTATTCTGTAGAAGAATTTAGCAATTTAAAATGATTTAATTACATAAAATTTTTAAAGTGGCCGAAATCCAATGTTGGTGGTCTAGAGCATAAAGTGCTAAACTTTTGAAGTTGTGGCTACTAAAATCGGGATAGCATTCAATGATGCATAAGAAAACTACTGAAGAACGATTCCTTTGGAAAGAAAAGTTCTCTCTATCTTTCTCTCTACACTATACTTTAGAAAACAAGAATTCACGGGACGTCCCTGAAATTTCTGCTTTGAATTCATCTTCTTCTGCCAAACAAGTCACTTTACATCTTTACATGATCATATATGCCAAGGCAATTTACAAATCTCTCTTCCTTTCTGCACAATCTGCATTTTTGATTTAATTTTTTTTCTCATCCATTTACTCCAAAAATCCTATATTTCTTATCCCCATGCAAATTTCTGCCTATGTAAATCTCTTCTGAAATTTTTGTGGGGTTGTTACAGGTTTGTCCTGAACTCAGAAAATTTTCTTAAAATTTTCAAGAATAGTCCTTTTTTTATTGGTATTTGATAGATAAATGAAACCCCATAATAAAATTTCTGTATTTTTGTCCCGAACTAATGTATCTAAATCAATTCATGCACTTCATGAAATCAATGCACACCTTCAGAAGGAAAATACCTCGTGATAGTGTGTTTTGACATCTCATAATCCATCCATCAACCTGAAAAAAATAAAAAAATCAAATCTCTGAAAAATGGCTGCCTCTTGTTTCAATCCATTTCGCCTGCGAAAAACAAAGAGCAAATCATTATCAATCCCTTCATCATCAAGAAATCAGTTAAACATCGACACGGACAATATGGAAAGGAAGAGATTTGACAGTTTGGAATCATGGTCGATGATTTTGGAATCCGAAAACGTCGAGACATGGGAGGCAACAAACGAGGATCGAGAGGAGTGGACGGCCGATCTTTCTCAGTTGTTTATAGGCAACAAGTTTGCATCTGGTGCACATAGTAGAATTTACAGAGGAATTTACAAACAGAGAGCAGTTGCGGTGAAAATGGTGAGGATTCCAACTCACAAGGAGGAGACGAGATCGTTGCTCGAGCAGCAATTTAAGTGTGAGGTTGCCCTGCTTTCGCGTTTGTATCATCCGAACATAGTGCAGGTTAGATTTCATTTTTGACGTTAAATAGTGGTCAGGGACGGACGCAGAAATTCGTTCTTGGGGCGAAATCCGGGCGGTCTTGAGGCGCGCAGATGGTGCCGCCAAGACGAGGAGCCCTACGAGCGACCCCAAAGTTTTTTTTATATATGTATATATACAATCATAGCGGAGATAGGGGCCAACTCTACCCCCTCCTTTCTTTTTTTTAAAAAATTACTAGGTAAATTTTTCAAATTTCTTTTTAGTTAATATTTATTTGTATTTTTATTCGCCCCCATTTTTTCAGATCAGTACCCACCCAGTAATAATCCTAGATACGCCATTATATAATGGCGTATCTAGAATTATTACTGAGTAGGCCTGATCACGAAATGGAGTGGGCCGATATAAAAAAACTAAAAATACACATAAATATTAACTAATTTTTTTAAAAAATACCTTATTTTTTTAAAAAAAAAAGTGCGAGCCCGATTGGCCTCCTCTTATCTCCACGATTGTATATATATTATTTATTGCTTTAGGTCCTCGAAACCTTGGACCTAAGCTCAAAAATCAAATCTAATATAAATAAAAATAAAACATACAAGCTTTTATAACAAAATTACATGAAAATTTGGGGGAGGGGGGCAAAATATGTTGGCTTACATTTTTATATACTATATTAATTTATTAAATAATATATTATAGGGTTCAATCGCAAGACGGGGCGGTTGCCGCCACCCCTGGTCCGTCCCTGAAAGTGGTAATAAAATTCATGCAATATATGCTGTTCTAATGTCATGTGAATAAGTTTCACAACTCAGGGAAAGGGAAATGGGAAGAAGGTTAAGTTTAAATCACGACAGGTGAAGCGTTTATTCGTGTTTTTGTTTTGCTTGTAATCAATGTTGTAAAAAGCGCTTGGCGGCAGTGGGGTTAGGTGGGACTGGGCCGGATTATTAAGCGGGCCTAATCGGAAAAAAAAAATCGTCTGTGAGACAAGGGGGCCTAGCGCTGGCGGAAATTAATCGGGCTGACGGGGATTTTTACAACAGAGCTTGTAATAGTGAAATGACTTTATGTTGCCTCTTGGTATTGTGGTTTAAAATTGTCAGTCGATAGCAAAGATCTAAGGCACGTTTGGATGGAAGGATTTGGATTGAGATGAGGATTTGGGAAAGATTTCAAATGACTCCAAATTAGTATGAATTTGAAATCCACCATAGTGACTCCAAAAGTAGCACAACATAGAATCTAAGGATTTTTGAAATCTATTATATAATGATCTTATCCAAACAAGTTCAATGGATTTAAAATTCATAGCTTCAAATCCATCAAATCTGAATGAAGCCTAAAGTTCCTCTTTCCTGATTGATGAGAACCCACAAATCCTTAAATTGAATTTTATATTCCCTCAAAATTCCACTCGTTCCGCGATATATTTAGGTTGCATTTGGATTGAAGGATATGGATTTGAGTGCAAGATTTCAAATGACCCATCTAAGATGGACATTTGAAATCCACCACAGCAACTCATAAAGTAAACTCAAAAGAGAAGCTTAAGGATTCGAAATGCATTGTATCTTAAATCATCCAAAAAATTCAATGGATATGTTTATTATGTTTAAATCCTGAGTTCAAATCCATCAATCCAAATGAAGCCTTAGATTTATAGCCTTAGATTTGTAGCTTTGTTTATCAATAGTACACTAACCTGCTTTGATAAATTTCTTACGGAGTTTCCTGTTCTTTCTCTGCAGTTTATCGCTGCTTGTAAGAAGCCTCCCGTATACTGCATCATTACAGAATACATGTCGCAAGGGACTCTAAGGATGTATCTCAACAAGAAAGAGCCGTACTCCCTTTCAGTCGAGACCATTCTAAGATTAGCCCTCGATATATCACGTGGAATGGAGTATCTTCATTCACAAGGAGTGATACACAGAGACCTCAAATCGAACAACTTGCTTTTAAATGATGAGATGCGCGTTAAGGTTGCAGATTTCGGCACATCTTGTTTGGAAACACAGTGCAGAGAAGCCAAAGGGAACATGGGGACTTACCGGTGGATGGCGCCAGAGATGATCAAGGAGAAGCCGTACACTCGGAAAGTTGATGTGTATAGTTTCGGGATTGTGCTATGGGAACTCACAACAGCTTTGCTTCCTTTTCAAGGGATGACTCCGGTGCAAGCTGCTTTTGCTGTGGCTGAAAAGGTTAGATTGGCAAATTCTGTTTAATCTCCAAAAAAGTTAGCCCTTTGGTTTCCTGCTGAAGAGTATACTGTGTGCATTATGCTAGATTTTATCATTATACAGGTGCTACATTAGAGTGACTATAATTTCATATCTGTCAGGACCATAAATGCATTACTATGACAAGGATTGAAATAAGGGATAATTACAAAAACTACCCTTGAGGTTTGGCCTAATTACAAAAAAATCATCTTACATGTTATAATTACATTCCTCAACTATTTTAAACATTACAAATAGCCAGAAGAAAAGTTGGGGCTATTTATTATATTTAGAAAAGTTGAGGGGTGTAATTGTAAAATATTTTATTATATTACAAATTCCACCAGGTCAACTAAACGTAAGAAAGATGTAAACCTCAAGGGTGGTTTTTGTAATTTTTAAAGTTAGGATGGGTTATTTTGTAATTAGGCCAAACCTCAGATGTAGTTTTTGTAATTCTCTCTTAAAATAAGATCTCAATTATTGAAATCCTCAAGTGCCTCAAAACTGTTTTTTCTTATTGCATGAGGTATAAAAGAAGAGGAATTTCAAGTGCAAAGTTTATACTGAATGTGTTATGTGTGAATAATAAATCATGGAATTTTCTTAGAACAAGAGGCAATAAGAAGTGGAATGCTTTGATTTATTGCGTTGTATATTAGCTGAATTTTGCTGTTTCTTCTTGATGTTCGGTTCAGTGATTCCTAACTTATCTTTCAAGTCAATGATGATGAAATGAGTCCTCAAATTAAAATCTCACCATCCTACCCTCTGCTTTTGAGAAGAAACAAGATGCTAAATTTTTAACAACTACTATTATATGGTTGGAGAATATTATCAATGGTACCATCAATTGATGTATTACAAAATCATAAAGTTTAGAATGTCATTCAGAATTCAGACTCTTCAAATATTAGTTTCATCTGCTGATCTATAACTTAATCTTTCGGCTTTGGTTCTATAAACCTTTGTGCAATCGATTTCGCTTCAAATGTTCTTGCAAAAGAAGCAAGAAACTAGTATTTTTAACTGTCTTTTTCTTTTTGATTTTCAATGGAGTCTCTACTTCTAAGCTATGTTTTAACACTGTAAATCTACTTATCACATAATCTTAACATGTTAAATATCAAAGCATAACTCCAAAAGTAAAGAGGCATTGTGTCAACTACTACGTCACTAATATTAAGAAAATATGTTTCTCAGTCATCATGTTTCAGAATTTAGGAAATAACTCACAATTCTTCTTATTAAAATTGAAAATTATCATGCCAACTTGTTCCTTTTATAGACTTATTTCTTTTGCATCGTGGTCTTAGAGTTAAGATAGCATCCAGCAGGATCAGGTTTATGGCTTGTGGCACTAATATGCTAAATAAAATCCCTGCAGCATAACAGAGTAAGAAAACCTTAAGCCAGTAAATGGAGATGCAGAAGTCTTTTCACCTACCAACACCTCATAAATTGAAGAGATAATTACAAAAACACCCTTGAGGTTTGGGCTAATTATAAAAAACCCAGGGATGTTTCAAAACTACAAAAGAACCCCTCAAGTTTGATCCTGACTTAAATTTAAGGGGGTAACTCTTTTATTTTTACAAATGTCAGGGGTGTTTTTGAAATTTTTTGGTTTATGGAGGGGAAAATGTAAGACAGAAGAATCAACCTCAATGGGATTTTCGGAATTTTAAAAATCTTTAGGTATTTTTGTAATTAGCCCGAAACCCAGTTTTTTTGGGTAACTTTCCCTAAATTGGATATTACCTCCATTTGGTTTTTTTCATTTATCTACTGATAGTTCAAATTTCTAATTTTAGAACAAGTCTATCAAATAATCACAAGTCTCATACTCTTTCTCCATTTTGCAGAACGAGCGACCACCTTTACCAGCAAGCTGTCAACCTGCACTCGCGCACCTGATAAAGCGCTGCTGGGCCGCAAAACCCCTCGAAGCGTCGATTTTAGTGAAATTGTGTGCGCTAGAAAAGTATGACGAGTGCGTGAAGGAGGGACAACCACTAACTCTCCACTCGGGGCTCGTCAGTCGAAACGCCATTCTTGAACGCTTAAAGGAATGTGTTATGAGTTCATCCATACCTGTACAGGCCTGACTCCACATCTAGACATAATGGCATTGCTATATTGTATTCTGCTCTTATTTGGCTTAACAGAGTTGATAGATTTGTTATTCTAAATATGTATATAGCAAGTCGTGTAGCAGTTATCTGATTGAATGCAGCTCGATTGCATCTCTTGACTACTTATGTGAATTAAGAGCTTGTGGCATGAAAAATTTTCATGTTACATTACTAATTACTAATGTTGTAGGTATAATCGCTTAAAAAGAATTAGAGCAATGCTTAGTTTTTAGTGCGCAAATTCTTGTTAAGGTGCTGTTATCATGCAGTGTTTGCATGTTTTTTGGTTTTAGATTTCTTTGTCAGAAAGCAAAACATGTTATCAGAAAAGCCGGGCAAAATTAGTAGAAACATGGGACAGACATATCATATTTTGTTTTTATTTTTCATCTACGACATGGGTTGTTGTGTTCCAGAAAAGCCAGCAATTAACATTTTCACTTGTTTAATTAATGGGATAATTACAAAAAGCCCTTGAGGTTCAGGCTAATTACAAAAAAAAACCCAATAATTTTTGAAAATTACAAAACCCCATTGAGGTTTGATTTAAATCTTACATTTTTCCCTTCGAAGCAAAAACATTTCAAAATCCCCTTGACATCTATAAAAATATTATATTTAACCCCTTAAATTTAAGACAAAATCAAACTTATGTTTTTGTAATTTTGAAACATCTTTGGTTTTTTTTTTTTTTTGTAATTAGCCCAAACCTCAGGGGTGTTTTTGTAATTGTCCCTTAATTAATTTTTACATGCTTTAAGTAGAATCAATTTAGCCAGAGAATTCTATAAAGCACCCGAACATTCCAACGCACGAAGAAATTCATGTAAATAAAACTTGAAAAAGAAAATGTAAACGGAATTCTTGAACTGCTAAGAGAAAAGTTAAAAATAAAGACAGAAAAAAATTAGATCGGAACAAAAATCATAAAAAAACAAGTTCTGAGTGAAGAAAGTTTTCATCACAATTTACATTGCCGTCTTGCGTAAACTATAAACACATTCAACTTTTAATGCAGCTGTTGGGTTGGGTTATTTATCTGCACGGGGTTCGCATGCAGAAAATTAAAAATTTTTAATCTAATTAAAACAAGTGCATTCATCACAATAAATACTAACCCCGTAGGTTCACGTAGCGATTGTAACGATCGACATTTTTCGTTATCATGCGAGAAAAACAAATTTTGATTAAAGTAAGTGAAAAATTACCTCGTAGAGTCTTCTCCTTTTAGCGAAGATTGAGAGGAATCAATTCCCTGATATGTGGCAATCACCAAAACTCCAAATACTTTCGTCAATAGGGATTCAAACGCCTCCCCTCCAATTGAGTCCACCTTTTGATTGTAGACACCGGAATAAATCTTTCGCTAGTAAAATTTATTCCGTTCTTCAAAATGATAATTGGAATAGAACTCTTAATCTCACAATCAACTAGTGATAGGAGATTAATTGTTATAGAATAATAATTATCAATTAATTATTATTCACAAATAAGGAAGATAAACACTTAAGAGAGAATTTTTAGAAACCAAGAACTATTTTCTTTCTTTTCAAAAATTGAAAACCACACGGCAGTGTTGTTGTTCACTCAAAAAAAACAACTGAACAACTTCCCTTTACTTGCTAAACATTTATCCTTTTTTATATTTTTATATTAACAAGTTTAATAAATATATTAAAAAGGAAAACTACCCACTTAATGATGTAGTGGGTTGGACCACTACACTAGTGGTCTTGTGCCAAGAATAAAACTGCCGTGTTTTTCTTTTTTTTTTTTCATTTATTTTAATCTCTCTTATGTATATATATATATATCACATATATATATATGTATATAAATAAATCATATTTATTTATTTATCCTCAATAATCTAATGGGCTTCTACAATTAGGCCTACTAGATTATATATGGGCTTGGATTTCAAAGTCCAACTAATTAATTCAAATAATTAATACCCAAAGCCCAAATTAATCAATCTAATTGATTAATTAATTTATTCTATTCCTTTCATTAGCCTTATAATCAAATTAGATTTAATTAGATAATCATATTATTTAATTAAATATTTAATTCAACTATTGAATTAAATTAAAACTCTAATTAATTAATCTATATTAATTAATTGCATCCAACTATTGAATTTATCAATTTGGAAATGTCAACAACCAAAATTATGTGTGACCCTTTTAGGTTCACGACTAACACTAAAGCAGAGCTTACAACTCTTGTAACTTTCGAATAATATATTCTACTAATTAATCATATTAATTAATATACTTGAAATTAACTCTTTAATTTCAAGAACCTACAAATCATGGTAACATCTAGCAAGTAGCATGATTACCCGATTAGGGTGAAATAGCGAGTAAACCTATTTCAATTGCAATTGCATACATGTACAATCCTTTCGACAACTAATTTCCCGATTAAATCTTGGGTATGGATTTATCGAAACCCAATTGATTTAATAACGTGATTCCATTTCAAGTTCTAGTGATTCTTTTATGAATCAAATTCATCGTGCCTTGGCGAGTCTTTGAATCACAAACTATGAAAACACAGAAATTCCCTTGTCAAAAGACAAGTGTCGAATTCTATGTTGGCTCTGAATGACAAGCTCCATGTACATCGGTCAATACCCAAAATACCCCTTTGTGATTGTCAAGCAATCAAAAGATAAATCAAAGTATTGCGGGATAGACACAAAATTTCTTTGTCGTATGCCAAGTACGAGGATTAATCATGTACTATTGCAATATAAAAATTCTTATTCGACAAACAAAGTTTCCATATAAGAATTTTTCATTGGGTCATGTTCATGAACTTGTTCGCCAACAAGCACCGCATATATGCATTTGCGTCTCAACGCTAATGTTAATGGAATGTAACATTCTCGCTCATGAGCATGCATCATATACACAAGTCTTACGGGGTTATTCAATGTCCTATCTTGAAAAACCCGTTGACTTGGAACTATTTTAAGATCAAAGTCTTAGAGACATGTTCCATGATCGCCATCAAATGCGCAACCATACCTCATAGCTTAAAATGATCTAAGGACTTTATCTATGAGCAATTAAATAATAAATGCAAAACATAAGATAAAGAAAAATGCCTTTATATTAATATAATTCCCAATAAAATTGTTTTTACAAGTAGGATAAATCCATTCTAATTGGAGTGCGGGCACCCTACTCTAACAATCTCCCACTTGCCCTAGCTCGATTGACCATGTATTTTAGGCCCATCTTCTCGAGATGTCCATCAAATACCTTTTGTGCTAAGGGCTTAGTCGTGGTCTGCTACATTTTCTGCGCGGGCACTCGATCCACAACGACGTCGCCCTACCAATGATCTCTCGATTAGGTGGTATCGCCTCATTATGTGCTTGGATCTTTGATGAGATCTTGCTCTTTTGTTTGCGCTTATAGCCCGTTGTTATCACAATAAATCATTATTGGATCAACTACGGATGGAACAACACCCAACCCTCGGATGAAGTTTCGTATCAAATGCGACTTCTTTTGTCGCATCTGATGCGGTATATATTCGATTTCGATGGTGTCTGCGGTCGTTTCTTGTTTAGAACTCTTCCAACTAACCGCTCCTCCATTCAAGTGAATATATATCCGTTTCATCGACTTTGAGTCGTCTATATCAGATCGAAAACTAGAGTCGGTGAATCCTCTAGTTTCAATTCTCCATTTCCATATATTAAAAAGATATCCTTAGTCCTTCTCAAGTATTTAAGGATCATCTTAACGGCCTTCCAGTGATCATCCCCTGGATTAGATTGATATCTGCTCGTGACACTCAGAGCATGTGCGACATCGGTCTAAGTACATAACATTGCATACATTATGCTCCCAATAGCGGATGCATAAGGTATGCGAGACATTCTTTCTCTTTCTTCAGGCGTCTTTGGGGACATAGCCTTAGAAAGTGAAACACCATGACTCATTGGTAGGTACCCTCGTTTGGATTCCTCCATACTAAACCTTTTTAGCACTTTGTCTATGTACATTGATCGATAGTCCGATAATCCTTCGAGATCTATCTCTATAGATCTTTATCCCTAGGATAAAGGATCTTCTCCCAAGTCCTTCATGGAGAATCATTTTGAGACAACCAAGTCCTTGTTGATTGCAACATGCCTACATCATTCCCAATGAGTAGAATGTCATCAACATAGAGCACAACAAATGCAACTGCACTCCCACTAACCTTCTTGTAGACACATGGTTCATCCGGGTTCTTATGAAAATCAAACATTTTGATCGTTTCATCAAATCGGATGTTCTAACTCCTCGAAGCTTGTTTGAGTCCATAAATGGATCTCTGGAGTTTGCAAACCTTTTGCTCGCTCCCACTGGATATGAAGCCCTCTGGCTGCTTCATGTAGATTTCTTCCTTAATGTTTCCATTAAGAAAAGCAGTCTTCACATCCATTTGCCATATCTCATAATCATAATATGCTGATATGGCTAATAGCATCCGAATGGATTTAAGCATCACTACTGGTGAAAAAGTTTCCTCATAGTCAATTCCTTGCTTCTGAGTATAACCTTTTGCAACCAAACGTGCTTTGTAGGTCGCTACCTCTCCATCTACTCCAAGCTTCCGCTTGTAGACCCATTTGCAGCCAATGGGAACAATTCCCTGTGGTGGGTCCACCAAGGTCCATACCTTGTTGGAGTACATGGAATCCATTTCGGATTGCATTGCTTGCCATTTCTTTGAGTCAATGTCTGACATTGCCTCCTCCATAGCTTCTTGGATCATTATCCAAAAGGAGACCCTCTTCTTTGTTTTCTAACAAAAGGTTCGCCCTCTCGGCGCCCTTGAAACCCTTATGGATTTCCGAAGAGGTTGTGCTTCAGATGGTCCAAATTTTCACCGGCGTGTTATCTCGCGGCAACATCCGGGAAATTCCGTGGTTCTTGAATTTCTTCAAGTTCTACTACTCCACCATTCCTTTCGAGAAGAAATTCATCTTCAGGAAAGTAGCATTCCTCAAACAAACACCTTTTGTTCGAAGGATCGTAGAAATAATACCCTATAGACATCTTGGATATCCTACTTAATTTACATAAGATAGATCTCATATCTAACTTATCTCCCATTTGTTGTTTCACATAAGCAGCACACCCCCATACTTTGAGGTATTTGTAGGAGGGTGTCTTGCCACACCACAACTCGTATGGTGTATTGGGTACGGCTTTAGATGGCACCCTATTCAATAGGTATGCTTGCCGTCTCTAAGGCATAGCCTGGAATGAAAGAGGTAATGTAGTGAAACTCATCATAGATCGAACCATGTCTAACAATGTTCGATTCCTACGCTCCGAAACTCCGTTGAGTTGTGGAGTACCAGGAGGAGTCCACTGTGAGAGAATCCCATTCTCTTTTAAATAATCAAGAAACTCGTTGTTCAAGTATTCGCCTCCTCGATCTGATCGAAGAGTCTTAATACTACGACCAGTTTGTTTCTCCACCTCATATCTAAACTCTTTGAACTTTTCAAAAGCTTCAGATTTGAGCCTCATAAGGTATACATAACCATACCTAGAATAATCATCGGTAAAAGTTATGAAGTAGTGATAGTTCCCTCGTGCACTAACACTTAGTGGTCCACAAACATCCGTATGGATCAAATCCAACAGATTTTTGGCTCGCTCCACTTGTCCAACAAATGGTGATTTAGTCATTTTTCCTTTAAGACATGATTCACATGTTGGCAATTTTTGCTCTCCCTGGTCGAGTTTTTCCGCCAACTTGTGTATCCTCTTTTTCGAAATATGACCTAATCTAGCATGCCAAAGAGTGAAAGAACTATGATTATCTAATTTTCTTTTATTTTGTTGAATTGTGAGAATGGGTTTATGGGGAGTAATAGTGTACAAACAATTCGCCAAATAACCTAAATATATAAATGCGAGAATCTTTGAAAATGGAACAACTTCCATTCTCAATGACAAATTTAAAACCTTCTCTATCCAAAACAGAATAGAAATAATGTTTCTAATAATATCCTAACATAAAGACAATTGTTCAAACACAATTTAAAACCATTCTCTAAAGCTAGATAAATAGTCCCTATAGCTAATCAAAGCAACTCTTGCTCCATTCCCCATCCTAAGGACCGTCTCATCACTATCAAGTTTCCTGCTTCTTGTCATTATCTGCAAATCATTGCAAATGTGTGAGCCACAACCGGATCCAATACCCAAGAAGCATCATTAATCGATAAGTTAACTTCAACAAAATATATACCTCGAACGTTTCGGGCTCGCAAGGTACTCCTTGCAATTCCTCTTCCAAAGCCCCATTTTGCCGCATTATGGCATTTGTCATCGGCCTGAGAATTAACCTTTTTCTTGCCATTGTCCTTTGCCTTCTTGTTGGGCTTAGAGGAACCCTTTCCTTTCCATTTCCTTTTCTTAGACTTTGCGGCCTTTGATCCTAAGTGGATCCAACAAGCAAGACAGGCTTATCCTTTTTGATAGTGGATTGGTACCGCTTTAACATGTTCACCAATTCGGGAGACTAGTCTCCATGGAGTGCATGTTAAAGTTGACAACAAATGTGTCAAATGAGGAGGCAGAGATCGCAACAAAAGGTCCACATAGAGTTCATTGTCCATAACGACTCCAAGGGACGAAAGCCTTTCAATGAGAGCTATCATCTTGACCATGGTCTTGGGATCAAGAGCCCTCGATCATACGACATCCGAAAAGGTCTTTCGATATCCGATATCTCATTTGCCTGGTTCTTTCACCATACAACTCTTGTAGAAGCGAATGAGGATCTCAACAAAGATGATCTAGACCTTCATACTTTGCCTCTGCGGCTCATTTGACATCGATGCTAACATATAGCACCGAGCACAAGATTGTCATCGATATGACGGAGATATTCTCCATAGGCATCGATGTCTTATCCTCGAGGAGGTGGATGAGGCACTTTGTCAAGTACATAAGCCCTCTTTCTCCGATCAAGGACAATTTTTAGGTTTCTCAACCAATCGACAAAATTTGGGCCGCTTAATTTGTTTTGCTCAAGTATGGATGCAAGTGGATTTTTAGCCATTTTAGTAGAGATATCTACAAAAATAAACGGCGAAAAAATGAGTAAACTATGGAAAATATATTCATTCAATATAAGGTCTTTAATATTAAATATCTCCCACTATTTTATCAAATTTTATTAACCCCATAATAAAATTCGGAAAATCTAATTTTCATAGTGGGCTTGAAGCCCAATAGAAATATTCCACACCCCAATTATATGAGCCCATGAGATATTTCCATTGGTAGTCAACTCTTTGACAATTGTATCATTTATACAACCTCAAGATTATTCTGCCGCTTTTCCCATATACCCCAATTTTATGAGCCTATATGGTATTAAGCGTCAAACGTAACCCATCAAACCTTTGTGTAGATGGAGCATCAAAATATCCCACGACTCGTGGCCAACATAAAGACGAGTCTATCCCACAAGATCTCAATGCTTGGTAGAGATCACGACTTTCCCACCACAAGACCACTCCACGACTCGTGGCGGTGACCAAGTGTGGTAGCATCGTCATGTCTTCTACCTTTGATGGAAGGCATGGAACGATATGTCCAACATAACTTGTCCATTTGGTTTGATATGGAATTAATTAAAATTAAATTCCTTGTTAAGTTTCAAAAACTTGGGGTTTTCTTTTCAAGACCTCATCAACCTAATTACTAGGTGGGTTTTATTTAACGAATTCATCAAATGAGCGCAAGCAAAAAGCATTAAATAAATCTAACATGCATCCTATGCAAAAAGCGGTGGGATGATCATGGCGGCTTATGCGACCCATTTGAGCTAAAAATGGGTTTGTGGTCAATCTAAGGGACAAAATAAATAGAACTATTTCTATTACATTTTATTAATGTACCCATACACGCATGGGCCTCGAGTCTCCTATTCTATTACATTTGTAAAAATCTACCCACACAAAGGGCCTTTAGCATCGAACGTCCTCCAATTACAATAAATGGAAAACCTCACCAACTAGTCTACTCTCAATGCGAAAATTTAAAGAACTTACAAAATAGAATAAGAGGCTCGCAGCCCCAAAACCCAAAGAAACAAAACTCATCCAATCACATTGGTCATGACTCATGATCATCCCTAAATAAATCATGCTAAAACATCCATCTCATGAATTTAAAGCATATAAATTTACCAATTTTGTGTGTTGATTTAATTTTTGGGATAAATCTTTCTTTAATATTCCAAAAACTATTTTATTAATTTCAATGTTAACCTTTTAACCTTGAAATCCAAATAATTAAAGAAAAAGGGAAAAAAAAATATACTGTCGTTCAAGAGAGACAGTTTGAGTTGAATGAGAAACTCTTTTCTCACAATTCAATTTCATCCATCACCATGAATTTATGATTGATTATTCTAAATAAATAAATCACAAAAGAACATAACCTTTTGAAAAAGAAAGTCAAAACCAATTTCCTTTTCTCTTGAACTGTTATGTAAAGAACTTTTAAGAAAACAATTTTTCTTTCTGCTTCCATTAAACAAGAATGGTAATGACGTTTGAGAAAGAAACAAAATTTGTGATTTCAGCCAAATCATTTTTTTTTTCTTCAACAATTTATCCCAACAATTAGATCATATAAAACTCTTTCATCACACACAAAATAATTATTAAAACGTATTTTAACAATTATAACATGCTTATCAAATAAACATTAAACGAATCAAAATCTGATAACGAAAATGCAAACCGTGGCTCTGATACCACTGTTGGGTTCGCTATACCACACGGGGTTCGCACAGCGGAAATTAAAAATTTTTAATCTAATTAAAACAAGTGCATTCATCACAATAAATACTAACCCCGTAGGTTCACGTAGCGATTGTAACGATCGACATTTTCGTTATCATGCGAGAAAAACAAATTTTGATTCGTAAGTGAAAAAGGAAATTACCCTCGTAGAGTCTTCTCCTTTTAGCGAAGATTGAGAGGAATCAATTCCCCGGATATGTGGCAATCACCAAAACTCCAAATACTCGCCAATAGGGATTCAAACGTCTCCCCTCCAATTGAGTCCACCTTTTGATTGTAGACACCGGAATAAATCTTTCGCTAGTAAAATTTATTCCGTTCTTCAAAATGATAATTGGAATAGAACTCTTAATCTCACAATCAACTAGTGATAGGAGATTAATTGTTATAGAATAATAATTATCAATTAATTATTATTCACAAATAAGGAAGATAAACACTTAAGAGAGAATTTTTAGAAACCAAGAACTATTTTCTTTCTTTTCAAAAATTGAAAACCACACGGCAGTGTTGTTGTTCACTCAAAAAAAACAACTGAACAACTTCCCTTTACTTGCTCAACATTTATCCTTTTTTTTTTTATTTTTTATATTAACAAGTTTAATAAATATATTAAAAAGGAAAACTACCCACTTAATGATGTAGTGGGTTGGACCACTACACTAGTGGTCTTGTGCCAAGAATAAAACTGCCGTGTTTTTCTTTTTTTTTTTTTTCATTTATTTTAATCTCTCTTATGTATATATATATATATCACATATATATATATGTATATAAATAAATCATATTTATTTATTTATCCTCAATAATCTAATGGGCTTCTACAATTAGGCCTACTAGATTATATATGGGCTTGGATTTCAAAGTCCAACTAATTAATTCAAATAATTAATACCCAAAGCCCAAATTAATCAATCTAATTGATTAATTAATTTATTCTATTCCTTTCATTAGCCTTATAATCAAATTAGATTTAATTAGATAATCATATTATTTAATTAAATATTTAATTCAACTATTGAATTAAATTAAAACTCTAATTAATTAATCTATATTAATTAATTGCATCCAACTATTGAATTTATCAATTTGGAAATGTCAACAACCAAAATTATGTGTGACCCTTTTAGGTTCACGACTAACACTAGCAGCAGGCTTACAACTCTTGTAACTTTCGAATAATATATTCTACTAATTAATCATATTAATTAATATACTTGAAATTAACTCTTTAATTTCAAGAACCTACAAATCATGGTAACATCTAGCAAGTAGCATGATTACCCAAAGATTAGGTGAAATAGCGAGTAAACCTATTTCAATTGCAATTGCATACATGTACAATCCTTTCGACAACTAATTTCCCGATTAAATCTTGGGTATGGATTTATCGAAACCCAATTGATTTAATAACTGTGATTCCATTTCAAGTTCTAGTGATTCTTTTATGAATCAAATTCATCGTGCCTTGGCCAAGGTCTTTGAATCACAAACTATGAAAACACAGGAAATTCCCTTGTCAAAAGACAAGTGTCGAATTCTATGTTGGCTACAGACAAGCCTCCATGTACATCAGTGCAATACCCAAAATACCCCTTTGTGATTGTCAAGCAATCAAAAGATAAATCAAAGTATTGCAGGATAGACACAAGCTTTCTTTCGCGTGCACTCTCCTCAAGTACGAGGATTAATCATGTACTATTGCAATATAAAAATTCTTATTCGACAAACAAAGTTTCCATATAAGAATTTTTCATTGGGTCATGTTCAGTGAACTTGTTCGCCAACAAGCACCCGCATATATGCATTTGCGTCTCAACGCTAATGTTAATGGAATGTAACATTCTCGTCTCACGAGCATGCATCATATACACAAGTCTTACGGGGTTATTCAATGTCCTATCTTGAAAAACCCATTGACTTGGAACTATTTTAAGATCAAAGTCTTAGAGACATGTTCCATGATCGCCATCAAATGCGCAACCATACCTCATAGCTTAAAATGATCTAAGGACTTTATCTATGAGCAATTAAATAATAAATGCAAAACATAAGATAAAGAAAAATGCCTTTATATTAATATAATTCCCAATAAAATTGTTTTTACAAGTAGGATAAATCCAATTCTAATTGGAGTGCAGGGCACCCTACTCTAACAGTAAAAACTCTAGACAACAACACAAATCCTAATTGCCCCAACAAATTCAGTACTCAGTAGCATTCAGCAAGCTTAACTACAGTTGTTCAATCAGTAAACCTCACTCTGCAATCTAATTGTGCAATGACATATTCTAGTTTCTTCTCAAATGGACGATATTCACACGCACTCTTAATTTCCTCATCTCGCAGCATCATCTGAACATCCTTTTTGAAACAAAACCAAAAGGGAATGGCCGAGTATTAGTTGCTCACAAAACAAAAAATGCCTAAAACTCTTCCTTTTTACATAACCACATTAAAAGCTCTGAAGAAAAAAATTTAACACAATCGCTTGAACACTTGGCAACTTGACAAGTAATCCAAAAAATAAACGTCAATTCAAGCATATCCATCATGAAAGCGAAAAAATTATCAAAAAGAAGAGTTGCTGCATAGTTGTTTTACCAGCATTAGTTATCCAGTTATCATTGTTCCAGCTCCTTCATCAGTGAGAATCTCAAGAAGTAGAGAATGCTTCAACCGCCCATCTATAATACTCGTTGTCCTAACCCCTTGAGCCAGAGACCTAATGCAGCAATTGACCTTCGGAATCATCCCACCGGCAACTTTTCCGTCTTCGATCATCTTCTTCACCCCTTTAATGTCGATTTGCTTCACCAAGCTCCCGGGATCTTCCCGGTTCTCTAATATCCCCGCCACATCCGTCAACAGTATCAACTTCTCCGCCCCCAATGCCGCCGCCAGCTCGCTGCAGTGTCTGCATTAATGTTATAGGGTTGTCCGTTCAAATCAGCAGCAACAGAGGCGATCACGGGTATATGGTTGTTATCTATCAGTGGGCGGATTATCGTGGGGTCCACACTGGCAATGTCCCCAACAAACCCGAGCTGTGAGGAGTTCGGAGAGGGCCGAGCGATCAAAAGGCGGCCATCGATTCCCGATAGCCCGACCGCAGTTGCGCCGGCCTTGTTGATCAGGGCGACGAGATGTTTATTCACTTTACCGACTAAAACCATCGACACGATTTCCATGGTCGACGCGTCGGTGACTCGGAGCCCGTTGAGGAAGTTTGGCTGGATATTTAGTCTGTCGAGCCACTGGTTGATCTCAGGGCCACCACCGTGCGAATACGATACGAAGGCCGACACGGGCAAGAAGTACGATATCGGCAATGACGGATGCCTGGAGGGCCTCGGATTTCATTGCTGCTCCCCGTATTTAACGACAATCGTCTTGCCACGAAATTTTTGAATAAAGGGCAATGCTTCGATAGAATCTTGACGCTGGTTTGTGCGGGGGTGAATCATTGTCAATTTCTGGGGATATTATTGACTGTAGAGATGATTTAAGGCATGTGATTTTGCTATTACGCTTGAATTTGACGACTGGAACAGTGTTTTGGAATGATGGAGCAAAATCATTGGATTTCACGAGGAGTTTGGAGTGAGGGGATGTGAAAGGGATTTTAGCAGCTAACATAGTTTTTTTTGAGTGGTTTAGGAAAGGGGACAATTAGAAACTTGAGTGTAGCATAATATCTGATACGATGACTAAATTATAGTAGATTATTTGTTGGTGCCTCGAACATGTAGCAGTAGCATAAAACCCAAACCCACACTGATGAATCAAGGAAGCAGGTCTTTGCACAGTTCCTTCTCAAATATATCAACATACCTGAGATTGCAACACAATTTTCCATCTTTGTATCGATTGTAAATCGAATGATCGGTTCAGATTGACATTTTCTAAATAATATGTTTTAGAACAAAAAGAAAAAGAAATCTGTTGTAAAACGAAAAAAAATCAAATGTGAAACAAAACCACATGAACAAAATCAGTCATTTGAAATAATAATAGTAGTTCTGAAACAGTAACAAAAAAGCACAAAAAAAAAATCAAATTAAAAGTGCAACCAAAATTCGAGGGCATATCTCATACAAAAATAGATCCAAACTCCGAGGCATATATACAATCGCTTGAAAATGAAAGGAAATATAGTACCTTGACTAATTTCATGTATAATCCAAAATGTGGATTAGGTTATTAACTAGGTAAAAATTGTGCATGATTTTTAGTTAGTAGATTATCATGAAATTACCTTTTCGACGTTTTGGAGTCGTTGCAGTGAAGTTGTGTGGCTCTGCGGATCCATGGCGGCAGAGATAAGGGCACGGCTTTACCCAAGATTTATCTCAGACTGCTTTCGGAACGATGATTTTATATATGTTTATTATTTTATACACTATTTTTAAATATAATTATGGCGCATTTAAAATTTAGGTATTTAAATTATGGGTGACGCTATTCAGCTATTGGCACTTTTTTAATGAATACACTCACCTTCTAAGACAATATCCCCAATTTTTCAAATATAGTACAGTTGTTAAATACACCTCATATTTTTCCAATTGTACCCTTGCACTTATTTTCCCTCTCAAATACACCAAAAATGATAAACTCGAGGGCGCGGTGACACGAAGAAATTCCACCAATCTTTTTTTTTTTTTTAACGAAAAAGATGTAATATATTTTGGATTACAGATTTTTTAATTTATTTTAATTTTGAATTTAATATTTTACTTTAATTTCGCACTTATAGTTGGATTAGTTTGGATAATTGTTAGGTATAAGTGTTGGGTAATTGTATTTGTTTGAATTCTAGAGTTACATAAATTATTTTTTTTTTCTTTTTTTTATCCGAGTTTGGGGAAGAAGCGATGGATGGCACGATGGTATCTTCGATCGTGCCATAAGGCACAATCAAAAAGTAACTACGATCGTGCCACTTGGCACGATGACACGAGAAAAGTTTAACTGCACTGCGATCGTGTCAAGTATCGCACTTTTGTGATTCAACAGTAAATTTTCAGCTGTAAAAATAGAAAATAACACACTTTTAAGTTGCAAATTAAGGATATAATTATATTATTCGACAAAATTAATTTTTGTTGTCCATATTTACAACAATGTTAGTGTTTGAAAATCTAGGTTGTACAAAAAAAAATCCAACTTTTTACAAGAATGTGGGTGAGTGTGAAGAAGATGAAGTGTATTAGAACTTATTTATTTAAGTAAATATATCATAGTCTTTTAAACTAATGACATTTTTGAAATTATATGAAGGGGGTTAGTCGATCTTTCCCACTTGGGTATACTCAACCGAGTTCTATACCATTTGATTAACACACACCCATGTGGATGTGTATGTGTATGTGTTGATCTAATCGGTATAGTAACCTTAATTGGTAGGCTACCAGTGGGTAGATCTACTTACCCAGGAAGGGTGTACTTAACAATTTTGGAGGTGTTAATATCGCCACGCTTAAATTATTTCGTATTTATATGATTATTACATTATTAGGGTTCTAATTTTGATTTATATTATATACCACTAAAATATCCAAATATTATATACGTTAATATTAAAATTTAAAAATTATTTAAATGAACTGCTTATTTTTATGTGTATTAAAAATATTTTTCTAAAAACAAGTAATAATATAAAAATAAAAATATGTTTAAATATTAAGAATAATATTACTCTTAATCAACTATTAAAATAGAGCTAAATATTAATTTCTCCACCAAGGATCTACCAAAAAAAAAAAAAAGTCAGCCACCGTAAAATAGAGAAAAATTAATAATTAAGCTGACTAAACAAAATCATTGACTGCTAATTAATCAAAAGGACAAATTCCCGTATTATTTGAACTTTCCTATTCTCATAAAGTCAGCAGCAGAAACAAACACACACAGAGAAAGAGAAAACAGGAAAGATTCAATGGCGACCTCAAAACTACAAGCTCTATGGAATCACCCCGCTGGCCCTAAGACCAGTCAGTTTTATTCGTTCTTTAATCCCTTTTATGGAATATGATGTATATTTTCCTGATTTGCTTATTTTCTTAGATTCAAATTTTATATTCCTTTTCAATGGTTTACGTGTAACCCCATCATGAGATTAATTAAAAAATATTAATGTCGTTATTAATTGGGATGTTGTGAAAAAGATTAGATTTCGGAATTGTTTTCTTATTGGGTTTCACTTGAAATTCTTTTTGGTCCTAAAATAATTGTTTGTTCATATTGTGAAGCTGGAGATTAAGTTGTTTAAACAAGGGAAAACTGTTCAATGTATGAGGAATGATGTCGTATCCTCGTACATAACACGAGCTTGTTGCTTCTTGCTCAAGTGGTATCACTCACCCTTTATAAGAGTGTTAATCAGTGTTCGAATCCTGTATCTTTCGCTTTCTTTGAAATTTATCTCATTCTCCAATCAAGTCTCTAACTTATTAAAAAAATCGTATCTTCATACATGTCTTTGTGGGATAATCTGTATATCTAGAAAGTGTGAGTATGCTATCTTCTACAGTACATGGATGTAATGTGAGTTTTAGAGCATCCTGAAAGAGCATGTCTGTACATGTTGTAACTATGCAAAGTTGATCTTGTTCATGTTTATGTATTTCTTCATTTGTGAATGTTGGTTTTGGCTATAAAATCAAGATATGATATGTTTCTTGGAATGAAATTCACAATAAATTTTGTCCTTTTCTTTATGAGGTTCACTTTAAAAGTACATGACTTATGCTTGCAATATCATCCAAAAAACCAATCTTGAATGAATTGTTTTATGGTTATATATAGTTCATTTCTGGGCACCAACCTTCAAGTGGGGCATTAGCATTGCCAATCTTGCTGACTCCACTAAACCCCCGGAGAAAGTTTCGTATCCCCAGCAGATAGGTAAGTAGTTCTTGATGATTTTTTCTGTACTCTCAAATTGCCGGCTCACTCGCCTATCTCTCTTGTGGGCTTGAGAAAATGAGATAGAACAGCATATATATATGTATATTACTGTCTTGTAGATCTTTTATGAACCTACCATTTTAAGTTTATCGTTTTCCATTCTGTATCAGCTGGGAAAGATTCATGGAACTGATTTCTTTATTGCCATGATTATTCTTGTGCAGCTGTTACAGCAACCAGAGTTATTTGGTCACGCTACAGCACTGTTATCACCCCTGTAAGTTCAGTTGTTTATGTAATATGTGGAGCTGATCAACGAACGCCATTTTTTTCCTGTATATCTGTTGATGATAGTAAACTATTCATTGTTTTGTTCCTGTAAATAATATTGTGCATAACTGCATTGGCCTCTCTACCCTTCCACCATCAAGATTGCTTTTTTGCTCGACGATTTGAATATCTGAATACCAATTTGGATTTCTTCAATTATCTTTAGTTTTCTTATGCTGACATAGATGTTCAGATAGTGAGGGGGAAAAGAAAAACGGGATCTATTCGCAAAATATATGATTGCCAGTTAAAATATTTATCTGCATTGCCCTCTATGCACTTCAGCTCTTCGGATTGCTTATACTTTTATGCTTGTGCATAAAACTTGCCGGGATAAAAAAAAAAAAATCAATGACATTCCTCTATCTATCTATCTATCTATCAGCTTTTTTTTTTTTTTTTTTTTGAAGTAATTCTCCTCTTCCCACATCCCATTTTAGTTCCTTGTATTAGCTTATTGGTTTCACCAAGCTTTTAACCATGTACAATTTTTTTGCTTTATCTCTGGAATATCATTGATGACGGGCTGCAGAAAAACTGGAACCTCTTTAGTGTAAACATTGTGATGGCGGTACAGGCATTTACCAGCTTGCCCGAAAAATTCGGTAAGTCAATATGTTGTTTTGTTTTAATGTATATTCTCCTTTTGATAGTCTGAGATACAAGTACATTACCCTTTCCATTCTTACAGGCATGATTATTTCAATGAGGAGCAAGCTCTTGTGGCCAAAGAATGATGAACAAAAACACCTTCAACTCCATATTCTCCTCCATTGATAGAATCAAGTGCCAGCTGAACCGAAAAAATGTTTTTTTTTTTTCACTTCTCGCGTTGAAAATATCAGTGAATTGTACTGGTCTTGGATCGTCAAACACATCCGGGACAATAAAGGAATAATAATACAAATATGTTGTCAATTTCCTTATTCTAAATATAGCACCGTAAAAATGTCTATAGCATCATTTAAATTTATGAAATCGCTTATCTCTTGATAGGAAAAACTTATGCACCAAGTACTTTCATCACACAATGTCCAACATAAAACTCATAAAAGTATTTCCGAATCACAATAAGAAAATTTTGATTTCATGATCAGTGTAAAAATAATGATTTCATCTCCCAGGAGATGGAACCATACAAATTGCTATCACTTCAATACGAAAAGAAATTAAAATAAATCTACAATTACAGCCATAGTAAACTTGCTTGAATTTACTTGTCTTAAGCACCGTCTCGACAATCATGGAGCCACTCGCTCCAGCTAAATTGCCTTAACTTAATCTGCTTTCGAGTCAGACTCATTTTCACCATCATGAGCCAACCCCAAACTCAAATCCAAGGTGCTTTCATTCAAATCTTGCCTTTCTACATGATTCTTATCTCTAGCCTGAGAAAAAATAAGGCAATTGAATAGTTCACTTGTCATTCAAAGTCCTGTAGGTGCTTATGCTAAAAAAGTTGGAAGAAATTTAAAACCATAGAGATTAATGACATTCATCTTCTGCACATTTAAGACAATATTCTAGGGGTGTTCATTCGGTCAAACCGAACCAAACCGAACCGAAATTTGCCAAAATTCAAAACCGAATACCGAACCGTATTTGAAGGTTCGGTTCGGTTTGGAACCGAAATTATTTCGGTTTTCTTTTTCGGTTTTCAGCCAAACCGAATTTTAATAGCAAAAAAGAAAGAAAATGGAAAAAACCTGGAGCAGACGATCCTGGAGCAGACAACAGACAGACTTGAAAAAAACAACTGGAAAGGAAATGGGCCTTTAAAGAATTATAAAATACTTAAACCAAACATCCAAATAAATTGCACTAAAAAAGTAAATCTGAGAAAACATGCTATCAGTATTAAGTTATTAGAATAAAAAGCCATAATCACTAAAACTAAGCACAGACAAAAGTGGGGGACGTAAGTCGGACGGTGGGAGTTTGGCCTTCGTCTCCTTTGTGGGTTGTGGGAGTTTGCAGTCTGGACGGTGAGAGCCTTTGAACCTCAAGCTACAACAAATGAGCTTTCAACATAAAATACAGAAAATGAAGAAGCAAATTCGGTTTTCGGTTCGGTTCGGTGAACCGAACACCAAAACTGAAACCGAACCGAAAACCGAAATATTGAAAAATGATAAACCGAAAAACTCGGTTCGGTTTTCGGTCGAACCGAATTTCCGGTTTTGGTTCGGTTCGGTCGGTTAACCGAACAATGAACACCCCTACAATATTCAAGTAATGCAGTCCAATTTTCTATTCCCTATGATGTTTCATCTAGTGTATTGATACGTGTATAATGATGACATCATGTGACATTCATATGGTGAACCGAACATGGTTTGTGCAAGTGGTGCCTACTAATTTCCTCAAGAAAGTAGGAAAAACTGTTCTATCATTTTTATGAGAAATTCGCTCTTATATAAAAAAAAATAGGGAATATTACAAAAACACCCCTGAGGTTTGGGCTAATTACAAAAAACCCGAAGGGTTTCAAAAATTACAAAAAAATTTAAAAAAACCCTTGAGATTTGATTCAGTCTTAAATTTAAGGGGGTAACTATAATATTTCTACAAATGTCAGGGTTTTTTTTGAAATGTTTTTCTCTTATGAAGAGAAAAATATAAGACGGGATCAAACCTCAAGGGTTTTTTGTAATTTTCAAAAATCTCCGGTTTTTTTTGTAATTAGCCCAAACCTCAGGGGTGTTTTTGTAATTATCCCTAAAAAATAATATGTTGGACGTGTCTATAAAGAGTGTATCTTTTAATTGGAAATACATCAATAAATTGAAAATCCAACGAAAAATAAGAGCTGAGGACACAAAATATGCATGTGCTCACCTGGTTTTCATCCATTGGTACATCATTGATGTCAGGCTTTTCATCATATCCATCACTCCTAGAGGTTGCCTCCACATCGTTCGTGCTATTGTCAATAGGCTTAGTATCATCCTCCATCTGCTCTGAGGACTCCTCTTTTTGTTCTTCGAGCACAACAATCTGTCCAACCATTCCAGCAACAAAAGATAAAAACAAAACCCAATTCACGGAAATCTAGGCAGAGCTACAAATCAAAATAAATTGGCATTGGTGCGAAAAGTAGTAAACCTTTATCAATTATTTGAGCATTCCATAACAACACTGGTGAATATTAAACAAAGTAGGGGCCAAGTAACACACATATCTGCTCAACAGAGACTTCTATTTAGACTTCGACGACAGGAAATTAGTATATTAAATGAAATAGCAATGCCATTGGACACAAACATGAAACATAGTATATATGGAAACCCAGATTGTTTCTCTAACTGCAAGAAAAAATGAGGGCTTGCATATAGAAAAGGCCACAACACAAACTTCCACCATCTCTATACTGCAATGAGCCAACCATCATTAAGTCAACAAATGAATGAACACAAGGAAACACAAGAAGAAAAAAAACCAATTGGGAAGCATCCCTATTCATCAAAGAAATTGTAATCTATAAACAAATGACCCACCTGATCAATAAATCATTGTGTGTAAACTGTTGTGTGGTTTAGAGGGACAGGGGGGAGTGGGCACTGGCTCTTAGTTAAATGGCCAAATGTAGATCTGCCATTTACAGGCCTTTGTGAAAGAAATCACTAGGAGGTAGTTTGTTGAGTTTCCCGGGGTTAACCTTTCCATAACTTACATGAAAAAGTGTTTGATGATTTACATAGTGTGGAAACGAACTTATATGAGCAAGTATTTGAGGGTTTACAAAACGTGCACGTAGCTTTTAAAAATCCTACATTAGTCTCTGAATAGTCTGACCAAATAACTAAATATGTACGGAATATTGAATGAAATGAATCAGATGATTGACCAGCTATGTCACGAACAGAGAAGGGATGTCTTAACCAAGTTTAGAATGAACTCTTAACTGGGAATTTTGCTACATGCATCCAATTCCACGACAAGGATTCAAAAATATCTACTATCCTGGTGTTGGGAAAGAATTCAGTCATGATATGGAATTTCAAATAATGAAAGTTAACAGTTAACACCCTTTGTCTCATATGACAAGCAGCATGCACCGACACACCCAGTCACTGAGGCACACAGTCAAAAGAGAAAGACCAAATATTTGGCATATAACATTCCCTCTATATGCAGCCAATTCATAAAGCTGGAAATCACATAATTTTTTAGAAAGTAGAAACTTAAGGGAGTGCTTTGTTGTTAAAAATATATATATTACAAGATGTTTGAGAAAGGACCATCTCATAAACTATCATCGTCACATTTTCATCATTATATCCAATCATACTCTCAAAATTTATTCCCATTTTTCCAAATATCTTTTTCAGACTATTCTCTCCAAAAATAGAAACGAAAAGTCAAGCACTCCATGAGATTCTTAGTTCAGCACCATTAACAACTTCCACTACAGAGTTTAAGAGCTGGCAATGAGAAATTGGTCAAAAATGATTTCAAAGTTTTGTACAGTAAGATATTATATCCCATAAACATTGTTTTCCCATAAAATTCAAGTGAAACAGCAATAATTGTAATAGGCCACAAAAATGAATGCCACTTATCCAGCCAAGACATTTGCTTTTCAAAACCAAATCATCCTCAATTTCTTTCAAGGTAAGAGTGTTGATCTTTACCCAGTATCAGCAATTAAAATCTTCTCCGTCCAAACTTAGAACTTCAATCAAGCCATAAGGGCAACTCAAAGACAACTCTATACATATAATATATATATATATATATATATATAAGGAAGAAATAAATAAAAGAATAAATAAAAAAAACAAAGTATACGAGGGAGATTCCCATAAGATTCATAACCAACAAAAATAAAAATAAGGAACCAAAAAACTCCCAGCTAAGACCCAAAGTTAAAATTCAAAAAATTACAGTAAATGAATTTAAATTGATCCCAAATTAAAGACCCTAAGCCACCACATAATTCAAGAATCCTAAGCCGCATAGAACACACAGAGAAATTCATGAACAACTCTCAAACAAATTTTAGCCGTCCACAACAACAAATCGACACCCATATCAGCACACAGGTAAATATATGTAGAATCAAAACATGATTCCGATCAACGAAATTGGGATCAAGTCAGACTACAGAAATATACCGGAATATACTTGAATTTTCTCTTCGGAGGCTCTTCTGCTGCGACATCGTCGTCTCTATTGGAGTCAACATTACCATTATTACTGCCGTTATTATCACTGTGGCTACTGTCTTTAGTTTGGCTGGGAGCTATGGGGGTCCACTTGAAGAGCAAGAGGTGGGAGGAGCCGTTACTGCCGTTAACGGTTCCATTAGATGCCGTGTGGTTGTGGTGGTTGGAATTTGACGGCGGTACGCTAACCCACTTCTTCTTCCATCTGCGAACTGGACCGGTAAAAACGGTAGCGGGGCCGTAACGAGTCGAGGATCGCCCGAGTCTCGCCCCAACTCCCTCCATTATTGAGACAAAGTGGCGGCGGCGGCGATTTCCGGCGGCCTTTTTGGCTAACTGGATTTAAAGGAGGTGTAATGCTACCATATCGCTGCGTATGTATGTAAATATATAATTCGTCTTGTGTAGTCTCTTTTTTACTCATTATTTTATTTGAAACGTCTACCCGAGAAAGAATTAACATATGTTATTTGTAACACTTTATTTTAAAGGTATAATTGCAAAAATTAGCTGAAGTTTAGTAATTATAAAAGAATTCAGTTAGGGCTTGAGCGATGTATTGTAGCTTCTAAGAGTGATTGAATGCGCCGGTTCGATCTTATACGAGTGTGTCTAAAGTTCTTACTATTGTACTAAAAGAAAAAGAATGCAGTTATCTTTTAAAATTATAAATTACTCTTGATATTTATTTATATTTTATAAATTGCATCATCATGAGAGAGTATTTGTTAGATAATTACGATACTCGAGTCCTCAAAAAAGATGTTTTTAACACATTAAAGGGATATTTGTAATTCTAAATTTTTTTTTTTTTTTATTTGGCTAAACCTCTTGATAGTATTTACAATTATCTTTATTTTAAATTATCCTTATTTATTATAGCAACTTATGTTATAATATAATAACCTAGCTAATATTCTATTCATAGAGTTTCTCAATATATATTTTCTATGAACGAAATTAACTTAGTCATATGGTTATATGGTGTACTTTTTTTTTTTCTTGAGAAAAAAAAATGTTGAATTTAACTTCAAAATATTCGTACTAGCCCCATATAGATATATGGACATATTCTATACTTATATACTTAGTCCAATGGGAATGTATAAGCTTAGTATTTGTAGTTCATATATAAAGACTTTTGGCCCAAGACCCAATTATTGATCATTTTGGACATAGTTTAACAAGTTTTTATGGATCATATGAATATCATGTATTCATGTCATTCTGGATCGTCCAAAAAAAAAATCATGTCATTCTAGAAATAAAATGACGGCAATATGAAATTAATTTATTTTAAAAATAAAATTATTTTAAATTTTAGAAAAATATGATTATTAAATTAGGACGGAGAATGTACTTATCTAGCTCCCAAAGGCAAAAATTAGTAAATTAAATATATATATATATATATATATATAGGGAGGATCAGTGAGATCATGTCTCTGGTGAGACACAATGGACTAATCTCAACCATCCCCCACTATTAATCAATGGGTATGATTTAATGGATAAAAAAATATTAAAATATTAATTTAATCAATATAAGGGTAGTAGGGTAATATAACATAACAAGAGTTAGTTACAAAAATGGAATCAAATCGCTTTCTCTCATACATCTCCCAATTTTCCCAATCTCACGTCTCTCTCTCTCTCTCTCTCCCTCATTCCTCCATTAACGCAAATAAAGAGAATTGTGAAGAACTCGAAATTACGAGTTCATAAAAATTACGAGAGAAAAAAAATAAGAAAAATCGGTGCAATATTACGGAGAAATAACGAACATTGAGTTCGAAAACTAAATATGCAACAAAACTCAACTAAATATGCATTATCTGAAAACTATCTATGCAACGTAAAACAACTAATATGTAGTACAATATATCCAACTATGCAAGACGTCATAAACTATGCAACAAAATCAACTAACTATGTATTATCTAGAAACTATATATGCATTGTGGAATAAATAAATATGTAGTACATTATGTAACATCCCATTTTTATAATTTCCAAAAGCAATATCCCATTTTCATAACTAAATATACATTATATTGAACCTATTTATGCGGTGCGGATAACTACATATGCAATACGTTATATTCAATTATGTCTTGTTTTTGTAAAATAGTGCCAACAAAATAACTAAATATGATTATTTGATGTCTAATTATGCAGTAGAAGAACCCTAACTATGCTGTAAAATAAAATATTTGGAAAGATAACATGTTCCTTAAAATTCGCCACAACTTTCCCTCAGTGCACGACCATGCACCTTATGCGCGCCCGCACACCCAATCCACGCACCTCTCATGCGGCTCCCATGTGCGCGTGCGCCTATACGTCTTATAAATCCTAGCAGTGTGTCAATTTCACCCATAAAATCGGCCGGACCACTAATATGAAATTACAAAATTACGATCTTACCCTTAAAATCAAAAATTAAGAAATAATTAAAAAACTGAATTAATCACATCCCTTCATTTTTTAAGATCAATGGATAAGATGAGTCCACACTGTCTCACTTAGGGAGGGTGGTCTCATTTGAACCAAATCCTATATATATATATATATATATATATATATATATATATATATATAGAGAGAGAGAGAGAGAGAGAGAGAGAGAGATTGGTTCAAATGGGACACTCATCCTTATATGAGATGGTGGGGATTTATTATATCCGTTGGATTGGTTTTTTGGATGGGCGGTTTATTCCCTCATTTTAGGCAATTAGTTAATACAGAGGGTCAAATTGGTAATTTGTTTATTTTTGAAATTTTAATTAAGGGCATATATGTCTTTTATTTTTTAGTGTAGAAGGTATGTCAATAAACTTTGATATTAGCCCAACTAAAGCATCGGACCCAAATATAGCTCTAGAGTTCTCAGTTCTCTACTCTTTCACGGGAGCAGCCAACGTCAACCGCCGCTGCGTATTACAACCTTCATGCACGGCCACCACCATCCGTTGCGCCAAAATCGTCGGAGTCACCGCCATCCTCCATTCTTTGAGACCCACCATGAAAGACCCATCACGACGTTGAAGAGGACGGTGGCGGGCATGCAAAAAAAAAAAAGATCGGCCATCGTATCATCTTCTCCCCATCGTCCGACTTGCGATGGTCAAGGCGAGAGCGTAAATAAAAAAGGGGTGGGCTGATACACAGAAACAGGGTGGACCGATACACGAAAATCATATAAAATATAATTAAAAAAAATTCTAGGGTAATTTTTTTTTAAATGGGGGGGGTCGGGGCCCGGAGTGGCCCCCTCCCTCCGCCCTTGGCGATGGTCCGATATTGCCCTGCTCGAATTTTATTTATTTTTTATTAATTTCTGGACCTGGGCAATTAAGACGATGGTGATGGTGTAACACCCGGCGATGGGTTATCATCATGGGCAATTAAGTTTCACACATTTTGTTTAATTTCTTGGTATGTAATTTTAACCCAAATTTTGAAAATATTTTTAGAAGTAGTTTGTGTAGTTTCTAGGGTTTTTATCTTTTGATTGTTGAGGATTTATTGTTATAGGGTTTAGTTATCTTGGATTTTTCGGAGATTTCGATTTCTAGTTATTTCATAGTTGGGTTTGTGTTTTTCGACTTTCGACTTCGACTTTTCTGGATATTATTTTGTTGTATTCTTAGTTGAGTTTTAGTGGTTATTTAATACAATTTTGATGTTTTACTGCAATACATTTTTGTGTATGTCTTTAACATAGTTTAACTTCAATTGTAGTTGTATCATACAATTTCAATGTATTTGTCACCAAATGTTTGTGTAGTGTTAGAATAATTTTATCTTTGTATTATGATGATATTTTCTTTGTCTTCTTAATTGCGATTTGCTAATTTGTGAAGATGACTAGAAGACAAAAAAAGCGAAATTAATATTGGTGGTACGAGTAGTGGGGCGGGGGAAGCAAATGCTCAACCTAAGAAAATGAGAAGGGGCAGTCGTGTTGTCAAGAATTTGTGAATGTTGTATAATTAGTGCAGTTTTTGCGTATATAGTATTACAATGGTGTATAACTAGTGCAATTTTTACCGTAATTAATATTAGAATGTTGTATAATTAGTGCGGTTTTTCTCACGTACATAGTATTACAATGATGTATAACTAGTGTAGTTTTTTGTGTAAATAGTATTAGAATGTTGTACTTAGACGTGTTTAATCCTTCCAAATAATTTAGGATGATATACAATATACATACTAAGTCAATAAAAACGTGTTTAATCCTTCCAAATAATATTGTTTATTCACTTTAACATTAATGTGTGGTTAAGAGCGTTGTATTGTATAAATGTCAAAATTTCATTGCACTATATATTTATTTCATTTGTGTATTGAAGTGCATTTATTTTATGCAAAAAAATAAGAACGTGTTTAATCCTTCCAAATAATTCAGGATGATATACGATATATACACACTAAGTCGATAAGAACGTGTATAATCCTTCCAAATAATACTGTTTATTCACTTTAATATTCTTTGTGCGGTTAGGGCATGTTCACTGTATAAAAATCGAAATTTCACTGTAATATATATATTTATTTCATCACAGTATTGAATTGCATCCTACAATTTAGGAAACATTGACTACATGGGTTCGAAATTTTCGGTATTGTCTGCCGTTTTTTGGGCTCTATTGGGTTTGATTTGGTAAGATTTTGTTGCCATTATTTTGTGTTTATCACTTCCTATAATTTATGAACCTTTGACTTGATGGTTGGCTATTTTCTTAATTTGTCTTTTATGCCCTTACTACTTATAATTAATAATTATTAATATAAATATTAGTCATTAAATCTGGACCCTTAATTGCAATATTTCAATGGCTTGGATAAATCTTTACTTGGATAAATCTTCACTCTGTCCCATATAAGGGGTATCCCATTTGAACGTTAGGTTTTTATTTTACTTTATTTATTCTTTTGTTTTTTTGACTGAGGACGACTGCCAAAAGGCACAAGAAGTCGGAATCCCCAACTCCATTAACATATAAACACAGTCTTGTTTCTGCTAATTTCAGTTCCAATGGAAACGCGGAACGCTATTCTTCGGGCTTCTCTTCATTCTGCCGCTCTTTCTATTCAAATCCCCGAAAACCATTCTTTCTCAACCCTAACCAAGATTCACTCTCCAAAATGGGTTTCTCTGAACATTCGTTATTCATTCTCTTCGCGCACTTTACTCGTCAAGAGCAAGACACAATGTAGGAATAGTTATGCAAAAATTAAGTGTAAAGGGGTTTCCGATATAGAAGAAGAGAGTCCAAAACCAAAACTTAGAAGAAAAATCTGGCGGTTTTTGTATCAGGTGGAGGCTCCAATTTCAGGTCGATTCACGAGGCAACTCTTAATGGGTCTGTTCATGGCGACGTTGTCGTTTTGGTCACCAATAAACAAGGTACATATTTCATATTAGTTTCCGGATTTTACCTACTTTTTATTTTGATTAGTTTTAGTTATCAAATATCGATATATATACATTCTCGAGGGTTCTGGTTTGGCTAAAGCTCTCAACTTTATTGCTCTTAATGGCTTTTGGAAGATTAGTTGGGGAGTGTTTGCAAACACTTCTATTTTTGGAGTAAGGAATTTATTGTCGTCAGATGACAAATGGTAGTGTTTGCAAATAGAACCGGAAAACTATTAAAAAAGGTGTTTCAAAATCAAAAATCTAAAGTACACCTCTCTTAGTTTTCAATTATGCTTAAATAAAACAGAATCAAAAGCAGATGTTGACATTTGCAAATACGTAAAGTTAACTTTTCTAACTAAAATATAAAAATCACTTTTTTTTAGTGTTCGCGAACACTCCCTTAGTGTTCATGACAACTATCAAGAATGCATACTACGGTTCCAATTATTAACTTCAAATATACTTTCGATGGTCACAAACATGTGATGCAGATTGTGGAGGTGCAGAGTATGCGGCGTGATAATCGTATTCCTGTTATCGTTTTTCCTAACAAGAAAGACGGCCAAGAGGTGTTTTCTGCTGAAGACCTTGTAATTACACTGAGGTGAGAACCTTATTTTATTGAAAGCTTTGATTTGATGCTATGTTGATCGTTGAGACCTGTTTTGTTACAAATTTAGTTCAACATTCTTAAGCCTCTGTGACAAATACTTATAGTCAATTAGCTTTATTCTAATCCAAAGTTTCATTCTTGTCATACCTAAAGCAGGGTGAACGTAAAAAGACAGTCATCTGGGTGAATGTCATTCTTGCAGAATTTTGTTTATTATCTAAAGTCTATCAATTATGGTTCTAAATATGAGACTTTAATACTTTTTCGTTGGACATGTATTTGAAGACTAGATTACTTGAAACCCATGGCAAGTAATTCAACAGTATTGTTCAAGACTTCATCAGTATCTGATAGTTCCATATACTTTTCAAAACTTCACTAGTATCTCATTTTAAGAAAATAAAAATAAAGAACTGTTCTAATTTTTACAATGTTCCTTGAATAATGACACTTTAATGTGATTCTACATTATTCACAGATCCTACAAGGTCGACTTCATTCTTTTAGCTGGTTATCTTAAACTTATTCCAGTTGAGTTGGTTCGAGCATATCCAAAATCCATATTTAATATTCATCCGTCGCTTCTTCCAGCATTTGGTGGGAAAGGTTATTATGGTATGAAAGTGCACAAAGCAGTCATTGCTTCTGGAGCAAGGTATAAATTCTTTTAGACATTTCGTTGCGTGATATGATTGTACTTTATATGCATATTCAATTGTTATTTTGTGCTGCTCGGTGTCATGCTTTAATCATCTACTCTGGTTGGCTGGAAAACTCTTATTTTTTTTTGCCACTGAAAGATACATAAACTTCTTAATTGAAGTGCTCTGGGCAAGATTATAATGTACCATTCAAAAATCTGTCTCTATCCTTTCCTCTTTCTCTCCATGTGGCTAGCTCGTATAAGTAAAAAGAACAGTACAATGTAGCTTTTCCATTTATGCGAATTCTATGCAAGTCTCTTGGTTCCATATTCTTCAGCTACTTGTTTTTCCATACTTCCACTAATCTTAACTAGAAATTGGTTTAGAAGTTTTTCAGATGATCTGTGTAAGAAGGAAGCAAACACATGCATAGCGAATTTCTGGCCACCAATAATCCTCGATAGATGTTTCTAAATTTTTATATCGTGTCACAATAATCATCAATTTGGTTCTGTGTGCATTAAATTTGATCAATCGTGTTCTTCTGGTTTATCTTACTTCATATCTTATATAATATTCCTTTATTATTAAAAATGTAGGTACTCTGGTCCTACAATACATTACGTTGATGAGCAGTATGACACGGGTCGTATCCTTGCCCAAAGGGTAGTTCCTGTGCTGGCCAACGACACAGCGGAGGAGCTGGCTGCAAGGGTTCTTCATGAGGTCGTGAACTATTATTATGTCACAACACGTAGAAATTTGGCCACATCATCTTACTGTCTGAATCCGTTAAACAAATTGAGGAATAAAAATAAACACCTGATAAAAAAGAACATGTTCTGGCTATTCACATTTTCGTTGCACCTGATAAAAAATCTATCTTTCATGCTTTTAGTTTGACAAGCTCAATTGATTTCAATCAGGAGCACCAATTATACGTGGACGTAGCAGCAGCCTTATGTGAAGAGCGAATCACCTGGCGTGAAGATGGTGTTCCTCTCATCCAGAGCAAAGAAAATCCCAATGAATATTTCTAGCAATTGGATGCCTGTCGTTTTGATTGGACAACATTTTTGGGTGGTTTATCGATGATCTCTTTTTGGGGGTCTTTTATCTTTACATCTTCAATTGCAAGTTACTGCCAAATCGATGTGCTCTTACATTAGATGAGTGGCTTTTGTATGTCATGTGATAGCAAAACAGTTTTGGTTCTCTTTTTGAGTCACTATGTCTTGTGTTAGTGTTAGTGATATGATCTCCACCACTCATCCCACTTGGTCTGGGATTATGTGTGGTATCAATTTAAATGTAAAATTTATTTTAGATGGGATTCTTTAGTTATTTGGTTGCACATTCTAAGAGATCTGTGATGTGTACATTGTGATTTATGTGTTTTGAGCTGGTGCATTCGCCATTCAGTGAAGTAGAATTAATATTATAGCCAAAATAGGCAAAACAATAACACAAAAATTTATGTAAGACGGTGAAATCCGTAAGAGTATGAGACGGTGATACTTTTAGTGTAAAAGTTATACTTGTCCAAATACACTTTTACACTAAAAGTATCACTTGCTATACTAAAAGCATCATCATCAGTCTCACACCGTCTCACAAGAGACCCACTGAAACAATAAATATTTGCTCCAATTCCAAATCGGACTTCTACAAAGACAAGAAGAGAAAACATTCCTAATTTACAAAACTATTTGACCATCTATCTATATCAAAATGCATCAGCATTCCGATTCATGGCCATTTCTAAGCCATCTATAAATATATAAAAGCAAGATAGTTGCCAAAAAGGAAAAATCCCGCCAAAACACAAAGATGCCGAATTGGTAAGTCGTGGTCACTCATAGTATGGCCCTTTTGCATTATAAAAATAATAAGTCACTTTGTGTATAAAATTCTGATAATAAAATTTAATTTATTTCATTAATTATAGCAATTGTTTGCCTTGGGGACCGAAGTAATGACATTCAAATTTTGAAATTGCATTGTAAACTGGGAAACATTTCTCAGTCCCTTTTCCTTTTGTATTGAAAAGAGAACCAGCATGTTGTTGTGTTGTCTTGGAATACAAAAGAGACATTACATATTTTGTTTTTAAAATGTCATATAAAAAGTTAATTTTATAACTCCACTTACAATTGTAACTAGATTTCGTTTTCTTAAATAACTAAAAATAATTGATTTTAAATTTTAAAATTACAGCAGAATCAAGATTTTTGTATTGAGAACATAAAACATTGCCTTGAGATTACAAATAGTTGTAGGACATCATTATACTACATTAAATATTAGACTCATATGTAAATATAAAACAATAAAGATCACCAACATCACAACACCCTGCATATGTGAAATGAATATAAAATCTTGGGCATCTCAAACGAATTACAAATTTCCATTTTTCCATCGTCCACAAACTTAACTATAAATATGCCCCACCCCATTCAATAACACACTATGTCACTATTTCGGAGGAGCAATAGTTCATAAATAATTCTGCAGGATGCTCCATTGATAATATTGAATCTAAGCATTGCAATTTCACAAAAAAGCAAGAATTCAACAAAAGGTGAGTTTTAATATTTTACTTATTAGTTTATATAAAATAAAATATGCACTGGCATACTAAATCTATATATGTATATAAACAAACATAGAGGCATTCGAGTTAGTGCATTAACCAGAACAAAAATTAAGCAATATATCATTTCCAAATTAAAGGACCAAGAGGAAATTGAAGCTTACCTGATCAACTATATTCTCTATCAAGAGACAAAGAGCAGCAATGCAACAAATGCTCAGTTTTCTTATTTTTTAATTCAATTTGAGAAATTAATTTATCTTCGATCCCGACTAATTTAGAGTAAATAATATTGTTGTAGTTTAATACAGTAGCAATAGAGTAGAAAACTTTATGTGCTAGGAAAAAATTTGCTAAAAAAGTCATATCAGATAAAAATACATAATACATCTAAGGAACTTTCATATGTAATTTTTGTTTTTGTTTCAAAAAATGAAAACTAATACATATTAGAAACCTTATACATCTTATGTAAACAATACTGATCCGAAGTTTTTTGAGATTTTTTATCAATTTGAATAATATGAAAGGTTTTTTCACCGATTTGAATTTTTTTGATTTTGAAAAAACCCAAAATAAGCATCAATAGAAGATTAGCATACGGAAATAATTGAAAAACAGAATTTTTACACAACAGATACAAAAATAAAAATATTCAGATCTACACTAAACACATACATGAATCATGATACATCAGGTCTAAGTTTCTTATTCTTAATAAAGCAAATCAAAAAGATGTCAAATCTGAATTCTTTTGTTTTGGAAACCCCAAAATTCAGCATGTATATCATTCTTTGTTGTATATAATTCGTAATACTCTACAAAAATGTTAAATAAATATTTTTTTTTTGTTTTGGCTTTGAAAAATAAATAAGAATTATAATGCATCTCAACTAAATAAAAATACATGAATGAACGTTTTAAAAAAAATTACTGAAAGTTTTGGGGTTTAGAAAACCCAAACAAATGGGCATAATTAAAAAAAATTCCTATCAAAACAATAGATTACCTTCGAAACTAATTAAAAAGAGCGAACATACTTTGATGGCGGATAAACTTTCTTTGATAGAGAAACTAAAGTAGCTAGAGAGAGAATATAATTTTCAAAATGTGACATTGTTTAGGGTTTTTGTTTTTAGCTGTGTTAAAAATTAGACCAGGTTGATTTCACTGTAAAAATGGGCTTCTCTTTATACCCCTATCCCCCAACCCCCCCCAAAAAAAAAAAAAAAAAAAAAAAAACTATTTGACCATGCAAATGTAATGTATATGTTTGGTTGTTTGTGTACTTTTAAAAACGTCCAACAATCATCTACACTCTAATTAATATTCATTTATTTATTTTTGTATTTTCATTTTTGGTCAATTTTAATATTATTTACTTTTCAAGGTTCTATGAAAAGCATATTTCATTTGACAACAATATCTCATTTGTCTCATATCACAAACTAAATTGAATATATTTAACAATTATTTGGTTATACTTTTATGTCATAAATTAAAGATATATAACAACAATATATAGTAATTGTTACTTTTTCTTTCAAAGATACCTTGATAGGTGTGAGTTTTGCATGTATTTTAGGGCATATTTATGGCTATAATTGTTTATAAACATACAATAACGTGTATGAAATGGTATATATTCGCTCTTTTGTGGGAAAGATATTACGCTTTGCTCGTTTGTAGGAATTTAACGATATTTGGAGTGATTTTGTGACAAATACGAGCATTGCAACCTAGAATCATCAAGAATCGAGCGATTACACCCAATTGGAAGCCAACTATATGGATTCTAGAGTCATAGTGATGAGTCGTGTGTCAAAAGAAACATGGATGATCAAACAACAAGGAGATTTATCAAAAAACATCCAAACGCTGTATGGAATTTCCAAAGACTGGCAGGGTTTAGTATTTTGGCCATAACTCTCTCTACAAAATTGATATTAAGGTGATTCAAGTGGCTATGGAAAGCTAAAAGAGAGGGCTACAACTCTTATGAAGACCCCGCAAACAAATTTGGACGTTTGGGTGGCGCACGGGTAACCCGTGCGTGGACGCACGACCCGTGCGCCCTACAGAGACTGGATGTTTTCTACGGGGTGGCGCACGGGTAACCCGTGCGTGGACGCACGACCCGTGCGCCCTACAGAGACTGGATGTTTTCCTACGGATTTGAGCACGGGTAACCCGTGCGTGGCGCACGACCCCGTGCGTTCTGCGTAAAACTCCAAAAATGACAAAGAAATTGACTTCTGAGACTTCAAAAATGGTATAAATACCACTTCTTGGGGCGCACACCAGAGGAGGAAAGGCTGGGAATACACCCAAGAACACAAGAAACACATCAATTTCATCAAGGAAGAATCAAGGGAAGAATCGGGTTGAATCGGAGCTTGAGGATTGAAGATTAATCGAGAGATTATCCATTTCCCTAAGTTTTCTCATTCTTTGTGCTTTAATCTTTCATTTTAGCTTCTTATGAATATGAACAATTTGTCTATGAGTTGTTTATTTGTAATGGGTAGCTAAACTCTTGAGATTTCCGGGTTTTGGAAGTAGATTAATGAACTCTTGTTGGATGTTTTAATCTTAGTTGAAGTTATTATCTTAAAGCCTATTTGAGTATTTTGAACTTATTCTTGTTTTATCACTTGATCAATGATTTAACTTGTTTGATATATTGATTCATAATTCGAGAGATGAGTTTCAATATTAGATCTTGAATACTCGACACAAATATTTGCATGAATCGAGAGGTTTGCGAATATTGTGAGGACATTTGATCTTTGGTGCTTTTGGGAGTTGTATATCTATTGTTGAGTAGAGATGCTAGCAAAGATATTTCAATCTACGTTTTATATGCATCTCGAGAGGGAGGATAAAATATTGTGGTGATCGTCTTATAGGTATATTGATAATAACTTTGGCTTTGATTAAATCGGACAACAAGAGGAATATTAATCGAAACCATAACCCGAATCCATTTTATTCTCTTGATAATTCCATTATTTTTCATCTTGTGTTTTTGTGGTTATTCTTGTCTTTACCTCCACAACAATCATCCAATTACGATCGTCTAAATAAAAATAAGACTATCTTAGTTCAATACTTAGCATATTAATTTATTAGTCTCCGTGGATACGACCTTGCTACCCTATTCGATAACGAACACCGTACACTTGCGGTGAAGCTAAAAATATAGGCGAACAAGTTTTTGGCGCCGTTCTCGACTAATACAATTTTTGATGCTAATATTGCGATAGATAGAATTATTTTTAATTTAGATTTTTTTATTTTATTTCATTTTTCTTTTGTAAATTCTACCTCTACAATGTTTGATTTGTTTCTTTGAATTGTTATAGGCACGCTCGGATGGATGGAGTCAATTATTTCAATAATCGTAATTTCTACAAAGCTATGGGAATAATCCTACTCCTACGCACTATTGTTCAAATTGGGGGATTTACGAAGATTTTTCATATGCTAGCACGGAGAATGTAATTCCACCACCATCAAGCTTCAATATAATGAATGGGTTTACTAATGCAGAGGCAAAGCCATCTTTGGAAGACGCCTCATTGCATTCATGAATCAAATGACTTCATTTGTAAGTGAGACAAGGAACCGGTTCGATGCACAAGAGGCTAGGATGGACATGATGGAGTTGCAAATGGCCGATTCGATAAAAATCTTGAGACTCAAATGGGCCTATTAGCTACGATTATTGGTGAACAACAACAAAAAAAGAGCCATTTTTCGAGCACCACCGAAGCCAACTCAAAGGAACAATGTAGTGCCATTCATCAAAAGAGTGGTACTCGCATACGAGGAGCCGAAGATCCTGGAAAAGCAAGAAAGTTCGGACAAATACGGATTGTTCTGTCATGAACTTTCAAATTTCATGTATGGTACCGAAATTGAGCAAAAACAGACAAGGAACACACGAACCATGTGTGTACGCCCGTGCGCCAGCGTGCAAGATGTCATAAGAAAACTATTCCGAGAATGAGACGGCACGGGAATATGTGTACACGCACGGACAACATGGGCATAACCCGGATCAAAATGTTCCAATATCGAGGACTCCAATACTTGCTTGAAATCCCAATTATGCATTACTAGATGCAAACAATGGAAAAACGGTTCTTGACCATGATCCAAAGCAACTAATATATGCATTCAAAGGTGGTACGAATCGAAATTAACAAAGCGTCAAGCTAAAGACGTTAAATATAGCGCTTGTTGGGAGGCAACCCAACGGTTTGTGGTGTGATTTTTGTTTTTGTTTGTTTTCTTTTTGTAAAAAAAAAAAAAAAAAAAAACTCGAGTGTTCTTTGTGCGGCATCACGCACGGGTGACCAGTGTGCAAGGCGCCGACGACCCGTGCGTCCTTCTCGCTAAGACAATATTAAGGTACAAAACTTGAAGTGATGGTTGAAGGAAGAGTCCTAGCGATATGAGGAGATGCGAAGGGCCACCACCCGCACAATGAATCGTAAATCCACACGAGTTTTATATTGAAATTCTATCTTCTCTTACGTGCGATATAATTTCATTTAAGTTTGGGGGAGAGATAGTTATTTTGATATGAAATGTGTGGATTAAAAACAAAATTGCATTTTTGTGTGTTTTCATATAGTTGCATGTAGAGCATTTTAGGTTGCATTTGCATTAGAAACACGTTTATTGTTTTAGCACGTTTATTGCTTTCATAGATTTTAGGGAGTGAGTTGATCTCTTGATTGTAACTTATGCTTGATTTTGAAAATTTTGTATTATTAGGATTGGGTGTTGAGTATGAGTTGATTGAGCCATGAATAGATGATATTGAGCATGTGGATATTGAGAACATGGTTTGATGCTTTGAATTACGTATTTGCAAGCCTGTGAGCTTTTGAGACTTTTGCTTTCATCATATGCATCTTGTTGATTGATTTGAGTGTATCATTCATGTTGTTAGAATTCTAGAACTTGCTCGCATCTCTATCAAAGTCACATGTTGTATGCGGTGTGAAAATGATCAAAGGCCATTTTTGTTAGCCCTTCAAGCCTTTTGCTTACCTAATGATGATATTGAAATCCCTAGTTAGCCAACTTGAGCCTATTGCCTAATTTCTTGATAGCAACAATTCAAGCCTTAACTTGATATATTTGTTACCCTACACTTGAGTGTATAACATCGAGTAAAGGGAATGAATGAGGTTGAATGAGTTGGAATTGAAAAATTGGATAATTGTGCAAAATTGGTTGATGGGAACAAAAGAGGAAGAAAAGGAGGAGAAAAGAAATGTTGAAAATTCATAAAAGAGTCGGAAAAAAATCGATTTTATGATGTGAGTTTTCATTGAATGAACTTGGAGGCTAGGAATTGTAATGTAAGGTGATAATGTTTACAAAAGAAATGGGATGGAGATAAGAAGAGTTGATGAAAATGAGAGAATAATTTAGTAGCATATTGAGCTTTAATGTAGATGATTTATATGCTCATCGGTCTATACGCTCGAGTTTGAGTCACTCTATCCATATTTTCCTACCCTAACCAAAGAACCTTCATTATAACCAAAAGAAAAGTCCTTTTTGATTCACAAATTGCATATATTCTAGTGGCGGAGATGTGAGACGATTTGCAAGCTTATGGTAATTCTTCAACATTGAATTGAATTGAGCGTAAACACGTCCCTATATTCATGTGAGATGAGAGTATACACTTGATCTTGAGAGAAGTGATTCAAAGCATTTACCATGATTTATTTGATGTGTGCTCTATGTTAGATGTTTGAGGCTTGGTTGATTCGTTGCTTGACACCTATGATAAACAATGCGAATTTTATGGAGTTGTTGTGCGGTTGTACTTTTCATTACTCCCAATCATGTGTTGTCTAGTTTTTAAAAGCGTTGACCGGACGGCCAACGATTTAAGTTTGGGGATTTTGATAGGTGTGAGTTTTGCATGTATTTTAGGGCATATTTATGGCTATAATTGTTTATAAACATGCAATAACGTGTATGAAATGGTATATATTCGCTCTTTGTGGGAAAGATATTACACTTTGCTCGTTTTGTAGGAATTTAACGATATTTGGAGTGATTTTGTGACAAATACGAGCATTGCAACCTAGAATCATCAAGAATCGAGCGATTACACCCAATTGGAAGCCAACTATATGGATTCTAGAGTCATAGTGATGAGTCGTGTGTCAAAAGAAACATGGATGATCAAACAACAAGGAGATTTATCTCAAGGAACATCCAAACGCGTATGGAATTTCCAAAGATCGGCGGGGTTTAGTATTTTGGCCATAACTCTCTACAAAATTGATATTAAGGTGATTCAAGTGGCTATGGAAAGCTAAAAGAGAGGGCTACAACTCTTATGAAGACCCCGCAAACAAATTTGGACGTTTGGGTGGCGCACGGGTAACCCGTGCGTGGGCGGACGCACGACCCGTGCGCCCTACTGAGACCGGATGTTTTCTACGGGGTGGCGCACGGTAACCCGTGCGTGGGCGCACGACCCGTGCGCCCTACAGAGACTGGATGTTTTCCTACGGCTTTGAGCACGGGTAACCCGTGCGTGGGCGCACGACCCGTGCGTTCTTGCAGAAAACTCCAAAAATGACAGCAAATTGACCTAGACTTCAAAAAGGGTATAAATACCACTTCTTGGGGCGCACACCAGGGGGAGGAAAGGCTGGGAATACACCCAAGAACACAAGAAACACATCAATTTCATCAAGGAAGAATCAAGGGAAGAATCGGGTTGAATCGGAGCTTGAGGATTGAAGATTAATCGAGAGATTATCCATTTCCCTAAGTTTTCTCATTCTTTGTGCTTTAATCTTTCATTTTAGCTTCTTATGAATATGAACAATTTGTCTATGAGTTGTTTATTTGTAATGGGTAGCTAAACTCTTGAGATTTCCGGGTTTTGGAAGTAGATTAATGAACTCTTGTTGGATGTTTTAATCTTGGTTGAAGTTATTATCTTAAAGCCTATTTGAGTATTTTGAGCTTATTCTTGTTTTATCACTTGATCAATGATTTAACTTGTTTGATATATTGATTCATAATTCGAGAGATGAGTTTCAATATTAGATCTTGAATACTCGACACAAATATTTGCATGAATCGAGAGGTTTGCGAATATTGTGAGGACATTTGATCTTTGATGCTTTTGGGAGTTGTGTATCTATTGTTGAGTAGAGATGCTAGCAAAGATATTTCAATCTACGTTTTATATGCATCTCGAGAGGGAGGATAAAATATCGTGGTGATCGCCTTATAGGTATATTGATAATAACTTTGGCTTTGATTAAATCGGACAACAAGAGGAATATTAATCGAAACCATAACCCGAATCCATTTTATTCTCTTGATAATTCCATTATTTTTCATCTTGTGTTTTTGTGGTTATTCTTGTCTTTACCTCCACAACAATCATCCAATTACGATCGTCTAAATAAAAATAAGACTATCTTAGTTCAATACTTAGCATATTAATTTATTAGTCTCCGTGATACGACCTTGCTACCCTATTCGATAACGAACACCGTACACTTGCGGTGAAGCTAAAAATATAGGCGAACATACCTCAACATGGATTATGGAAAGGAATTATATATCATAATCTACTCAATTCTCGCCACAAATAATTCTACAATTATTGACTTTACGATAAATGAAAATCCTCTTAGAAGTGATGTTAGTGTCGTAGAGAAAAACAAATGGGATTTTCAAAGAAATTTTTCTGTGCCTTAATGTAATAATATTTTAATCTTTAAATTAATTGAATATATTTTTGTAGTGGATTTAATATTTTTTAATTTCTTACGTCATAATTAATACTAAAAGATTCGATTAAACTCGCTTTCACTTGTATTTAAAGCTTTTTGAATTCATATTATTATGTTTAACTTTTTTTTGGTGAGAAACATCTCAATACAAATGTAGAAAATAATAATTCTCCGTAAAAATAAAATTTTTGATTAATTTGTTTCTAATATAATACAAAATAGAAAGTTTTTCTTGGATCTAATTTTTTAATTTTTTTTTATTCAAGTTTTTCTTTGATTAATTGTTTCATAATAGGACACATAATCAAAATTAAATTTTATAAACATTGATACTAATCTTTTAATTATTTATTGACAAATCTCCTTATGATTAGTTGTTTATACAATAACTCACGCAAACAATTGTTTATATATATAGTTATCTTTTATTTATTTTTATTGAAATAAGAAAAACAACAATTACTAAAAAGTAAAATTATTTTTCTTAATATACAATCAGCGATCGCACCTTTTATGATTACTAGTTCTCTACCTAATACCAAATAATTGAGCACAATGTGGATTATAGCAACATCTTCTTGTGGTTCAAAGCCGCAGCCAGGTTTCTTATTCTAACACCAGCCTCGGTAGCAAACTCCTCTCTACAATAGAACGAGTTTCTCTGTACAGCCACAAATCCCACTCTCTGATTCCCCGACAAGTTCCCGCCGCCTGCAATTTCATTAGTGGTTCGATTGTAGGAGCCAAACCACTTGGACTGAATGTAGGCGAGGCGGCGCCACGGCGGTATGAGGATGCCGACGCTTTTCATCGACTTTCTAATGGCAGTGCACATAAGTCTCACAACCTGCTTCAGCTCATCCAGTTTGCCAACAAATATTTGGGGGAAAACTTCTAGCAGTGCTGCGTAACCGTCGGTTGGACGAGCAATCGTGAATTCTTCGGCTAAAAAGACTTCGATTATGTAGCGTTCTCCGTCGGCGTTGACGTCAACGTATTCGTAGTCACCGAACGGGCGGCGTTCGTTTTTCTCCCACTTTAATTTGCAGAGGCCTGTAATTGATGCCAGAAATTAATTAGACTGTTATTTCTACTATCGATGGAATTAAGTTTTAAGAGAAAATTAAAACTCACCGGCGTCAAAGCCTCTGTTGCGCAAACGAGCCACTAACCGCCGTTTAAATTCCGGCGACGAGCTCTTCCCGCCGCCGACTTCTCTGTGCGCCTTTTCCACCTCTGCGTGAATTCTTCTCTTAACGGCGTCGTTTTCACTGTCAAATAAATTATTCAATAAATCTCGAGATTCGAATTCTGTGGACTTGCTTTCGATCTCCTCATCCTCATCATCAAACACATTACCATCTTTATCTCGATCCACACTGTTTCTCTGTTCTCCAATTTCTCTCTCGAGAAACGAATTCACGAGATCAGACAAATCCGCGCAGTTCTCCTCTCCGCTGCTCTCGCAAGACCTGGAGGCCCCATTGAAAACGGCCGCAATTCTTCTGAATTTCCCGTGAATCTTCATTTCTGGTAATTACTGCTTTCCGGCTCTTTTGTATAGAATTCGATTAGACAATCAGTTTCTCGTGGTTATATAGAGATAAAAAATGGAGGAATGGATGAATAATGTCGATATATCGTCGCTATTATGGTGAAATTATGTTAACATTCAAATGCTGCGAAAATTGGAAGACAATTAGGCCTCTGGAAATGGAGTCACTTTGTGTGGATTGTGGATGATGACATTTTGTTGATAGTAGAAAAGGATTGCATATATATAGAGATGTCACACGTAAAAGTCGCGCAATAAATTTAATGCATGTATATTTCTTACATAATTAGTGGTTGTACGTATCAATGAACTTACAACGGGAATACTGACTAGGTTCAGAATGTAAACGGACTGGATTCTAGTAAAATACATACCAGGTTTATGTAAATCCAAAATCTCTTATTTGGCTGGTGAAAGCATATAGAAATAATTATTCATTTGAAATAAGAAAAAAAACTATGAAAAATCGCATAGATGTGGAGACTCGAAAACGTATGCTCAGTTGAATGGCTAGGTTCATTGAACCTTAATTCCGTCCTCATACATTGAACCATTCCAATTAGTAGGTTACTGCTTCTACTCACCAAATTAGGACCCATATTTCAAATTGAAAATTTGCAACATTATCCATTTCGAGTTAAAGGAAACTGACGACTTAAAACTTGTATGCAACATGCAAGTGTAATACATAACCACGCACATCCCTATTGTGAAGTTGGCAAATTAGAACTTTTAATCAATACAATATGAATTTGGTCAAAGTTTCAATCCACATACAGTCCTATGCGATGTATCTAATCATTTGTGATGAGGAGGTGGCACCTGAAATATTAGTATAATCCATATATGTTTTATGTATTTCTTTTTCTTTATTTTGGTGTGGTACTAAAGCTACAGCTTTATATGCATGTATACTGTGATTTTTCTATTTTTTCTGCTCTTTATAAATTACCTTTCTCGTGTACGTACTTTATAGTGGGATCGTCAATCCATCATCAAGTAAACCTTTGTTGAGGTATCAAAGTATTATTAGTTCAAATACTTTTCTGACTACCATGAGGTTCTCTTAATTTTTGCCACTAGACATGTTTCGACATAGGGGTGTCAAAATCGTGTCGTGTTTCATGTTCGTGGGTCCAGGGCGAGCCCCGCATGAGTACCCTTAGACCAAATTTTTTTCTCATAGCTCAACTATTTTTTCAACTTAAAAATATATATAATTTTTTTTTCATTTTTTTCATAAAAACCGGACTAAAAACAAATTTGGGGTGCGCGGGGGCAGAGAGGCCTCCCTTAGCTACGCCCGTGTGGGTCATGTTCGACGGGTATTGTGATTTGACACAAACACAAACACAAACACAATTCATTTAATATTCGTGTCAAGATACACGGCACGAATACGATCCGTTTTATGACACGGGTAAACCGACACGACACAAAATACCTATATAATTTAAAGTTGAATGAAAAAAATAAAGAAATAGAAAAAAACTAAAATTGCATATAAAAAAATAAATTAAAACCAACTAAAACATCACAAAATATGAAAATAATATGTCACCAAAATTAAATGGGTTAAATAAGTCAATCGTGTCGACACGCGAGTCGACCGACTTCGACTTATTTATTTTCTATGGCAACCGTGTCCGATCCGATTTTGATCCGAACATGATAAAGGATTGTACTGTACCTACTAAGTTCAGATTGGGTTATCGTTAGATATTGACGCCCTATTTCAATATGCAGGGTACATACCTACCGACCATGACCATGCATGAAAACGAAATTACAATCTCAATTTCCTTGAGGGTGCATTTGGATAGGGGATTTGGGAGGGGATTTGGTAGGAGAGATTTGAAATCCTTAGCTAAATCCACACCCATATTTGGCATATAAATCTAAATCAATGAATTTCAAATCCCTCTTTAAGTTTTAGTTCATTTTTTAAGGATTTCAAATCCCTACCAAAACCTAGTCATTTGAAATCCATTCTTTTTTTTTTTCCCTTTATGCTCACTTGCATATTCACACACACATTGCATACATTTACACACATTGCACACATTTACAAACATTTACACACACCGACACACACTCGCACACATTTACACACACACCGCACACATTTACACACACTGCACACACATTTACACACACACACTTACACACACACATTATAATTATTTACAAAATAATAAGATTATATCTTTTATTTTTATTTATTAAATATCAATTAAGAAAATAAATATAGATTCTAAATTTTTTTATCAAAACTTACGATGGATTTGAAATCCTTACATAAATTCACATCATCCAAATAAGAGGTGGATTTCAAATCCAACGACTTTGAAATCCATTCATTTGAAATCCCTTAAATTTCAAATCCCTCCATCCAAACGCCCGAGATAGTTGCATTAGGACACTGGCATCAGAAAACATATATCTATCATTCATCATCTGACATCTCACTATCTACGGCTTTCACCAGCTTTATAAGGATTCAGGCCTTCAAACATGTGAAGAGTGTCACATTATTTTCGGACAAATTTAAAAAAATCCGAGTTTTGGGTTAATTACCAAAAAAAAAAAATTGAAATGTTTTAAAATGACAAATTAAAACTCTGGTTTAATTCCATGTTACAATTGACCCCAACTTTATTTGACCTAATGGGATTTGCCGATGTCATCAGATATGTTAAAATTATATCTCTCAATTTTCTATATAATACATATAGGCCCAAACTTTTCATTTATATATTTGTAATATTTAGAAAATTTGAGGGATGTAACTGTAAAATCTGTAAAATCGTGACATGAATTGAAATTGTTTTCTTGACCAGTTCTCAGTCGACATTGTTGGAAAGTTGCCGTGTGGTGTGCTGGATTCTAATCACTGGGCTTGGACTTGAAAGTTTGGACTGGTTCAGCGCCCAAAAGGGCAAGATGGGCTCCTATACTTTCAACACCCCGGCCACCCTAAAAATGGAAAAAATAAAAGCCTTTAGGTATATTGAAAATCACCTACTATGATTAGTGTCAAAATTAGTCCGACCCGGTAGACCCAGGATGTGATATTGTAGGCCTGAAAAGCGCGGGGCTTATTTGGCCTGGGCGATTAGGTTCGAAATCCCGGTGCAGCCTGGTTGATTAGACTTTCATGTGTATATTTATGGGTTGTGCCGGGCTTAGGCCTCTAAATTAGAGGCCCAATGGAAATTTTGCAGTCAGGCCCGATTTTTCTTTGGCCCGGCAGGATATCACCAGCCCAACACATTGACAAATGATGAAATCCGAGGAGCCAAGAAAGAAAAAAAATGTTGTTCTTTTCTTCTTTCTTGGGCTAATTTAGAGTCCACAATATTGTTGGGTTGGACTAATCAAGCTATTGTAACACACACAATTCCTACGGATAACGGTATTTTTGTGCCATAGGTGAAATCAACAACTTAATCAAATACTTAAAAGTAATTGATCTTCGCGCATCATAGACTCATAATAACGCCACATCAAATGATTTGTCTCTTCTTTTCTTTAAGATTTATATCGAAAATAGAGAACTGCCTGATCCATCTATATACAAGAACATGAGCATTGAGCAATATAGTCTATACAGATACAGTTAGGCATCATTTAGAAGAAAAATAACTTTTAATTCCATTACATAATTGGGCAAAATGACACTCTGCCAGGCTTGGATTACAGAAATGGCTTCATTTCTCAAGAGTTCACAAAACCTCAATAAGTAACTGAAATTTCTTAGCAAAACAAAACAAAAAAAGAAAATAGAACAGTTTACAGACGACAATAAAGTAATTAACCCCATAACATAACTTCTAATTATCCTACCAAATCTCAAACACCAATCTATGCCGAAGCCAAACAACTACATTTGCACTTTGACAAGCATTTTTTGCAATCAGCCAGCCGTGGATATCCGCCATCGCAATCGCATTTCTTGGAACAATTCGAACGCGACGACCCGCCCCATAAACACCTAGCCATGCATTGCATTATAGGAACGCAACCAGGGCACCCGGTTTTCATCCGGTTCACGATGCAGTTCCTACATTGACTCCCATCTGAGGGGCAACCAAGACAAGGCAAAGCCATCTCCGACAGTATTAGCATTAGAACGCACAGAGTACTCTGTTTTGACAACCAATTTCTCTGCGACATTTCGTCAAACAGATGGAAGATGTCCCTCTTGGCCTGCTGAGATTGTTGTTGATTAAGTGTGTGTAGAGTTTGCAGCCTATATATACATGGGCGAAGCTAGGCTAAGACGAGTGCGGTCGGCGGACCGCACTCGATTTCGGAATGATCCTGTTAAATTTGAGTCGGACCGCACTGGAAATTCAACCGAAGGTCTAGTTCATGTAAAAAATTGAGTTAAATTTAAAAAGTTAATAAATTTTATTGTCTTGGCTCAAAATATTAAGAATTACCTAGTTTAGTTAAGGTATTTGGATAAATAATTGTCTTGATTGTTATGTACAAAGACATATGTTCCAAACATAATAATGCAGTTTTTGAGTATTTTTCAAATGAATTTATGTATATAAATCTATTCAATAATAATAATAGTTGTTTGATGGTTAATTTAAAATATATTATTGGAGAAGTCACTTATCCAAAAAGTTCATTCTAGAGAAATCATAATTGAAGATTATGAAAACCCGCAAAGAATTGTTCAAGATACGACTTTCATATTTGCCTTTTTTCTAATTTTTTTCAAATATCGGCCCGACATTCGTCCTGCCAAAATGAAAGAATTTCTGACCGCACTGGCCGGAAATCCTGGCTACGCCCATGTATATATATATATATATATATATATATATATATAGTTAGTCAAAATGGATTTGGTTTTCTTCAGTTTTCACCAATAAATTTGTGTTCTCGATGACATGATTTAATGACTCTGTGAGTTATGAAATTATGGTGTGTCTTGGATTGCTCAATATTTATGTCTCCTCGATTTTGGCTATGAGATATCTCTTCACATTTGCATTCGGTGAATTTATGGCACTTTGCAGAATCCTTAGCTTCGGACATTATTATATGTTTATATACACGGTGCAATGGAAGTCTTGTAGTTGAGGCTTATATAAAAATAACCATAAATATTTTATTGTAAACTATTATTACATTTTCGACTGCGTTGCATTGATTATTTACGTGTAAAATTTGATTTAGTGTAACATAATGAAAAATTATTGTAATGCCAATATATTATGCAATTGGATTTGCAATAAAGATCAGAGAAAGATAGACGATCTTGGTAATACATTCTGTTTACAGTTCTATTTATTTGAGACATAAATCAAGCCTAAATCATGAGGTTTTAATACGACAACGCCAGATATGTAGTAATTATCTGTGCGGTAGAATAAATGATGTTGGTTAATTCAAGAGTTGTTGCAGAAGGTCCAAAAGCTTCTTTTATTGGGCTCGACTTTTTGAAATTTGTTTTTTTCATCTCAATTGTTCCAGCACGATTACTCAATTGACAATTCTTATCTGTCCATACAAATTGTGTATTACCTTTTCGGATCTGTCCATAAAATTTGTTTAGCTTTCCGGACTACAATCAAACCATTCTGACCAACAGAGTAGAATTGATCCATTGGCCCAGTTGATTCAGCCGAAGATGAGCCCACTTTGACCTGAGTTTGGGCTGAATAAGCCCGTTATAGGAGGTGGGCCTCCAAAGGCCTGGGTCCAGTATGATATTCTTTATTTAAGTTTGCCAATCATCAACATCGCTTCATTATCAAGCGTAATACTTTCATGATCACTATTCACGGTACTAATTATGGGTCCAACAAGTGAATTAGAGGTTGAAACCAAAACTTTTAATTTTCTTGAAATATCAATAGTCAAAATATGTTACGATTTACATTACAAATGTAGCTGGTAGCACATTAAAAACAAAAGATATCACGTTAAGTAAACATCTGCTATGAGAATAAGTTACATTTTATGCCTAACTACATAATCATCTCGTTTCCAAAAAAAAAAAAAAAACATAATCATCTCCAAAAATCCTTTCTAGTTTATATCCTTCTTGCAAAAACTCATCTTCCCTAAAATATCCTGGATGCGATCTTCCATTTCAGGATGATGTTTCATCTTCTATTTTATAACACGGATGATTGCTAAATGTACAAAAGTTACTATATTAAAGCCCCACGATTTAGTTTTGATTTATGCTCCAAAATTAATATGGTAATATCTATACATGTGACAATCATCCGTACGCGAAAAATAGGAGATGAAACACCATCTCATCCGAAAATATCTCGCATTTCTCTCCCCATAAGTCATAACCTCGTCCGAAATTCCATCTTTTCATAAAAACGGACAGACATATCATTCGGTCAACGAGCCGACGACTCTTAACAAACTCTACAAACGCCGTAGAGACTCAGACATCCCTTAAAATCACCTTAGCCCTCAGCAATGGCGGAAAAAACAACCAAAAACTAGTATAAACCACATACACCAACGTTAACGGCCCCGAAACAATTCTAGGCAAATTAAATTTCCCATCAAACAATTTCTTCACAACAATTTCCATTGATAAAGACACCCCATGTAACACAAAGAACCACATCACCTCTCCACTCGGTCTCAATCTCCCAATGTTGTAAAAAACCAGCTCGTGCATCAAGCCTGAAACCAAATAAGTAGCCAATACGGCCGGAATCGGGGCCCAATTCCTCGAAACCAAGTGGGCCGAAATGGACCGGACCGGCCCATAAACCGTGGGGTGTAAAATATTCGGCACCATTAAATTCCACCTTTTGCCCCAAAAATCTTGTAGTGATGTAGCCATGTAAGGCTCGTCGAACTGCGGCTCGAGCTCGACTCTGATTAGTGTTTTGGCCCCCAAAGAAAAAGGGCCAATAAAATCTCTAGCATGAAATAAATGTGTAAGCAATAGAAATATAAAATGATATGAGGATGGATGTGATTTTTGTAGTCATAAATGCGTATAAGAATAGCTAAAATAATTAATTTTGTGACATAATTTAGAAGTGATTTTTGGGTTTTGTTTGGTGTTGATTTGGAGTTTGGTTTGATTGGAAAACAAGCTAAGGGAATGAATTTTGATAACGGGATTGGAGGATTTGATGATAAAGGGCCTTTATTAAAGGCAAAAAGCATAAGCTTAAAGTTTGCAAGCCAAGCTATGAAAAAGATGTGGTGCCACCAAAATGTATGGAGGTGAGATTTAAAGGAGAACAAAAAGAGGCATATTATTGGGAAAATTGTAAGCTTTCTGGAAATACCAGTGGGGAAGATTTTGGCTATGGTGTGGCAATAGCATAAAGATGCCAGAACTATTGTCCAAACAAGAACCAAGTTGTTGATTTCTCCTTCCATGTATGATTTTTTTCTTTCTTTAGTGCTTTCTATTGATAAGAAATTGGCCTCTTTCAGATTCATTTCTTTGTGTATATGAAGGATTTTGGGTCAACTTTTGCTACTGTACTTCCTTTCGTATGTGACTATATAACCATATTATTAAATAAAGTTAGACTCATTAAATGATTTTTTTTTATCAATATATACATTCATAGGATGGGGCCACCACAAATCATATATTGAACTAGTCCTTTTTACACATCTAAAATATATTTATGGATCCCACGATTACATCAATATCTTTAATATGTCATACATATTTGGTGATGTGTACTTTGAAATATAGAACCAAAACAGATATATTAATCCGACATGTTTTTCCATACAAAACCCACCCAAAATCTTCATAGCCAAGGAAAAAATATTTTCCAAATGTATAAATTATTATCTCAAATTTGTTAAAGGCATACAAGTCAAAGTTTTGTCGCCCATTGAAATTGGATTATGAAAGTACGATGGCAGCCTCCACGAGCGTCGGTTACAGAGGGTAAGAGCCCACTGGACGATCTTATTTTTCTAAGCAATTTTTTCCATCGCCAATTCCAAGTTGAAAAAGTGTCTCATTATTTATGAAAATTGTTAGAAAATATATTATTTACTCATTTTTATTTTTTTTCTCTCGCCAATCTTGTACTCATTTTTTCTTAAAACAAAACTATCTAATCACTAATCATTATTAAATATTTCCCTACGAATTTCATTATTAACTTAAATACTAATCGCATCCCATCATTATTCTACCATTTTTCTATCAAATCTAGGTTTATCATTACATTTTTTTTCTTGCACTATCAAAATTGATTTTTTGTTCCTTTTCCAAGCAAAAATGTTTGCTATGGCAACATAAGCTTTTGACTCTTATTTTTGTCTGTAGTTAACGGCTGATTGAGATAAAATAATGGTGGGTGTCATTTTATGTAGAAAAGTCCGTGGTCTTAACTCTTTAGTCCTCAATGACTATTCAACCAATGACTAATAAAAACTTGTGTAGCAAAAATACAATAATACATCCAATTTCAATGGGCGACAAGACTTTAGTTACCGGTTATATTAGGATGGAAACATATAATAAAATAACATTGATGTATTAAATTGAGAAGACAACTGGCCGGTTATATTAGGAGGCAAGATATTAGAGAGACAGTGTTCTAAAAACGCAATATATGATCGGTTCCTAGCTCCACGTAATTAGGCCCGAATTGTAGCCCAATATTTTATGTCTGATGGATCAAATTTCTGTGAACGGGACTGGGCTGAAGTCTGAACTCTGGGTTAATTCCAAAAAATTATCCATGAGGTTTAGCCTCACTACAAAAAAAAAAGTTATCGTTTAAAATTACAAATAGTCCTTGACATAGGGATGTCAACGGGGCGGGCGGGGCGGGGAGGACGGGAGCAATTCCCATCCCCGTGACCGCGGGGATCCCGGCCCTGCGGGATTCTCCGTCCCCTGTTTTTATTATTTTTTTGTAAAAAATGATTTTTTTAAAAATTTTTTAATATTTAAAAAAATATATGAATTATATAAAAAAGACAAATAAAGCACGCATTATACAAAATAAATAAAATAAATTAAAGATTTTTTGATTTATATATTTAATGTGGATATATTTATAATATATTATATATATTTAATATAATATATTATATATTTAATATCGGTTTCCCACGGGAACGGGGCGGGAATATGATCCCCGTCCCGCCAACGGGAGAAAAATCCCCGTTCCCATCACCACGGGGAATTTTTCGGGGATTCCCCACCCCATTCGGGCGGTTCTCCGTGGGTAATGGGGAATTCCCGCCCACCGTCATCTCTACCTTGACATTTGTTTTGAATTTACAAAATTGCATCCTCAAGAGGGGATATTTGTTAGGCAAATACAAACCTCAAGGAAATATTTGTAATTTTGAAAGATAATTGAATCTTTTTGTAATTAGGATAAAGCTCAGGGGTAGTTTTTGTTATTATCCCTTTTTTTGTTTTTGGAAAGAAACCAAATAGACCTTAGAAATTGATTGGTTTATCAAAGACAAATTTTGGCCTTTGGGCCGAGTATGTGGCAGCTTTCTCAATATTACAGTGCCGCTGATTTAGTGGATTAGTAGCATTGTTGGGCTCTATTTGGGCCAGCATATGGTAGTGGATCGAATAATATCAACTTCAAAAAACCAAATAGAGTCACACGGACTCAACGAAGACTAGGCCGGCCATTGATATTCCGAAGTTCAAAAGGACTCTCAAAATCAGAGTTTGGCCGAGCCGTGATCCGAAATTTCCAATAACTGAGAGAGAACAATGGCGGAAGATTTGGTTTTGGATACAGCAATCAGAGACTGGGTGTTGATACCTTTGTCAGTGGTGATGGTACTAATCGGAGTGCTCCGTTACTTCGTCTCCAAGCTCATGCGCTCTGATCAAGTTCCCGATCCCAAGATCGTCAAAGAAGGGTAATATTTTACGTATATTTTTATATTTTTGGTTGGGGGATAGGTGTGTGAATGCATGATTCATCTGGATTTTGGTTTTTGTTTACAGGCAAATTATTATTAGGGCAAGGAATCTTAGGGCCGCCGCGAATTTCATCCCCGGTAAGTCGTTTCGTGCTCGTAGGTATTATTACAGCAATGAGGTCAGAGTTTATGTGAACTTTTTTTATCCCGTTGATTATTTTGGTTCGGTTGTGAACTTGTGATTGCGTAGTCAAATTCATGATTTGGTGAACATGGGAGTAAAACTAATTAATGAGGTAAAAGCATAGGGGTAGAGTTGTATTGCCTGCAATAATCAGAAATGCTGCTTTATATCTTGATAATGTAAATTTTAAGAATATCAGCTATTTAGAAGATAAATGAATTTGAGTGAGACAGAAACATTGATTATAATCAACTGAAGTTAGAAAGATGAAAACTGTTTGTTAAAAACAGTGGCATTGTTGGCTTGAAGCTACTTGTCTGAAATGCATAAGCATTACCTTTTGCCTTGGTTTTGACTGGAAACATTTCATTTGAAATTGTAGGAGAATGGGTTACTACATGTCCCTAAGGGCCAAGCTCAGAATGCACAGGCACAGATGTTCTCCGATCCAAACATGGCTATGGACATGATGAAGAAAAATCTTTCAATGATTATACCACAGGTATAGTTGCTGCAAACTCTGTCTATATTGTTGAAGGAAAGATCTGTCACTCTTATCATGTTTATTTTTTTTTGCAGACACTTACTTTTGCATGGGTTAACTTTTTCTTCTCTGGGTTTGTAGCAGGTCTGTCTTTTTTGTTATCTTCCTTCTTTTTGTCCTCCCTGTCTCCGCATATCTCAATCTTTGAGTTATTTTACTGCTAATTCACTTATCCTCTTCATTGGTAACTATTTTTAGTTTGGTTTACCATTTTAAATGCGTTACTTGATGATTAAATTAAATATACTCTGTGGAGTTCCATGTTGTAGCAAAACTTACAGGACTCTGCATATCTTGTTTCAGCAAAATTCCATTTCCCCTTACTCAGAGATTCAGGGCAATGTTGCAGAATGGAATAGATTTGAGTACTGTCGACGTCAGCTATGTTAGCAGTCGATCATGGTATTCTTCCAACTTATTAGTAGTCAAATGGAACATAATTTCTTGTAGGTAGGATTTTAGAGTACCATGAGTATGATCAACCTTTGTTTTGGCAGGTATTTCCTCAATTTATTTGGGCTAAGGGGTCTTTTTAGTCTTATACTGGGAGAAGAGAATGGTCAGTGTTTCTTGAATATCCATTCCATTCTAATATATTGGACCTATTGGTACATCTTATGACGTTCTTACATGTTATAAACAAATTGTGTTGTGGAATAAATGTCTGTTACTTTTTGTTTGAGTTGAGTACTTTGGATACTATGCGAACTAATGCAAATATTTTGCTATGATCAGCGACTGATGACACGCAGCGTATGATGCAAATGAGTGGATTTGGAATGGACCCCACAAGGGTAAGGCTTTAAAGATTTTTTACGCGTGTAAACCATGTGAAGAATAGCAATTCACTATGTTTGGTTTCTTTCAGAACTCACAACGTGTAGGTTTGTTTCCTAAGCGAATGATCCTTATTTGTTGCTCAATAATGGGGGTGTTGTGAGTTTTGTGCCTGGAAATTGCAAATTTTAAAAGCCAACTATTTCTTATGCAGAATATAATACATAAGACATTTTAAAAACTGCATACAGTAACCAGAAAGTGTAGGCTTATATACCAGGATTATAGCAGTCTGACACCTTTTTTTTGAATTAATTGTGGTATCATGAATCTTCTTACATTATAAACTTTAGCATTGACACTTCGTTAATAATTGTCAACCGAGGCGATTCTCTAAAGTAAAATTGCAGATGCATTCATTCAAGCACATTATATGCACTTTTGTCTCTGTTAGAATTAATACGTGTTTGACTGTCCTGATGAATTACCTTTAATGGATCAGAGTCTGGGTGCGGAGAAAGATAATCTAGACATTGTTCAACACGATTGGGCCTTACCCAGATTCGAAAGCAACGAGCAGCAGCAGCATTGAAGAAACTTCTCAAAACAACAACAACAACAACAAACTAAGCCTTAATCCCACTACGTGGGGTCGGCTATACGGATCATATCGCGCCATCGTTTACGGTCATAAGCCATATTTTCGTTTATTTCTAGGTATAACATGTCATGTTTAATAGCTTCTTTCCAAGTCTTTTTAGGCCTACCTCTTCCTCTTTTTTGATTTGTGTGAGTGATTCTCTACCTTCTAAACGTCGCACGGTGTGCATCTAAAGGTCTCCTATAAACATGTCCAAACCATCTTAATCGTGTTTCTCTAATTTTCTCGTCTATTGGTGCTACTCCCACTTTGTTTCTAATGTGTTCATTTCTTATTCTATCTAATCTAGTGTGTCCGCACATCCATCTTAGCATTCTCATCTCTCGCTACCCTCATTTTTTGTTCGTGTTCATATTTAGTCGCCCAACATTCTCGCTCCATAAAGCATTGCGGGCCTTATGGCCGTTTTATAAAATTTTCCTTTCAATTTTAATGGTATGTTACGGTCCACAAAGGATAGAAGATGCACTCCTCCATTTATTCCAACCCGCCTGGATCCTATGTGTGACATCTTTATTGATTTCTCCGTTGTCTTCAATTATAGATCCTAAGTATTTAAAACTCTTTGTTATACTCACTTCATGTCCACCAATTTTAACTTTCGTCTCATTGTTCCTGTTGTTTTTACTAAAGTGGCATTCCATGTATTCTGTTTTAGCCCTACTTATAGTAAAACCTTTTGATTCGAGTGCTTCTCTCCAAACTTCCAATTTTGCATTTACTCCTTCCCTTGTTTCATCAATTAAGACTATATCGTCCGCAAATAACATACATTCAGGGATGGATTTTTGTAAGTGTTTAGTGATTTCATCAATTATTAGGATAAAAAGGTACGGGCTTAGAGCAGATCCCTGATGCAAACCTATAGTGTTGGGGAATTCACTAGATATTCCTGTTGGTGTCCTAATGCATGTTGTTATACCATCATACATATCTTTTATGGCATCTATGTAGGCTATTTTTATTCCTCTTTTTTCCAATACGCGCCACATTATATCACGGTTGACTCTATCGTATGCCTTTTCAAGATCAATAAAAATCATGTGTAAATCTAGAGTATTAGTAGTCTGTGGTTGTGCATTTTTGCAGGTTCTCCACTGTAATAACTTCGTCGGTGCCTATATTGATTGCCATAATCAAAGAAGTTGGCATGGATAACAAGTACCAGCACAGAGGTCTGCACACTCCACCTGCTTCTTCTTGCCCTCTTTTTTCTTGGTTGTTGATTTTGACAACTAACTCAATTGTGCTTAAGAAAAATATTAGTAGCATTGATTATAATTTTTTTCTAGTTTGTGTCTGGTTCTTTAATTAATTAGCCATGTTGATGCTGAACTTCAATTGTCCAATTTGAATGTTGAATAATTAAGCTTTGCTTTTGATGATCAATAACTGAATTTACGATTACAAATATACTTTTAGCTTTTCTATCAAACATGAATTGTTAAGTACTACGGAAGTGTTTGCAAACACTAAATTGAATTGATTTTCAACTTTTAGCTTTTGCTTTTAGTGTTTGCATATATCAGCTTTTGCTTTTGCTTTGTTTAATCAAAATCTAAAAGATGGGTTTGGAAGTGTTTTTTATATTTTTATAAATATAAAGAAGTTTGTGTTTGACATTCTTTCCCTCAAATTCGAAAAATATAACATTTACCGTCTAATAGTAAGAAGGGTGTTTTTGTCTTTTCTATCCCAGAATTCATTTGAATTTTTCGTTTTTTTCTAAACACTTCAACTACGATTTTTTCAGCTTTTAGCTCATATTTGCAAACACTAGCATCTTCTAATTCTCAAGTATCTTTAGTTCTACTACAACAAATTACTTCTAAAAGTAGAAGCATTTGCAAACACTCTCTAAATTGCTTTTAATTTGCTGCTGATGCAAAATACTATTGGACATTGTAATAAGTTTCCATGTTTTCTATGTTAGATCAAGGAAGGCAATGAGAAACAACTTTTGTATCCCAAAATTTGGATTCTGTTTCCTATACGAGTTATCACTCTGATATTGAACAGAAAAAGTTTGTTGATCGATGATTCTTAAAAAAAAGTTTGTTGATCGAACTGAACATTCCAGTGATAAGAGCTTATGAAACTCAAATGACCCCTTGCCTGCCTTTATTATATCCAAAAATGAAATTAATTAGTTAAATTTTCTTTAGCAAATTCCTTTGAATTGTAAATTGCTAGGTTTTACAAATCAGAGTACTGGATATGGGGTCTGTGGGAGTGCTTGCTTGTGAAAGATTTTTCATCCCTTCCACTTTTTGGACAAAATTTTGCATAAATATGTGATTCTTGTAGAAAATTTCAAAAATACACTATTCGCATTTTTCAAATCATCAATCACATTCATTTATAATTTAAACAAAAAAATATCACGTCAACTATCATTATTATACAATCATATCACAAATATACTATTCACTCTCTCTTATTTTTCAAATCACCAATCAAATGTAATTACTATTATACTAAAAAAAAGCGTCACATCAACTATCATCATCACATTTTCATTTTATATCCAATCACACTCTCAAAATCCATTCTTACTTTTTAAAATAATTTCTTCACACTATTCTCTTTTAAAGAAAAAGGAGCGAACGAAAGATCAATCAATCACTCCCTGAATTTTTACTTCTTCCTCTACAAATCTCATTATCACAAAAATTAAAGTCAATTCTGGAGAATACGAAGACTTTTAAAAACCACTTATTAACAAGTCCATTTTCTAAATATTTTTACAAAAGTGTTCCCAAGTATGCACATAGACTCAAACCTGAATTCCTCTAATTTCAGATTCCGAAAAACTGCCTCTATTGACAGACAGCCCTTTAAAGGTGGACCATGATATAAAGACATGTCTCATGAAGCCGTGGCAACCTTGTACTAAAATGTTGTGCAATTAAATGCTTGAAGATTCATGCTGGGAAATCAATCTCTGCTCTCAGCACTCATTGGCTTTCTCTAATTAAGATTTCTAAGGAACTCTGTGTGTTCCCTTTCATTTTTTCATCGGATCTGCCTGGAGACACGGGGTTGTTACTTGTTAGTATAGTAAGCGCTTAACTTTTGAGCAATACCATTAAATGGAACCTATTAATCACTTAAATCGTGGACGTGAATAACTCAAATTTGATTATATATGAGTAGAGGTGTCAATTTTGGCCCGGTATTTTTACCGGACTGGACTGTGATTTATTAGGCCTGAAAAAAACTGAGTCAGGCCAACCTGATTGGCCAGGTATTTATAGTGTTTTTTCATGGATTGGGCCGGGATAGGCTCCAAAAATAGCGACCCGGTCACTGGTTGGCCCGGCCTAGCCCAATTTTTACTTTAGGCCCGACAGACCGGGCCGGGAGCTCTATATTTGAGTGCTATGATTTAACTATCGAGTATCGAGGGGACACTATCAACGAATTGTAACATGATATAATGGTAGTTTTATTGTCTGAACATATGTTTGGTATTGCTTTTATTCAATTAGTGTTTCTTGTTTAAAAATGTCAATGATCTATGGATATTCTGCTAAAAAATAAGAATTACTATCTCTTCTTTTTGGTCCTTGATGCTAACCAGCAACCATATGGGTGGTATGTCTCAAACTAGCAACATTGTGTACAATTTAGTAATTTGCCTCTAAATATCGGTCCTTCAAACCTAACAACATTTTCCGAGAAAAAAAGAAAAGGACAAATCTTTTAAAACTTATCCTGCCAGAAAGCTAATGTTATTACAATTATTATTTTATGAATTCCAGAGGACTGGAACTTCACCTAACAATAGATATGCTATATTATAGTTTGCTTTTTTGATACTCTGTGGCCATTTTCTGCTAGAGAAATAACCTTTATCCATCCAAACGATGACGAGCTTTGCATTTTAGTAGCTATTTTTATTGACGCTTTTCCATATGGACTATGTAAGATTTACACATTGACATACATATTTTACTGCCAACGGAATATTCTGTCGAGATAATTCCACGTGCGACGCACGTACTAAAGTTATTACAATTTGTCACCTAAATTTGTTTTATTTTACAATTTGTTATCTAAACTTCACATAATTTTACACATTGTCTCCTCACAATTTAAAAAAAATTGCTCATGATCCTTTGCTTATAGTGATGATACACCCATGTGCTCATTCAATATAAAATATATCCTCCCTCAGAATAATATGATACACCCATGTACCATAATAACAATACATATTACATGGGATCCAATTGGTCAAAGTGAGGTAATCCTAAGATCTTTTGGAGAGGTCAAGGGTTCGAGTCCCCGACATAATAGTAGAATATTTAATATTGAGGGCTTCAAGCGACGAGTGTGGAAGGCGAAATTCAATCTCCTTGTCTTGCGCGGTAGTTGAGAGAATATTAGGACATGCGATCCATCGCGTTCTCGCGGTTTACGTATGGTAGTTCCCGAGAGGCTAGGGTCATTTCTCCAAAAACTAGTCACGCGTGTGAAATGAAATCTCGGTTTTAAAAAAATACATTTTGCACGAGAGGTTATATTAAAAATATTTAATCATACATCAGTCATGCATCCTTAATTAGGTTTTAGAAGTGATAGATAGGAACCCTGTCCTAATCTGTTTCGACTAATCCGTAAATTTCCAACCTATTTATTCCACTTGTTGGGGCACATCAAAGCTCTTGAATCATACACACATATTGAAATTAAAACCATCTAAAAAAACCAGTGGGAGTGGGGGACAAGGACAACCCTCGGATCACCTACGCGATCATAGGATCACCGATGATGTGTTAACCAAACGCTAAACGCCACATCCTTCTTTGTCTGAACTCTCCACGTGGCATCATCTTAATGGTTTTGCCAGTAACGCACAAACCACTATGGGTCCCACTGGTGGGGACGATCCCACCGTCCAAAACTTTCAAATCAGACCACTTTTCATCTTTACAGAGTATACAACAACTAGTGAGGCATGGTGTACTGCTCCTGTGTTACTGTATTTAGCCCTTGGCCTCGGATCTTCAAAAAAGGATTCTCTTTATTTTTCTTTTTTATTTTATAATACTACTATGACTATATATAATATAAAAATTGTTTTTATAAATTAATTCCACACTAATATTTGAATTTTTAATCCATGAAATAAATATGTAAATTAATAAATTATATGATTCAGTGAAATTACATGTGAATTGTGACACGATTTTTACATTAAAGTGGATGTGAAAAAGCATATAGGAAAAAGTAATATAAATTAATAATTGATATTATATAGGTTGAAAGGTTGCCTTGTCCACCTATGAAGGTGCAATAATAAAATGTATTTATAGTTGGTTGAAAAGTGGCTATCTATGTTGACATAATAGGAGCTCGAAATTGATAAGTGCAATTACGTTTGCAAACATCTATTGAAATATTGTGTTCATTTCGTCCCATAAATATATGTCTCCTTTTGGTATTTTGGTGTTTAACTTTAGTAAAAAAATGGTAAAAAGAAAAAGAAAAAAGTTTAAAGCATAAAGTATATCACAAAAACTCTGTCAGACCGTCTAACGGTCCGACCTGTTAAACGGATCGACCCGGATCCGGTGGCATTTTCGTAATATTAGCGGTGGTGTTTTAGTAGAGTATCGGTATTAGAAATCATCTTACGAAATGTATTAGTCGTCCTTCTAAAAGTATTAGCGATTCTTTCCGAAATGTATTAGTAGTTCCCGAAGAGTTTTTAGTATTTCTCATAAATATACTTTCACCCGAAATGTATTAGCAATCCCTCAAAAAAGTATTAGTAGTTCTAAAAAGTATTAGTAGTTCCTTGAAATAAATTAAATTTTTCTCCCGAAATGTATTAACATTTATTCTCGAAAAGTATTAGCCGTCATTCAAAAGTATTAACAGTTTCTTCAAATGTATTAGTAGTTCCTTAAATTTTTCTCCCGAAATGTATTAAGCGTCATCTTCGAAAAGTATTAGTAGTTCTTTTGAAATGTATTAGTAATTCCCTGAAGAGTTTTTTTATTTCTCCCGAATATACTCCCGAAATGTATTAGACGTCCCTTCTAAAAAGTATTAGCGATTCTTCAAAATGTATTAGTAGTTTCCTGAATATAATGTATTAGTATTAGTATTAGTATTAGTATTCCTCATGAAACTTATTTTGTAGCCCCTAAACAAGATTAGTATTCCTCATGAAGAGTATTAGTAATATATTTGAAAAGTATTAGTAGTGTTCCAAAAAGTTATCACACAATTTTCTCCTCTTCCTTCACGAGTACCACACTAAAACCCTAACCCACTTCATCTCTCCCGCCTCTCTTCACTCTTAGTTCATCTCGCGCAACCACGCACCACCAAATCACATCACCGCGACACCTAGACGGAAAAAGAAGACAATGTTGAGATGAGGACTTTAATCTGGAAAAAAAGAAGAAAATTATTGTTGAACTAATTCACATGAGAGAAAAGAAATTCACCAATTAACAAACCACCATAATCAAGGATCATGCTATTGCGCAAAATTAATTCAACGAAAGTGAGTGAGTGGCTGGAATCCAAGAGTTGATATAATAATGGGAGTGCTCATCGGCCATTAGAAAAGAACTTCGAGATATTTCCTTGAATTTAGCGGCAACTGATAAAGTGGGAGGGATAATTGGGGCTTTTGAGTTTTTGCGATAAGGCAACTGCGTGTTCCCCTATTATTCACTTTCTTGGTCTGGGTCGGGTTAGAATCAAATCCGTCCTAACGGATTGACATGAGACCTCCTCAAAGTATATAGTTACATTAACTGATTTGAGAAAATTGTTTTATTTTCTACTCTTGGAATCTAATTGTATCATTGTGTGGAATTAGACTCTCTTGTGACTATATACATGAACGGACCGAGATGGGATGAAATGGGCAATCGCCACCGGTCAAAATTTTATGTTATATAGTACACATATATTATATTTATATACAAAAATTACATGTCTTCCTAAATATTTTCAATTTTGCCATTCATATCTCAAATATTTTCAATTCCACTCTTTCACGCTAAAGTTTATGTGTCCATGGAAAAGCTATTTTCAATTTCTATTTGATTAAATTCAATTAATAAAACATTAAACTAATATATGCACTACTTCCCGTTTCAAAGTTTCAGCTTCTATTCATAAAGGCGTGCAACTTTAGATGATTGTGCTTTAGAATAATGAAATTGAGATAGAATAATATTACACTTTAGATGAGAATTCAAAAGGTATATGATTTCTGTGCTTTAGAATAATGGGGTTGAGATAAAATAATACCATATATCATTTATTTTAATTATAAGAATAACCAAAAAATAATAAGAAATATAAAATTTAACCTTATTTTAGGGTGTGATAACCATAAATTAAAGATTAGAAACAATTACTTATTTTTTCTAATTAATTTGGAATCCACCAAATAGAATATTTAGTAGAAATTCCCTAATTATAAACTAATGAAAAAGTACTCTTGAGATTGGTGATGGTTACAGTGCTGATGACTGTGATCCAGCGTGGCGCCTTCTGACCGCACGCATGTGGGCCCTCATCACGAGCGTACGATTTGTAAAGCATCTCAGATTGGGTCCCACAACGGGTCTCACTACAAATGGCCGGGTTTCCAAGTGTTGGGTAATTATTTTCCCCTTTAGGGATGGCAGAAGGCGGGTTTGGCCAAACCCGGACCCGCCCCGCCAAGGAAAAATTAGACCCGGGACCCGCCCTCGCCCTGGACCCGTTTATCCGGGTCTAGACCCACCGTCGAGGCGGGTTTGATCGAGGCGGGTTTTTGGCCCGTCCTATCGCCATCCCTATTCCCCTTCAATAAGGAAAATCGAAAGCGACGCCACGTCAGCCTCTTAATTGAGGGGGACTTATAATTTGACAGGTAATGGTCATAGCTGGCGGTGTGGGTCCCGCTTAAAAGGCACCGCCCTATTTTACTCCCAATTGACCCTAGGCTAGTAGTAGTCCATATGCTCATCAAGTGCCTTGGTTTTTAAAAGTTCTGAAACATACTCATTCTTTTACCACGTTTAGTAAATTTTTACAGCCTTTGATTACCCATTTTACCATCACTTTGTTTGGTATAAATTTCTTGCTCTTATTATTAAACATGGAAAAATTTCTGAGGGAATCTCACTTTTTTTTTGTTGTTGATGAGAATTACATATGCTAAGATCTGAATGTTTATGATGCATAATTTATACAACTCACAAGCTATACACATTGAGTGGCATAAGTAAATGTATTTATTAGCATACCCAAAAATGGTTTGAAGTGATATTCAGAGAAACAAATGGACTTGATAACAAATAAGTAAATCCTGCCCTTCGGGCATAACTCAATGGTCTGACCAATCCATTGTAAGTATCTAGTGGTAGAGATAGAGTGAGCGTTCAAATCCACTGGACGTCTAGGCAACATTTAATTGGAATTGAGCCTCTCGTTTGCACTCATGATCTTCCTTGGAAACCTGCAGTTCGCTCTCTTGGGGAACATAAGAACCAATAGCAGAGAGACATGGGGCATACTGGGTCCTGGCCCAGCCTATCTCCGGTCTAGGCAATGTTGAGAAATAAAAATAATAATTAATTAACACATATATATGTTTTTTTGAGTTTTTCCATTCGGTTCGCTTCAATTTCATGTTCCTACTCCGTCATTGTTGAGAAGTGCTAAGGCAAATTTCACGATTTACCTCTTGTACCATAGCTCTAGGGGCAGGGTTGGTTGGGGTGACACTGATGGGGTGTAATCCAAGAAAAAAGAAATAAGTGAATGCTTGGGGTTCAAGATCATACTACTTTTAATAATTGTATAGATATTTGTTGGATTATTTACTGGTAGTGAAATCAAAATCAACATCAGATTTATTTAAATTAAATTATAAAAAAAACTATTTTCAGATTTTACTTAATTTTAAAAAAAATCAATTATTTTAAATTTTAAAATAAAAAATAATTTCAATAAATTATTTAATGTTTTATAACTGAGATAAGTCCCAATAATTTTTGATATTTATTTATTAAGTTATGAGTTTTTTCTTTTTCTTTTTTTTTTTTTTTTTTTTTTTGAGAAGAGGTTGTGAGTATTGAGGTCTTACATCACGGAAAATGCACAGCACAAACATTCAAGTGAGATGAAAAGTTGAAACGGCACGGTTATTGATGGTGCATTTCCATGTGGATATCATAGGAATTAGATTGTAATGATTTTATGTATGCTACTCTGAAGACCGTTATTCAATTACCGAAAAGACGTATTACAATCGTAATCTCCACGGCTTCGCAACATGAAACATTAACGAAATTATTGATTTAATTTTACAATTATGTGTATTTCTAGTAAATTAAGTTTGTGCACACCTTAATTTGTACAGCTTTCTAGTGGATCAAAAAGTATGGCCATCCACGTAAAGATTAGAGGATTTATAAGAAAGTATATATTTGCCAGACAACCCCATTAACTTTATATGTCACAACTTCTCATCCATCGTTATTAGGACAACCAATGGGGTTATCTCTGTAATTTATTGTGTCATTTAATATTTTCTGTCTTTTATTTAATTTTTTCAGAACCAGTTTTCAGTACTTGTGCTTAATGCTAAATTCTAAATAAACCAGTTTTCAGTGCTTGCAATTCATCTCCAGTTCTAATACGACTCATCATCAATATTCAATATAAACTACATTGTAATAGTGTTGTAAAAATTAGTCTAAGCGTTCGTAAGCAAAGACGATTTTGTCCAAATTGGTATAAAATATGGATTGGCCAAAAATTTGGCCTACACGGTCAAGAATCGGCCAAAAGTTAAAAAAGTAAATGAAAAATTATTGTTCCTAGGGGGCTGTCTAGTGCCTTAGGCGCTAGGCACTGTTGCTGCCCGACTAGCGCCTTGCATTTGTCGTTTAAGAAAATACTAAGATTACATTTGGTGGAATGATTGGATTTGAGGGCGGAATTTAAGGAAATTATTTCAAATAAAATCTATCACAATGACCCAAAAAATAACTCAAATTAGGAACTCAAGAATTTTGAAACTCATTATATTATGAAATTATTTATTATTATGGATTTGAAATCTTTAACCTCAAATTCCATAAACCCAAATGAGATCACTTTAAAAAAATATCATTAATTAGTTTCTTCAAAAAAAAAAAATCACTAGTTTGTTATATATAGAAGGTAAAAAGTTAAAATTACAGAGAAAAAAAAAAATGCAAGTTTGATGAAATTTATTGAACGTGAAAGCATGATGATGACATTAACCTACATGAACTAATGCACAAAACACATAACAAGCCATTCAAGAAAGGCAAAAACGTGAAATGGCCACCACCATGTGCCCTTGCCCATACAAAAGCTCCTAATGTGTAAAAATTAATTAAAAGTTTATAAGAAAGCCTTATCAAGATTTAATTTTTTTTCCATTTTATTGTAAAGTAATGTGTCCTATGCATTATCACTCATCTTGAGATGTCAATTTGCACAAGATTCTTTTAGTCCTCCCATCCCTTCTTTTCCCATTATTTAATTTTTGCACAGCTAATTTACATCCACTATAAATAGCCCTCTAATTTGATCATTTCCATCATCACATTCACAAAAGCAATATCATTTTATAACATTCTCTTTCAGAATTTTCCAATCTCTTTTCATAGTTCTTCACCACTCTTGATAATACAATGGCCACAGCTCAGGTACTAATTCTTGATCAAACTCTGTTTTACTACATTATTATTCAATTTTTTATCAAATCAAAAAGTTTCGATTTGATATGAATTTTTTAATTAGACATGTTGAAGCTAAACTTCAATTTGTCCAATTAGTTGAATGTTGAATAATTACGCTTTTGATGATCAACAACCGAAATTGTTATCCTTTAAATGTTGATCTACAAATGCTCCTAAATATTTTTGTGGATCTTATATTTTAAAGTTAAAAAAATAGCGGGGTTGGCACTTTTTGAAAGTCTCATATCTAATCTATGCACTTTAATTTACCATAGTCGTATTCTTCGTGAATTCGTTCCGCTAAACATAAAATTAGAAAAAGATCAACATCTTGATTTAATTCTAGCTAGATTATAACCAAAAAAGAAAAGTATGCAAAATGCAATGAAAGAAAAATTTATATTTTACGATCAACTTTATTTTTAGGTACATTTTTTTCTAATTAAAGGGAAAAATTTCCTTGTAATTTGTAGGTTGAATCAGTTCCAGCACCAGTGCCAGAGACTGTTCCGGCGGCTGAGGAAGTGATCGCCGCCCCAGAGAAAGTGGCGCCGGCTGAGGAGGCGCCAAAAGCCATCGAGGCAGCAGCTGAGGTCGAAGTTCAAACTGTAGAAGCTGAGCCGGTAGAGAAACCAGCTACTCCTGAAGCTGAGCCGCCAGTCGCAGAAGCTGAGCCTGAGAAAGCCGCCACGACCGAAGAGCCAGCTGAAGCCGAAGATAAGCCAGCCGTAGAAGCCACAGCTGAAGAGGTTGCGCCAGAAAAAACAGAGGAAGCGGCTCCAGAGGAGAAGGCTGAGGAGCCGGCGGCTGCAGCTGTTGAGGAGACTCAAGAAGCCGCCACCGAGGAGCCAGCCGCTGAGCCAGAAGCCGCGGCTCCTGTCGAGGAAGAAGCCGCCGCCGCCACGGTTGAAGCCGCTGAGGAACCAGCCGCCGAAGTGGCAGTTGAGAAAACTGAAGAGTGAGAAAAGTTATAAATATGACGTGGAAATGCCAGAGATGGTTTGAGTTCATCATTTATTTTATTTCCTTATTTTATGGGTTTTATTTACTAGTTTATTATTACTGCTATTTCTATATTTGGGATTGTAAGAAAAAAGAAAAGAGCAGAATATGTGTATGGAATTTCTTGGTCCCAGAGGATTAGAGTTGTGTCATGAGTCATGTCTGCTATGGTATGGTGTAATCTGGTTTTTAAGGAATAAACATTAGTTTATATTAATTAGTACTATGTTGTTGATTTTCTGTGTTCTGTGATATAGTAGATTTTTTTTTGTCCTTGAAATGAATGATGCATAAAAGAAAAGATGGGCTGCCATGATAAACTTGAAAAGCTAAGAAGTCTATGTTGAAGTTCAGCAAATGTATTTCGTTAACTGGTAAATGATTACACAACATTCTTTATATAGAAGACTAGGAAAGATCTAGAATAGGACAGCATTGTATGGCTACATTTAACAATAACATAGTACAACATATTTCAGAGAATATTCCCGGTGTGCCATACTGCCATGTCATCCACTAGCCATGATGGTGCAAATTATTTCTTATTCTTTCATGCCCCCTCAATTCAAGGGAGGCTTTTGGAATTACCGTGAGTTTCTCTCGAAGCCGACTGAAGAATTGCTCGGATAAAGGTTTGGTCAGGATAACCGCTGTTTGATCAATCGAAGGAACATAATGGACTGCTATGGTTTTGTTAGCCACCTTTTCTCGAACAAAATGCAAGTCCAACTCCAAATGTTTTGTTCTGGAATGATTCACGGGATTAGCTGAAAGAGAAATTGCTCCTTGGTTATCAACCCATACTATAGGAATTCTTTGTTCACATACTTTTAACTCTCCAATTAAAGATTGGAGCCAAATAACATCACACATTGTTGCAGCCAAACTTCGGTATTCTGCCTCTGTGCTACTCCTTGACACTGTAGGTTGTTTCTTGAGCTCCAAGATACCAAGTTTTCTCCCAAAAATACACAGAAACCTGAAACTGACTTTCTATCATCTAAATCAGCACCCCAGTCTGAATCTGAAAATGCAGTTAATTGCATATTCTGAGTTCTTTTAAATCTCAACCCATAGTCAAGAGTCCCTGCCAAGTATCTTAAAATACGTTTAACAGCTTGCCAATGTTTATCAAGAGGAGACTGCATGTATTGGCTTACTTTGTTAACACTGAATGAGATATCTGGCCTAGTAATTGTAGCATATTGTAAGGCTCCAACAATCCTTCTGTAGAGAGTTTCATCTTCCAAAGGTTGGCCTTGAGTCTTAGATAATATGGGGCTACTAATCATGGGAGTGCTCTGAGCTTTTGCCTCTGTCATCTTAGCCTTTGCAAGAATCCCTTCAATATATTTTCTCTGATTGAGAAACATCATATCTCCAACTTGCACAAATTCAATCCCGAGAAAGTAGTTAATGTTGCCCAAATCCTTTAATGAGAAAATTTTATTAAGGTGGCATATTAAACTTTCAATCTCAACTTGATCATTCCCAGTTATAATAATATCATCAACATAAGTTATGATTAGAATGCAAGAGTTCTCTTTATGCCTAATAAACAGTGAACTGTCTGCCTTGGATGTAGTAAAATTAAAAGAGGATAATACTTGTCCAAGCTTTGAAGACCAAGCCCTGGATGCTTGCTTTAGGCCATATAGGGACTTATTTAACTTACAACACAACCTATTCTTTGAATTATGTTCAAAGCCTAGGGGTTGTTCCATAAATAACTCTGTGTCAATCTCTCCATTCAGAAAAGCATTGTCAATATCCAACTGTCTCATGATCCATCCCTTTGAAAGTGCTACATACAAGATAACTCTAATTGTTGCTGGCTTAACAACTGAACTAAATGTATCTGTGTAATCAAAACCAGCCATCTGGGTGTATCCCTTGGCAACAAGCCTAGCTTTATGCCTTGCTATTGATCCATCTGAGTTTCTTTTGAGCTTAAAAACCCATTTGCATCCAATAATTTTTCTATCTTCAGGTAACGGGGCAAGAGTCCAAGTCTGATTTCTCATTAATGCATCATACTCCTTTTGCATTGCTTCTTTCCATTCAGGAACACTCATGGCTTCTTGAACAGATTGAGGTTCTTCATTTGCTGTACAATGTCTGAAAATATTATAAATCTTGGGTTTAAAAACTCCAGCTTTGGACCTTGTTACCATAGGATGCCCCCTGTCATGAATGCCCTGCTCAACAAAGTCATTAGTAATATCACAAGTATTTTCTCTTTCAATAGGTAAATCTGTGATCAATTTGTCATCACCATGGGACTGTGTTTCTGGAGAAGTAGAATATGGAGACACAAGGGAGTTACTCATTGAATTGGATGAGTGTGTGGTTTGTGATAATGAAGGTGTGCTGTGAGAAGATAAGTGAGGTCTGTGAATATTTTCAGATTGCTGAGCATTAGATTCACTGCATTTGTGAATGACAAGAGGTGGAGCAGGAATAGAGGTGAGTGGATTTTCAGGATGAGAGCTGTCAGGCAAGTTTTTATTAGTCAGAAAAGGGAATTTTTCTTCATCGAATACAACATGTCTGCTTATTATGACTCTTTTGTTGGGCAAGAGAATTTTGTATCCTTTGAAGTGAGAACTATATCCAATGAATACTCCAGGTTCACTCCTAAATTGGAGTTTGTGTTTGTTATAAGGTCTCATAAAGGGGTAACAGAGACAACCAAAAACCTTAAGGTGCGTGTAGTTTGGTTTGTTTCAGAAAGAACTTCAATGGGAGTTTTGTATTCAAGAATCTTACTAGGAGTTCTATTGATAAGATACACAGCTGTAGTAAAAGCATCATCCCAATGATTTTGTGGCACGTTTGATTTGGCTAGGATAGAAAGAGCTACTTCAATCACATGTCTATGCTTTCTTTCAGCTAGACCATTTTGTTCTGGAGTATAAGGACAAGAAATTCTGTGTATAATTCCTTTTTCTTCAAATAAAGACTTTAAAGGTTTAAATTCAGTTCCTCCATCACTTTGCAGAATTTTGATTCTTTTATTATATTGGTTTTCAACAAGATTTTGGAAATGAACAAAGGCATTAGTGGTGTCAGATTTGGATTTGAGCAAATATAACCAAGTATATCTAGATTTGTGGTCAATAAAGCTCACATAGTACCTGTATCCATTTATAGATTTTATTGGGGATGGCCCCCACAAATCTGTATGTATCAATTCTAGGATTTCATATCCATCAGAACTGTAATTAGGGAATGGTAATTTATGAGATTTAGCTTGCAAACAAGAGGCACATAATTGCCGTTCATTTTCATTAGAAATAAAAGGGAGATTACAGCTAATAAGAGCCTTCTTGACAACATCAAATGAAGGATGTCCTAGTCTAGAGTGCCACAATTCCAGACTATCTTTATTCTTGGCTCTAACATAGCTAAAAGCACAAGGTTTCTTGAAGTTGGAAAAACTGGACTGGGGATGAGGTGATACAGATGAGTTGTTGTTGGCAAAACTGAAGTAGTAGAGTCCTCTTCTAACATTCCCTTTGAGAAGTGTTGCCTTTGTTATTTGGTCCTTCACAAGACAAAAATGAGGATGAAACTCAAAGAATACTCCATTATCTTTAGCAAATTGTGAAACACTAAGAAGATTTTTACTAACTTGGGGAACATGAAGTAAATCTTTAAGAATGAACATGTGAGAATTAGGTGCATGTGATGACTTGACCAAAGAATTACCAAAATGAAAGATAGGAATACCTGATCCATTTGCAATTTGAACTTTGTCATTCCCCTGGTACTCTGAAGCTATGTTCAGGTTGGCTAAGTCATATGTGACATGATTAGTAGCTCCTGAATCAGGATACCACCAAGTTTCTTGACTAGCATCTTCTGTTCCAACATTTGCAAGATTTGCAGAGGGACCATTATTCTGTTGAGCAACATTCTGTGAAAAATTTCCCCTGGTTCCATGCCTTTGGCCAACGAATGAGCTATTGTTCAAATCTGTAATGGCAAACATCTGCTGTATGGTTTGTCATCTTGCAAACTTGACACCTTGGCTTGTAGTTGGAGAATCTGCCACCTCTTCCTCTGAAGTTAGGAGAACCTCTATAGTAGCCTCTTCCTCTAAATGAGTTAAACAGCCTACCACCTCTGCCTCTGTTAATGTTTCCATAAAATCCTTCTCCTCTTCTTGTTTGGGCTTGGGAAATGAAGTTAACAGAGGGTATTGATCCTTCAGTGTTAATGCCTGAACATCCAACACCTTCTAATCTACTTTCAAAAGCAGTAAGAAGAGCTTGAGCTTCTCTTAGACTACAAGCAGGAATTCTGCAACTAATGCCAACCATAACAGGATTATATTCATTCCCAAGACCAGCCAATATGGTCATAACTTGTTCTTGATCACTGATAGTTTGTCCAGCAGATTTTAACAAATCACAATATTGTTTAATCTTGCTCAAGTATTCTCTCATTGACATGCTTCCCTTTTTAAGATTGTTAAGGTGATATTTATATTCTAACACTCTTGCAGCAGATTCTTGAGAAAAACTTATTTCAAGACTCTCCCATATCTCTTGAGATGAGGTAAGACCAACAGTGTTAACAAGAATGTTCTCAGATAGAGAAGAAAGCAACCAAGAAGCAACCAACTGATCTTGCTTACGCCAATTAGTAAATTCAGGATTCAAAACGGGTTCCTTAGATGTACCTTCTAAAAATTGCTCTGGCACTTTGCAACCTCCTGTGAGATATTCCTCAAGCCCGTATCCTCGAATAGCTGCTAGTATTTGATGTTTCCAAACTAAGTAGTTGATTTCAGTCAACTTGGTGGTGATAAGCTGACATTGAGGATGAATGATTTGCACTTGTTCCTGGCCAGTTCCAACATTAATTTTAGACAAGTTGGTTCCAGAAGTAACAGACATTTTGCTAGCTTTTTTTTTTTTTTGTGGAAAAAGATAGACTAAAAGGTGTAAAGAATGGATGATGAAAATCTAAGATAGACAACAATGGTACAGAGGCAGCAGGATTTTCACCCTGCAGCTCTGATACCATAAAAGAAAAGAGGGGCTGCCATGATAAACTTGAAAAGCTAAGAAGTCTATGTTGAAGTTCAGCAAATGTATTTCGTTAACTGGTAAATGATTACACAACATTCTTTATATAGAAGACTAGGAAAGATCTAGAATAGGACATCATTGTATGGCTACATTTAACAATAACATAGTACAACATATTTCAGAGAATATTCCTGGTGTGCCATACTGCCATGTCATTCACTAGCCATGATGGTGCAAATTATTTCTTATTCTTTCAATGCATTTATGTGTGCCCTCCACCATATAATGAGTTACCGGAAAGTTGGTCATGCGTAAAGATATACGCGGGGAAGAGCACAACAAATCTTTTTTTTAAAATTGTGTTTATTTCGTATTTTAAATATCATCGACATCATTAATGTATAATACTTGAAATTTGAGATAACATGCAATTTAGATAAGATGATCCGTGATGAGAGAAGGAAAAACTTATATCAATTTTTGCATTTACAAATCGAGTTAATTACAAAAAGTATCCGTGAGGTTTGGGTAATTACTCAACAGTCTCAACTAAGTTTTAAAGTTACAGAAAGTACCCTAAAGTTTGAAGCAAAGGAATGAGGTAAGAAAACTAATACAATTTGTGTGAAGTTGATAATTACGCAAACCATATAGGTACTTTTTGTAATTAACCCTTTAAAATTGGTTCTGTTTGAAGTAATTAACAATAAGTCTATTTATATTTTTGTAAACAAATGAAACTCAGAAAGGTAATTCGTACTCCAAAGAATGTAGATGGAGCCTCACAATAATCATACTTTTTTATAACTCAACTTCTAGCGTAAACCCAACTATGTTGAGCAATCCTACAAGTTTTTAAGCTCGACTATGCCTTAGGAATCCTACAAGTGTTTTTTTTTTTTTTATCGGTATCCTACAAGTTTTATTGCCTTAAGAGGAGGCGGTTCTTTGTGAACTATCCATAAAACATTTTTGTTTCGAAAAAAAAGTAGATAAAAAAACTTTTCTAGCAGACTATATGAGAAACAATTTTTTTTTTTTTAACAATCACTATGTACAAAACCTTATCAATTTGTTGGTTCTATTGTTAGTTTTTCTTTTTTTTTCTTTGTCTGGGGAAATAAGAGTAATGGAAGATTTAGCGTACAAAATTATTTAAACCATTGCGACCCATAAAACGTATTAATTCAATTGTTCCAAGCACACCCTTAGACTTGAACGTCGACACTAACTTTAGCAAGAAAATTAAGCAGATATTCTTGAATTCTGACTTTATTTTTTTCATCAAAAACAAAAATAAAAGTCCCTCCATATTTTAAATTACGTATACCCCTTGTTTCTTGAAATAGAAACAAGAAGCAACAATATATTAGTTATTTACAAACTCAGAAGAATTTATTTAATGAATAATTTAAACCTCAATGATAACATCCATAATTTACTCCAAAAATAAGAAACTCATTCGTAGAGCTATCTATCTTCAAATCGTCGGTTGCAAAGAAAGTACATTTGTAAATATACACCAAGATAAAAGTATATAAGCGGCTAAAATACTAATCATTCATCAAAAGTTCACCAACAGTCACAAGATGATATATCATATACCATCCATCTTGTACATATTACCTAATACTAGAGAAATATCTACTGTACACTAGTTACCATAAAAAGTCTCACTAGCAGAAATCACGTCGAAAATAGATAATCCGCCAGTGGACCTCAGAGAAGTGCACAGAAACAAAAGGGGCCCAAAAGACGAGCGCCCCACTGGATCGTGCAGAAAGATTATGGGCTGTCATCGGCAACATTACTTGCCAAACAAATTTGCAACATCGTCATGGATTCCTGTTCCATAAATCTACCATTCTACCCATATGTAGTTTGCTGTTGCTCGTTGATATATTATCATTTACCAAAATCTCCCAATTGTTGCTGCCTTGGGAAGTATCAACATTAAAATTTGGCAGAAGAACCGAGTGAGCTTTTTCCATCATTCATCACCTGAGTCGATACCATCCTGCAGAGAATTCTGTAATTGGCGTAGAAATGAAATGCGATTTTACTTTTGAATACCTCGGCACCACGGTACTATAATGAACAATGAAACGCCAAATCAATAATATGAGATCAATTGATCGTAAATTTAATAGCTAAAAATCTAGAGAGAAAAAGGAACTTGCAATAGCCAAAAAAGTTAACTTTGCTTTCAGAATTAAACTACAGACACTATAATTTGCGCTGTTATTTCAATGAGAATATGAGATGAATACCACAAAAGGAAAAAAAAGTCCAAATGCTTGTACTAGAAAAAAACAAGAATGTTGCAATCTGCATTTTCACGCGGACTTAAAAAAACTATATCAAACTTTATTCCTTGTTCATGAGTTATACATCCCCATGTTGTCTCACACAAATAGTTTCTTTAAGTTCACATTTCACTGTTAGGAATATTAAATGATAATTACCAGCTAAGGATAGTATTATCGTAACAAAATAAGTTGGCCACCGATAGCAATTAATCTGACAGTGCATTCCATCCTTTTCACTAATTTAGAGATTAGCCTATCCATTTACTAATCAAGGTACCTGACATTTTCTGTTGGATCAGTAAGCACATAACATAGTAATCTCAATTAGCACCATTCAGAAACACTAAATTCAGCACCAAGCAGAGCAAAAACCCTCAAAATCACACGAGAAGGCGAATAAGCTGGATTCAAAAGGAATTTGACATAAAAAATTGAGTAGCTGGACATAACAATCTATCAACCACTGCCACATTTATCTCGCCAAAAATTGTTTTGTATTTTGAGGCTAATGTTAAGAGTCATTGATTACGAAATGACCTTTTAATTAACCAAAAGAATAAAAAGAAAAAAACTTTCAGATTTCTTTGAGAAAATAAAGTCGAACAATTTTGGGAAGCACAAGATTTTATTTTATCTTATACCCAAGCGTTGGGCAACAAGTTTTATAACTAATACACTGAACAAATAATTTTCGGTTTAAGCCACAATAAACTAATACTTCTCTATATATGATAATACAATCGATCAAGTTTGAGAAACAAAAATTTTCTTATTCAAACGAAAAGCCACATAGCTTTAACAAATATGTCCGCAAACAAATAATTATCCATTTTCAGCCATACATCAACACTTATGGCAACAATAATACACAGACATTAGGCAACACAATGCCAGTGAAATCAACGTCATAATAAATCAAGTTCATGTAATACAAATCCAAGGATATATATACTCTGGAAACACTCAGATTGATGGTCAATAGCATTAATGATAATCACACTGAAATGCATTATAGCTTGATCAAATGAAAAGATGACATCAATTTTGTAGGGGCCATACTGGTAGGGACTGTAGAAAATTAACTTTAGACTTTTCTTTTCCTCTGTATAAGAAGAGAAAATATTTTGCTCCATGTATAAAATCTATCCTATTCAAAAACTAATGCCAGGACTGCAACAGGTCCCATGCAAAGAGTAAAGAGGTATTAGCATCAAGTTGACATGACTAAATTGCTACCGATGACCCGGGAAGTTTCTCATTCACAAGATACCCATTACCATAATTTACTGGAAGTTTCGAAGCAATAACGCTGCATCAAGTTAAATATCATTAGGACAGAGATACCTTTATTGCCTCATCCAACTGCTTTTCATTTTTCCTTTTTTCTTCTGCTCCCTTTGTTAGAGAACCAACTTGAATCCCTCGGACAAGAAATCATCCCTGAGAAGAGACTCGTGAGTGATTCCAAGATCAGGCTAGCAAAAACCAATTTACTATGACACGGAATAAAAGTTTATTCGATCCATTAATCACATCAAACAAAATTCTCCGACCAAGGACCCGGAATAGTAATGGCAGAAACAAATGACACCAGTGTAGCACTTGATACCAGATGCTTAACACTATATTGGTAAGAAAAATTCGCCATATGAAGTTCATAAATTTTTTGTTTTAATAATGAAAACCATATACAAAGAGCCCCTGATCTACAAGCTGCAAGTAACTCGAACCAAATAAATAATATTCATAGTTGACTGACTAAATATTGTACAAGTCAACACCAGACAAAACACATAAAGACTCATAATCAGACAGCTAATACACAATACTAGAATTTCACCTTTTCTTCCTGATCTTTTCCTTATTTTCCTTCTTTTTATTTATCTCTTTCCCCTGCTTCTTGACTACATCACGGCCATCAAGCTCAACAAGGCTCTCAACACAAGCTTCAGCATAAAACACAAAAGGGATACCATCGACATCGACATTATCAACGGTTTTCTTTCTTAAATCATACCAAACAAGTCTCTTATCATCACAATTTAACAGAACCTTATCGCCATCCCTCGAATAAACCAACGGCTTCACAAAATCGTTCCGCTCATTCGCCGGAGGACTAATTGTCAGCAACTTAACCCAAGATTCTTTCACTCCATAGTCCTTCATCACCCAAATAACAACCCTACTCCTGTTAGTACAAACCACAGAAAGACACCCATCGATCACATCCAAATTAACATCAACATCCCTTATCCGAACCCCAGGAGGCATATGCAACTGATAATGCTTCTCTGTCTGAACACTGAAAGCAAAAATTCTAGCCGCATCCATATTATCAGGATCCTCAACCAGTGTATGCAAAGCCCCATTAACGTGCACGCGCCAATTCCCCCTCAAGAACGGCAGCGGATAAGGAAAATCCTCAATTCTTCTCCATGAATTCAACTTAAGGCCGTAAATCTTAGTCTCAGACGCCATCCAAACATGGCTTATCTCGTGCCTAAATTCCACAACCCTAATCACCTTGTAATCATCGTTTCCCGAATCGTACCCAAATCCATACGCGGTCTTGGAGTAAGAGTCCAACGGAGCTGGATACTCAACACAACAATTGGGCAAAACCTTGTATCCTCTCGTAAAAGGGTTATACAAAACAGGGGGGTCGCTCATCACAAGAACTATACCGTTACACGAATTCGAGATCCCGTCAACACTCTTGTAGTAAAACGGGGTTTGATGGCGTGAGCCTTGTCGAGCGAATCCAAATCGACACTGTAAAGGCCGAGGCCTCCGAGAATAAGATGGCGATTGGAATTAGTAATTAAAGACTGGCGCAAGTGCAACTTGATGAAATTCTCGCTATCTATTAAAAAACACCACGATTTCGCCACGGCCCGAAACCGCTTCAGAGATTTCACCGGCAGCCGGCGGAGGATGTCTTCGACCAATTCAAATGGGATATTCGGCATTCTTTACCTGTTTTTGCCGAACTATTTTCTTGTTTTCAAACTTCAGATCGGTTTTGTTTGGTGGATGAAATTTTTTATTGATGGAAACTTTGAGATGTGGTGACTCATACCTCACAAGTTACGCGTGGGGAAGGTGGGCTGGCTGAGGTACCACAGGCTGAGACAGAAAAATAAAAATGTTTTCCATTTTTGAAGACTTTGAAATTAAGGTTTTTTTTTTTTTCAATATAAAATGATGTTGCAGTTGATCTTTATTGTTTTTTTAATTAGTATAACTTCTTCATTTGCTTGTTGCATATCTGAAACTTTTTTTCGAAATTTATTTACTTTAAGAGGAAGAAGATGAACTAACTGTTCATGAAGGAAAAAAAACTATACTTGTAACTGAATTGAAATAAAGAAAGATGATCACCTCAGAAGAGTTTTCAGTTTTCTTGGAAATTTTGGTGTAGGGTTGGTGCAAGTTTGTTGTTTGAGAGACTTTTTAAGATGAGAGTAGCCTAGGGGTCCGGCATTTAATAAGTTTCCAAAGTCATTTTTTTCTTTTTATTTTTTTTGATTTATATGTAGAATCGAAATGAATCAGTCGTTAAATGTGACTGCGATTTAATAAAAATATGTTTTAGTTCGTTTAATAACACTCGTTAAACTAAATTACTCAATTTAAACTTAAAGATATTCGGTTCGTGTCAAAGAAATTCATTAAGTTCGTATAAATTAAACGATAGTTTGATTTTAATTTTAACTTTTATACATTTACTTATGACAAAAATAAAACTATTTACATAAATTTATTTGTTTGAATAAAATAATAAGTTTTAATAGATATATTATGCGTTTTAGAGTTATATAATAATTTTACTTTGTAATAAAATTGAAGAAAATTTATAAATCATATTTACTAAGTTCGTTTATACTCGATTAAGTTCGAAAAAGTTCGTGAGCTATCATATATTTGATAAATTCAAGTCCGAGTTTGATTCGATAATAAATGAGTCAAACTCCAAAATCTCAAAAGTTCGACTCTACTTGGTTTATTTAGAACCCTATTTACACGTTTTCTGTTTTTATGCTAAAAAAAAATACTACTTTAGGCAAGAACGCGTTTTCTTGTTTAAGATGGATTACATTATTTTCGGAAGAAAAAAAGGAACTAAATAACGGGTAAAATAAAATTTCCACTTGATTTCAAAAGATTCTCTTGATTGTTTATAAAATGGAATATTTATTCTTTATCGACACATAAAGTATACTGGTCGGTTTAGGGATGCCCGCCGTCCAATAAAACCAAGTTTCGATGAGCGATTGATCTGAGACCTGCAAAACCACCATTAGAAGGGGATTTTTCGGGGTACTCACTCCGATGCTTGAGTCAGGATCGCTCTAGAGAGAGAATATACGTAAAGTAGAACAATATATAGAGTGCGTGTATTGAAATTAACTGGAGGCGTACTTTTTTTGTGCCCTATTTATAGGTTTGGCAATTAGAGTTGTGTATGTATCAAGCCACGCTAAAACCCTAATTAATACACGGACCTAGGTTAATTATTTGTGTTGGGCAGCCGCCGCCACCTCTCGGGCCCAACAACTCGGGAGACCCTTAAGTTTGTCCGTGATTGGGCCCAACCCATTCACTTCGGCTTATTAGGCCCAAAGCTCGGTTTTTGCTAACCCATCAACTCCAGCCCAATCATGAGCCTTACTCAGAATCTAAGCCTTTATCTCCAGAGGTCGGCCCAATCCTCTAGTCCAACCTAATTGGTCCCTCTCTAGAGCTCGGGACGAACCTTTCAAGTTGTGCCTTGCCAGCTTGGTCCTTCGTTGAGCAAGTCTTTTGCCAAGCTCACATAAATATGTCGGTCCAAATAGGTACCTATCATATACCACACACTTGGTGTAATTGGAATAATAACCTTACTTGATATAACATGGAAAGGGAAATTGGATTTTGAATCGTATAGAAAAATGCATGGACAATGTAAAATCGGAAAAAGTGTAGGAACTAATCGGAGAAAAGTGTAGGAACTAATTGATTTCCGCGGGAATCAATAATCCTTTCGACAACAAAGTGACATTGAATGTTTCTAAAAACCTTTTAAATTTTTCCTAGCTTCTTCAATTTTTGTCTTTAATTTTTTTCTCGAAAAGAGAATATGTTTTTAGTACATATATCTCAATGAAAGGGGTGATGAGAATCAAATTCCCGTCTCGCAGGACACGACCTGACAAGTGTAGCTTAACTACTCGACTATATTAAAAAATATCTTGAAATAAAGTATTTAAGAAAGCCACAAACATAGGAAAGCTTTCAAATGGGTTTCGTTGGGCTTAATTTTTGAGCCCAATCAAAGCCAAATTGGAACTCTACAAAGTTGTCAAACTCATCAATTATCATAGTGTTGGCTCCATCATTTATTTTGGTGGAAAAATTACAAGGCTGTATTTTTCAAAGGCTTATATCAAACTCAAAGAAAATTTGTACTGTCAAACTCTAGTCAGTAGACCAGTTCTAATAATGCTATTTCATAACCAGGTGGGCTTAGCACTGCTGTCACCACCACAAACAATGTGAGATGGAGGTTAGAGGTTCAAATCCCCTCGCTCCATCAAATTGTTTGTGGGGTGGAGGTCGAGGGTTCATATCCCTTCTCCATCAAATTGCTTCCCGGGCATATGCGGTGGTGAAGATTTGGTGGGAACTCATCTTGAATAGCATCCGTGTGGGTTCGATTCGGGAGAGATCGTTATTAGTAGATTGGGGGGTCGAACATAATTGTTCTCTTTACTTTAAGGAAGATCCAGTTTATCGTCGTGACCGCCGTCGAACAACGCCGCTTCGCGTGCACATCCCGCGATTTACCTTGGCGGCAACAATGAGGAGTCGGAGCCGTTTGTCTCGAGGCGTATTCGAGCGTAAACGCGAAAGCTGAGTTATCAAAAAAAAAATGCTATTTCATTGGATTATGGTTAGTCTAATAATGCTTAATTACTGCTTAAAAAGTGAAGAAAAGTAATAAAAGATATGGTACTATGCAGAATATTAAAAGCAAACACTTTAAATATTGAGGATGACTTATATAAGACAGTCTCATGTATTTAAATTCATAAGACGGATCCTTCAAAACACAAAAATATGGCTTTTTGATGGGCTTGGATTTGAGTTGAGATTCTAATTACTAATAGGACCCGTCTCATGAATATAATTCATCTAATTCATCAATACTCGTGAAGTTTTAGTTTTAGAATGACGACTTAAATATACATTTTTTTAATAAGTTAAAATTATTAGTTGGAGAAAGATAAATTTTAAAGAAATTGAAAGATCTGAACCCGCGATTAACGTCGATGATACCACGACTTAAAAATACATTTAACATATGCATTGGTTCAATGCCACATCAAGATCAAGTTACAATAAATAACTTTAACTATAATATAGGAAAACGGTAATTAATGTCTCTGCAGGGACGCCGACTGCCAAGTGTCTAAAGATACGAACGAGATCAAACTAAAATTCAATTTTTCTTGACATAATTCCTTTTACCACCCCTTAAACTTATCCCACCAAAAAACCCAATTTTAAATTTTTTTGGTTTGAAAAACATAGAATACAACACCCTCCAACTGTGGAAAAAAACAATAAACACGACACAAGTGCAACTCAAATCCACTAATTGCATGCATATGCACCTCTATATAAGATGCAACATTTGCACCATAACCAAAACATAAACATTCAAAATAATAATAATAATAACATAAATATTTTGATCTCACAAAAATAAATAAAATGGGTCTAAAACTTCAATGTCATCTCCTAATATTACTAACCGTCGTGTTGTGCAATTATTATCTTCAAGTTTCCGGTGCAAACGAATGGGAACCCGTCGTAGCAAACAGTCATTACGCGTATGGATACGGGTTATTCGCTGTACAAGAATATAACAGATTGAAGCGTGCTAACCTGTTATTTGAAAACGTTGTCCAAGGAGGCACCCAGTTGGATGGTCCAAAATTGAATATGTGGATTGACATCAAGGCCAAAAATCGCAATACTAATACTGTGGGCTGTGGCCCAATATAAAAATAAAATTATGCGAGACGGTGGTTCGGGAAAATATGTCAAATACCTCACCTCCTTTAAAAAATATAGGCTAGTTTGTTTATGTTTCCAACAACCTATTTCCAATTTCCAATTATTCATAAACCGGAATCATGTTTGTTTATAAAATTTTCAATGGAAATCATCATTTTCACATTCCATTTTTCACATAAACTACATCTCAAATCTATAATTTCAATTTCTAACCATATACACTATCCTACATCACTCATCAATCACTATTCTCATCTTTTTATCCAATTATATATATGGGTCCCACTATTACCAACTCTATCAACTTAAAATATTATTATTTTTTAATTATTTATACCTAATGTGACTCACTAGCCTACAATCTCACAAATATATTATTATATATTCAATTAAAATATTCAACCACTATCAACTTTTCAAATTATTATATACATAAAATAATACTTCAAAACTACTCAACCAAACACAATCTCATTTCCAAACCTACATAAAACTTATTTTCATTCACTCATCCAAACATATTTCCAATTTTCACACGAAAACCAATAAATTCTCAAAATTCAATTTTCAACACTAAAACTAGAAATGGTCCATGAAAACATAACCATACAAGGCCATAGCTCCTGGACACACACACATATGTAATATGTTCATTGTTTAGGTTGAGAAAATTGATGAATAAATTTCACAAATTTTTTTATGAGCTATAGAGTTATCGATGCCTACAAAATTACTATACTTATGAAACGATTGTTTTTAAAGCAAAACATCGGGGCAAAAAAATATGGCGGCAAATAGGCACGCAAACGAGCCGACCCGAATCAACAAGAACATGCTCGAGTTCGGTTCGTTTAGTTTTGGATCGATCGCTCGAGTTCAATACGAGCTTTCATAATTGAGTTCGAGCTCGGCGCTCGTTTGAAAATTATTCGATTCGCGAACAGTTCGAGCTCGACTTGTAAAAAGCTCGTTTTAACATATTCAACGAGCTTAGTTCGAGTTCGCGCAGCTTGTAAAAAGCTCGTTTAAGCATCAAAAAGAGCTTAGCTAGCTCGAGCTCGACTCGTAAAAGGTATGTTCTATGCTCGAGCTCGAATTCAAGCTCGTCAAAGCATACTCGAGCTCGTTAAAGATCGAGTTCGAGTTCTTAAAACTTAAAATGTATGCTAAATTCTCCTTACTCCTTAATGACATTTCATATTAAGACAAAATCACCACCTTTAGTAGCAATACAAAAGTAAAAAAACAAATGCACGAGAGACATTATGAAATTTACATATTACTAACAAAAACAGACCATAAAAGAAATTACCATAAAATTCCATAAGTTTTTAGAATCATAATTAACTAATAAATTTTAGTTGATTAATAATAATAATATTTAATATTTTAAATATTATATAAGATCTTTTAAACATTTGTGATATGCTTATGACTTTATGATATAATAATACTTGGTTGATGATCATATATATTAACTAAGTCTAATTTTATGATTAGTACTAGTTAAGTGATCTCGTGTGATACACGAGTTTTATTTATTTGTTTAAACTAAATACTTCTTAGTTCTTACCAAACTATTCAATTATTTTTTAAATATATTGATTTTGAACACAACCAAATAATTTGAAAATATCCAAAACCATGCAACACTTTTTAAATATACCTCAATATAAATATTTGTGTTTCTATGTAGACTAAGTTTTAGTTTGATTTGGTTTATTTAATAATTATGTATATATTTTACTATATATTGAATTGGTTCGAAATTTGTAGGTTTGATCAAATATTTGTGCAGCCTTAGTCCTTTTGCAAAGGTTATATTATTTTACAATCTAAACGAGCTTGGACATAGGCTCGCGGGTCTATAAATAAACATGCTCGCGAATTCAACTAAACGAGCCGTTTTTCGAACACAGCTCACGAGCTTCTAAATGAACATGTTCACGAACTCAACTAATGAGCCGAGCTCGAACCTAAGTTCGCGAGCCAAGCTCGAACATAGACTCCCGAGCCTGTAAACGAATATGTTCGTGAGCATTCAAATCAAATATCCGCAAGCTCGAGTTCGATTCGATTAAAAGTTTGAGCTCGATTCTAGGCTTGAGTTCGGCTCGTTAACGAACGATCTCGAACGAATATTTTTTCAAACCAAGATATGAATAGTTCGCGGCGACTTAATTTATTTGTAGCCTACTAGCGGCAAACACAAAGAAGTCAAGCCAAATAATTGTGATGCGATTGTTTTTAAATCAATTTGGAAGTCGCGTTTTGGTTCTCGTCCCTTAGACCAAAATAAACAATATTTTCCAAATTGTCACAATAATAACAAAATACGAAAAGCCCTCATTTTCCATCACGTGTTTGTTCGTGTCTAGAAGTTATTGATTAATAAGCTTGACAATTTTTATTTATTTTGAAAAAAGCTATATAGTTTGCTAAACTTGGTGGAGAATAAGTGTTAATATCATAAAAATATTCTAAAACATTAAGAGGTGAGCAAGAAAAATACATTTCTAGAAAGATATTAAATTAAAGGTACGTTATAATGAAATGAATCCAAATATAACACGAAAAGAGAGCGGACGGGATCTTCTATTCCAAAAGGGTGTTTCATTTTCATTTCACCACACAAATAATTGTTATGTGTACTAAAATTACCATATTTTGAAGAATAAATCAAGTCTAAATTGTGGGTTTTTAATATATTTAACTTTCGTACGCATGATCAGCTTCTGAACTCCGTCAATATTATGGTGGAAATTTTACGATGTTGTAGCCTTTTCAAAGGCTTATATCAAACTCGAGAGAAAATTTGTACTACCAAACTTTAGTTAGTAGAACAATTCTAAATAATTGCATTTTAATATGTTATTTTATTGAGAGTTAGATGTAGGTCAAGTGGTTAAAACTCTCAAGTTCAGACTAGAAGTTTAGAGTTTGATTACTCACCACTCTTCTCCCATCGGGATATATACTAGAAAAAATGTATTTCACCGAATTATGGTTAGTTATAATAATGTTGAACACTGCTTAAAAAGTGGAAAATAATAATAATAAAAGATATATTGTCAACTTTAAAAAGGAAACAATTTAAATTTCTCATGTGAAAGTTACAATATTAATTCAATGCAACATCAAGTTACAATAAAGAATTATCACTTTAACATATAGAGGAACAATTAAAGTTCCAGCGGCACCAAGTATCTGAAAGTACATCGAGATCAACTAAAATTCAATATTTCTTCACATAATTTACTCTTGCCACCTCTTAAACTTATCCGTAACCAAAAAAACCAACTTTTTGTAAAGTTAGAATACAACACCCTCCAAATTTGGATAAAAGCAATAAACATGACACAACTACAACTCCAATCCACTATATAAGATGGAACATCCTTGCCCCTTAATAAAAAACATATACATTTCAAAGTAATCACATAACTAGACATTATTTAAAAAAAAAAAAAAAAAATGGTTCCAAAACTTCAATGGCATCTCCTACTCATGGTCCTATTATGCAATTACCATCTTCAGGTTTCCGGTGCAGGCGAATGGACTCCGGTCGACCCAAATAGTAATTACGCGTATAAATACGCGACATTTGCCGTAAGTGAACACAACAGATTGATGCATACTAACCTGGTATGTTGTCCAAGGAGCCACACAGGTGGAATGTGCAAATTTGAATATATGGATTGACATCAATGTCAAAAATATTCATAATGTTGTGGTCCAATATAGAGTCAAAATGTACGAGACGGTGGTCCGGAGAAGATATGTCAAATACCTCACTTCCTTTACAAGAATTGATGAATAATATGAGCTATATATATAGAAGTTATAATATTGATGCCTGGGGACAAAAGAAAAGTATTATTGCATATTTAGATTTGAAAGAGTAGTATAAAATAATTTCATAAGCTTTAAGTATATGTTAATTAGGAAAACACTCTTAATATTTTTCATGCCGTACGTATTACATGTCACCAAAGTCGAACACGTTATAAAATGATAATATAAATACACATTTATCGTGCATTGATTCAATAAAATTGCAATAAAGAATCATAATATAATATATAAAAATAATAATTAATGTTTTAGCACACCAAGTTTCAAAAAATACAAACAGATCAAACTAAATTCAATATCTCCCCCCCAACCCCAAATCCACTCTTATCACATCTTAAATAACCTATTTCAAGCCAAATCTTGCAAAATCAAGAATTCAACACCAAATGTTGAAAAAGCCAATAAGCACGGCACACATGATGCAAGTACTCCAATCCACTACGTTATTAAGTATGAGATTCTAATTTTTAAATATTAATATGTTGGGGGGGATAAAATCGTGTTTTCTCATTTTTAATTATTTTACGCATTATTCAATTCTTGAATTACGTTATTAATTATTATAATACTATTTGATCATTATTACTCACATATATAATTATCCTCGACTCACGTGGCTCATACCACCAAACGGCCTATTCTATTCTATAAAGCCCTCACATATATAATTATCTCGACCTCGTGGCCCATACCAAAAAACGGCCCATTCTATTCTATAAAGCCCACGCGACCAACCAATCCAAATATAAAAAGGTCTCTATCTTTATTTGTAGGTATCCTGTATTATTCTCAAAATATTTACAATTATCCTTAAATATACTATTTCCCAACTACAAAATGCACTTAACAACTAAATGAATCCAAATATACTTTATTGGTGTAACATGGAAAGAGAGGAAATTGAGATATGAGAATGCTTAGACAATATACAAGTGAGAAAAAAAAAAAGTGTAGGAGTTAATTCTTTCCCAAGTCATCGATACTTGACACATGCAAAGTTGGTTTTACCACTAGCTTATAGCTCATGTGGTATCATCACTCACCATTTGTAAGAGCGTTGACCGAGTTCGAATCATGTATCTTTCGGTTTCTTTGAAATTTATCTCATCCCCCCAATCAAGACTCCCATCTTATATAAAAAAAAAAAAAAAAAAAAAATTGAATATTATAAATCCTTTCAATCTTTTTCCAGCTTTTTCCTTTTTTTTTTTTTTTCGGAAATAAATAATTTTTATTTATTTATTTTTTTATCGGAAAAAGAAGTTTAAAGAAGACTTTAAAACGTGGAAAAGTTGGCAAATGGGCTTCATTGGGCTCAATTATTTGAGGCTCATTCAAAAATAAATTACTGGACTGCTTTTGCCCTGCAAAGCTCTCACAGGTATAGTATTGGGCCTATTGGTTAACTTGGCTCCATCAATTATTTTGATGGAAATTAACAATGTTGCATCTTTGGTTGTTTTTTTTTTTTTTTTTTCAAACGATAGCATTATATTAGATAACTCAAATCAAGAAACTACAACAAACTTCGTAGCCGATGGCTAAGGGCTGACTTGGCTAAACAAAGAGCCAATAGGGGAACTGGTGAATCCAATTCAAATCCAAGTCATTGTCCAAGGCTAAAAGAGCTAATCTATTACAATTAAAACTACTTTTAGAATCTTGAACCACAAACGAACAAAATCTCAGAACGATACCAAAATAAATAGATGTCTTTGGCTATTGGCCCTCCCCCCATTAAGAATGAACATCATGAGATCAATTTGACCACAACATCTTTGTCATCTATTTGAATGGTAATCACTAAAACCCAGCCTGAAAGCCGCACAAATGGCATGTCGAATTCCAAGCAAGGTAGCCTCCACTGGATTTTGACCAAAATCCCTAGAAACTACCCATACTTGAATCAATAGACCTCTATCATCCATAAACAATCCTCCCAGAATAACCTTAAAAACAGCTTACCAATCTCGCACCCCCACTCAAGTCGTGGTCCAACAGAGTCGATCTCAAGGAGTTTGAATGACTCCTTCACTAGGGAATTGTAGAGGTCCTCCCAAACCTCTACAATTCCATACACAAACCTTCATTGATGACTTTGGGCCCATTTAGCCGCCACCTCCACCTTTTCATCCTCCATTTGCATGAGGAACCTTGTTCCCAATTAGTTTGGCTTTTTTGTTTCCCAAATGACTCTCTCTCAACCTCATCGCATGTCTCAGCTCCTCTTTTTCCACAAGATGTCGGCCCTTGAATTTCTCAAGTATCCATAGGAATTGAAACCGAATTTTCGCTTTTATAGTTTTTTCCCACTCTATTAATCTGATTTCCTCTCCTTCTTATTTGAGAATTTTTCCAATTTTGAGATTTTTAATCTCTTTCGAGGACTTCTATTTGCATTCCTTTGGGCTAACAAAGGCAAGGGTATTTGTCTGTTAGGGTGAGTCTTATTTTCCTTATCCCCTTCCACTTCCTCAACTCTGGTCCCAACCATCTCATCACCATAAGCCAAAACCCCCAGGCCTCTCTCTTGAAAGAAGCTGACCAAAATTGTCATATTGCACAATTTGCATGTAATCAGTGTGGCCCTCTTCAGTTCTTGGTTTTTCTTTCTCCCTCATTTCTTTGCCTAGGCTTTGGACTTTCATGTTTACAATTTTTCCTTGTATCATACTCTCCTCTTTCTGTTCTTGTAGATTTTCAAGGCATCGCCCTCGTTGTTAAAAACACTCTTTTGTTTCTCGGCTTAGCTTGCTCACACGAACTTCGTGAGACCCTCAACCAATCTCCATATAGCCTCTCGTGTAATTCATCGTTTTTTAGACCATCTTTCTTAGTTTGGCACCCTCTTTCCAAGTGACCGACCAAACCGCGATAAATGCAAAAACTCGAGATTTTCGTATTTGAATTCCACCCACACTACTTCGGATCCCAGTTTAATATTTGTGCCTCTCAACAGTGGTTTATCCAGATTGAATTCAACCTGAATTTTGATGAATCTACCTATGCTACTTCCCGTCTCAGGAATCAGGATATCCGAGACTTGTCCAAATTTTCGACCTATTTTTCTCCTTATTTCTGTCCCAATCCAATGGTGTGGAACATTCCAAATTTGAACCCATAACTCCACCAAGCTGAGTTCTTCAATTCTGCCCAATATTTCATCAGTCCACTCCCTGAGAATAAGATATTGGTTATCAAATGACCAAGTTTTACCACTAAGGCACCCTGAGTTTATCCTCCTTGGAAACAAACACAAACTGAAATAGGTTTGTTCCAAGCTCCCTAATTGTAAAAGCTTCTTTCATTATCCAGATGCTAGTCGTAGTATTTTTTTATTCTGGAGAAGTTTACCCTTTTTGTCCCAAAATTTCTTCCGATAAGACTCCGTTCACATTCCACTTTACTTTTTGCTACATCTTCTTATTCAATCGCGATCTCATTCTCTTCTTCTGGAGTGAAAGAGAATTTCTTCAAACGTTCTGCCAGATCTTTATCCATTTTGGGGGATATCTCAATCTTTCACAAGAGCTATGGAGATTTCCAATCTAGCCATATAGTTTAAAAAGATTACACCCAGCTCTTAAATGCCAACCCACCCAACACAAGGACCAACTATAATAATTATGGTAATTATTAAAACCTACAAACCAATAAAAAGAAGAAAAAAAAAGCAACAGAAAGGATAATAAGGCGGGAATGATATATAATGCAAGCTTTTTTATTTTATTTTTCTATAATTAAAAATTGTAAGACATTAAATATGCAGATACGTAATGCAAAGCTTAATTCTAGAATCACAGTTCACATTTGGCCGACATGTGTACTCCATGGAAGGGACAATGATATTCCCAAAGGAAAAATCCAAGAAGGAAAAAAAGGGGGATCAAAGGTGAAAGTGGCGGAACTCACAAGGCAAGGACAAAGATGAAAAACTAGGGTTCTCTCTTCTAGAGAGAAAATTTAACACTCCTACAAAGAATCATAATATAATATATAAAAATAATAATTAATGTTTTAGCACACCAAGTTTCAAAAATACAAACAGATCAAACAAATCATAAAATGATATCGTTGCATCTATCCTTAACATTCTCAACAATCATGCTGACCCCTCACCCCTCAATCACACGCACATAATTCTTATACCAAAAAAGAAACAGGTGTCCCTCCCGACTGACTTACGCCCCATTAGCCTGTGTAATGTTGTCTTCAAGCTCATTACCAAAGTCATAGCGAACAGAATTAAACATGTACTCGCCCACATCATCCACCCTAGCCAATCAGCTTTTGTCCCGGGGCGGCTCATTACCGACAACGCCCTCCTAGCCTTCGAAATTTTCCATGCCATGAAACAAAACACAGCCACCAAAAGAGGGTCTTTCGCACTTAAACTTGACATGAGTAAGGCTTACGATAGGGTTGAGTGGGATTTCCTTCACCAAGTTATGCTCCGCATGGGTCTCCCTAATCATATTGCATCTCTTATCATGCGTTGTGTTTCCACGGTTTCCTACTCTGTGCTCACTAATGGTATTCCTGGTAGTACTTTCGCCCCCACCCGAGGGCTCCGCCAAGGCGACCCTCTTTCCCCGTATTTGTTTCTTTTTTGTGCAGAGGCCTTTTCATCCCTTATCAGAAGAGCGGAACAGGCAGGGCGTATCCATGGGTTCAGAATTTGTAGACGAGCGCCGGCGGTCTCCCATCTATTCTTTGCCGATGATAGTATAATATTCGGGAGAGCCTCCACTACTGAAATTGAGGAGATTAGACATATTATCAACCAATACGGGGAGGCGTCCGGTCAAGTTGTCAACTTTGAGAAATCAGAAATAACTTTCACCAAAGGAGTCAATTGCTCGGTAGCAACATCACTCGCATCCTCCTTGGGCGTACAATGCGTGGATAAACACCTTTTATACCTTGGCCTGCCGGCTAGTGTGGGACGGTCAAAAAAATGTATCTTCCAGTCGTTAGTTGATAGAGTGGCGAAAAAATTAAAAAACTGGAAATCAACCATGCTCTCATTGGGGGAAAATGATCTTGATCAAAAGCGTGGCTCAGGCTATTCCCACGTACATCATGAGTTGTTTTTCGATCCCATTAGAAATTTGCCATAAAATTAACTCCATTATTGCGAATTTCTGGTGGGGTCAGAAAAACGAGGAAAGAAAAATTCACTGGCTCCAATGGCACTCCCTTTGTAAATCCAAGGATCAAGGCGGACTGGGTTTTCGGGAAATATCAGCTTTTAACAAAGCCATGCTAGCTAAACAGGGGTGGCGCTTATTACAGGATGATACTTCGCTCCTCGCCCAAACCCTAAAAGCGCGTTACTATCCCAACGGTGATTTTCTCTCTGCTACAATTGGCTATAACCCCAGTTTTACCTGGCGAAGTATTGTAGCGGGAAGAGACATTATCCGTAAGGGATCGAGACGACTTATAGGGAATGGACAGTCGACGTTTATATGGAAGGACCCCTGGATCCCCATGAATAATGATTTCCGTCCTTGCACAAGCAAGAATGACCAGGCCGAAGGAATGCTGGTTTCCGAGTTGATTCATAACGGTCGAGCGGAGTGGAATACTGAGATGGTACGTCAAATTTTCCTACCCGGCGAGGCGTCCTCTATCTTGGGCATACCCCTTCGCAACTACTGGTGTGATGATAGATGGACCTGGCACTACACTGCCAACGGCCAATACAATGTGAAATCGGGCTACAAAATTGGCTTAAGTTTGGATAATTTCTTCACGGACAGACCGTCCCCCTCCGAGAGCTCGACATCTTTGTGGAAATGGATTTGGAGCTTATCGGTACCCCCAAAAGTGCAGGTATTCATGTGGAAGATTATCCATCGAGCTATCCCAGTGAAGGCTGCCCTCTTCCGTAGAAAGTCTATCCCCAACCCTATCTGTGAAAGATGCGACGCGGGTGTTGAGACGATCGAACATGCCCTCCGGGATTGCCCGTGGAGCTCATTCTTCTGGCGCGCTTCACCACTTAGGCTGGATTCCACCATCACCAACCAAGACGCCTCATTGACAGACATGATCCTTAAAATTACAAGCTTAAAAAACGAGGAAGCGAACTCCCTTTTCGCAATGCTCATATGGTCTCTATGGTACGCACGTAATGCACGAACCTTCCAAGCCAAAGAGATTAGCCATGCGGACTGCTTTGCAATGGCTCGGAGAATTCAACAGGAATATATGGAGTCCAAAGGTGAGATAATTCCCAAACAGCAAGAAAGAAGAGAACGATCCTGGTCACGTCCTCAGCAAGGGTCATACAAAGTGAACTCGGACGCGTCATTACTCAAAGGACGTGGGTCGGGGATTGGAGTGGTGATTCGAACACATGACGGTAAAGTACTAAAAGCCCTAACTCGCAAATACCACCAGGAGTTCGCCATTGATATCATTGAAGCCATTGCATGTCGTGAGGGCCTCTTACTTGCACAGGAGTTACAGCTGGATCATATAGAAGTGGAAACAGATTGCTTAGTGCTCGCCCAAGCCTTCCACCGCAAGGAACCAAATCTCACTTACCTGGGACGAATGATTGAGGACATACGTGAGCTCAGTACGTCGTTCCGCTCCTTCATGCTACGGCACATCCCACGGGAGGCTAATGAGATGGCACACCACCTAGCTAGTTTTCTTTTTTCCCTTCCCAATTGTAATCACTATTGTGGCAGCTTTCCTGCTGAATTGTATCACCTCATCCCGGATGGGGAGAAACTGTTTTAATATCAATGCTAATGCATGTTTTATTCCTCAAAAAAAAATTCAATATCCCCCCCACCCCAAATCCACTCTTATCACATCTTAAATAACCTATTTCAAGCCAAATCTTGCAAAATCAAGAATTCAACACCAAATGTTGAAAAAGCCAATAAGACGGCACACATGATGCAAGTACTCCAATCCACTACGTTATTAAGTATGAGATTCTAATTTTTAAATATTAATATGTTGGGGGGGATAAAATCGTGTTTTCTCATTTTTAATTATTCTACGCATTATTCAATTCTTGAATTACGTTATTAATTATTATAATACTATTTGATCATTATTACTCACATATATAATTATCCGACCTACGTGGCTCATACCACTCAAACGGCCTATTCTATTCTATAAAGCCCTCACATATATAATTATCCGACCTACGTGGCCCATACCAGTTCAAACGGCCCATTCTATTCCATAAAGCCCACGTGACCAACCAATCCAAATATAAAAAGGCATCTATCTTTATTTGTAGGTATTCTATATTATTCTGAAATATTTACAATTATCCTTAAATATACTATTTCCCAACTACAAAATGCACTTAACAACTAAATGAATCCAAATATACTTTATTGGTGTAACATGGAAAGAGAGGAAATTGAGATTTGAGAATGCTTAGACAATATACAAGTGAAAAAAAAAAAGTGTAGGAGTTAATTCTTTCCCGGGGGAGTCATCGATACTTGACACATGCAAAGTTGGTTTTACCACTAGCTTATAGCTCATGTGGTATCACTCACCATTTGTAAGGGCGTTGACCTGAGTTCGAATCATGTATCTTTCAGTTTCTTTGAAATTTATCTCATCCCCTCCAATCAAGATTCCCTTATATATAAAAAAAAATTGAATATTATAAATCCTTTCAATCTTTTTCCAGCTTTTTCCTTTTTTTTTGGAAATAAATAATTTTTTTATTTATTTTTTTATCGGAAAAGAAGAAGTTTAAAGAAGACTTTAAAACGTGGAAAAGTTGGCAAATGAGGCTCATTCAAAAATAAATTACTGGACTGCTTTTGCCCTGCAAAGCTCTCACAGGTATAGTATTGGGCCTATTGGTTAACTTGGCTCCATCAATTATTTTGATGGAAATTAACAATGTTGCATCTTTGGTTAGTCGAACAATATAAATAAGTGCATTTTTACATGTTATTTCATCGGATTAGGGTTAGTTCTACAACTGTTTAATTATTGATTTACAATGTCAAAAAGTTAAATATACATATATATATATATATATATCATCACACTTTCAATATTTCATGCCGTATTACATTTCACCAACGTCGAAACAAGTTATAAAATGATATAGAAATTGAAATATTAATTAATTGTTATAAAGAACCATACTTTAATATACTCTAAATGTGGAAAAAAGCAATAAAATGGCTCCTCTATATAAGATGCAACATCCTTGCACCAACCATAACCAAAACATACACATTAGAAAAAAAAAACCATTTAAATTGACCTAAAAAGATGGGTGTAAAATTTCAATATCTCATCCTACTCATAATCTTTTCATTTATTGTGTCGTGCAATTATCATCAAGTTCTCGCGGCACGTGATTGGATTTGGATTGAGAAACCAAAGAGTCGTTATGTGGTTGAGTACGGAAGATTTGCCGTGAACCAACACAACAGATTGAGCCACACGAACTTGAAATTTGATAGCGTGGTCCAAGGTGCCACCAAGACTAATGGAAAAAGAATTAATATATGGCTCGATATCAAAGCCAAGGATGGCAATGTTATACATCAATATAAGGTAGAAATGTATGAGGAGGTCTGGAGAAATTTCAAAAGCCTCACTTCATTTACAAGAATATTTTATAGCTCCATGGATCATGGACATAAATATTAATATACAGTAACAATATATTAGATATGGATGGATATATTTCATTACTATATGATCAATGCTAATCGGTTTTTAATTCAAATTGACATCCTTGGGAGTTTTGCAAGTAGTAAGAATGTAATACATATGAGGTAATAATATAGTAAATATGTATGAATATATTCCATTACTATATTAAACAATACATAAATAAAAATAGCATCATGAATGTTCTAAACAAGCATTAAATATATAGTAAGTATGTAGAAACATATCAAACAAATCCATCAGTACATTAAAATGACATAAATAATAAAAACACGAATTTTGCTCTTAATATGCATTACTTATATAGTAAATATGTATGAACATATATGTCTAAATAAGCATAATGCTTAGACAATATACAAGTGGAAAAAAAAAAGTGTAGGAGTTAATTCTTTTCCGGGGAGTCATTAAATTTTCTGAAAAGAAAGTGAAATAAATTGAGATTGAATATTGTAAATCCCTTCAATCCTTTTCCAGCTTCTTCCTTTTTTAATTATTTTTTTCTCCGAAAAGAAGAAATTTGAAGAAGACTTTTAAACGTTGAAAGTTTGCAAATGGGCTTCATTGGGCTCAAAAATTTTAGGCTCATTCAAAGATAGATCCGACTGCTTTTGTCCTGCAAAGTTCTCAAACTTCTGCATAGTGTTGGGCCTGTTTGCTAACTTGGCTCCATCAATTATTTTGATGGAAATTTACAGTGTTTGTATCTTTGTCAGTTGGACGATATAAATAAGTGCATTTTTACATGTTATTTCATCGGATTATGGTTAGTTTTACCAAAGCCGAAACAAGTTATAAAATGATATGTAAATGTACATTTAACGTGCATTGGTTCAAATCAATCGCGTAGCCTGGAATAAAACCTGAGGATGGGCCGATACACGAAATTGGGGTAGGTCGGATAAAAAATTAAAAAAACTATATAAAAATTAAATATTTTTTTTTAAGAAAAATTTACATAGAAAAATATTAGGGGAGGGGTTGACCCCTAGCTACGCCATTGGTTCAAATGAAATATTAAATTGCAATAAAAAACCATGCATACTTTAATATACGAAAACAATAATTAATGTTCCATCATCACCAAGTATCAAAAAATACAAAGATATGAACTACATTCAATATTTTTTTTCACACAATTCACTCTTATCACCTCTTAAACCTAGAGTTGTTAATTTTGGCCTTGGTCTGCGGCCGGTCCGACTAGCCGGTATTTTTAATGAGTTGGGTTGTAATAATCCGGGGGCCAAAAATCGGGTTGGCCCAAGATTTTTCAATGTATTTTTCAAGCTATGAGTCGGGTTGGGCTCAAATAAGAGGCCCATTTACTATTTGTTCGGCCCGGTCCAATTTCCTCCCTTAGCCTGGTCGGTCGACACTGGCCTGGCCTGCTCCCTTAGCCTAGTGGGTTGGCACCGGCCTGGCCTGTTTGACACCTATACTTAAACCTATCTCAAACCAAAAAAAAAAAGAAAAAAAAGCCAACTATTTGAAAAATTAAGAAAACAAACACCCTCTAAATGTGGAAAAAAACAATAAATTGGCGCCTCTATATAAGATGCAACATCATTGTTAACCATAACCAAAACATACACATAAAAAAAACACATATAAATTGACCTAAAATAAATGGGTGTAAAATTTCAATGTCTTATCCTACTCATAATCTTTTTCATTTACCGTGTCATGCAATTGTCGTCAAGTTCTCGCTGCACGCGATTGGGTTCGGATTGAGAAACCAAAGAATCGTTATGTGGTTGAGTACGGGAGATTTGTCGTGAACCAACACAACATATTGAGCCATACAGACTTGAAATTTGTGAGCGTGGTCCAAGGTGCCACTCAGGTTGATGGAGGAAGAATTAATATATGGCTCGATATCAAAGCCAAGGATGGCAATGTTGTTCATCAATATAAGGTAGAAATGTATGAGGAGGTGTGGAGAAATTTCAAAAGCCTCATTTCCTTTACAAGAATATAATATATATAGCTCCACAGATCATGGGCATAAATATCGGGGCCGGGTCCTAGGTTTCGAGGGGCCTGGAGCGGAACAAAATTTGGGGCCCATGTGTTAATATAAAAATTAAAAAATAATAAAATCAATGTTACAAATATAACTTTTTACTTGATTTGACATAAATAATAAGATATGTAATAACAGAAATATCATGCTCAACTTTATCATTTCGGTCTTATTAAAATAAATTACGAAAAAGATTGTTCAATATAATTGACCATAGAGAAAATAACAAAACAATAAAAAACTAATAAATTAGATATGAAAAATTGATCTTCTTGCATTTTTAAATTCTTCAATTCTATTTTTTGGTTTTGCACCGGAAACAAAATAGCTACATATAAATAAAGGCAAAAAAAAGTATCTAATTTTGCTTCGAATTGGGTTAGAACTTGGGATTTGACAGGAAATAACTAGCAAAACAGCCGCTAGGCCAACCCACTACTTCGCTATTTTTTTCTATCTTTGTGATATATGTCCAATATACATACATAGAAAATAATTAAAATAAATTCGGGGCCCTTGTCGGGGGGCCTTGTGAGACGGTACCACCTTGGCCGCCTCAGGGCCGCCCCTGATAAATATTAATATGCAATAATAATATAGTAAATATGAATATTTCATTACTATATGATCAATGCTAAGTGATTTTTAATTTAAATTGGCAGGTTTGAGAGTTTTACAAGCACTAAGAATATATTAAAATATACGGTAATAATATAGTAAATATGCATGAATATATTTCATTACGATATTAAACAATACAAAAAAAAAACATGACGAATGTTGTAAACAAGCATTAAATACATAATAAGTATGAAAAATGATATCAAACAAATCCATGATTACATTAAAATGACGCTTTTAATATGCATTAATTATATAGTAAATATGTATGAACATATCAAATAATTCCATTTAATATATAAACACGACGAGAAAAATAGATAAAAAACATAATGTATGTCTAAATAAGCACTAAACGTGTGTTAAATATGCACGAAAAAATCATCGTTCAAACTATGTTTTTTACTACTAAGACGAACCAGGAAGAAAAGAAACGAAGAAGGATGAAACAATCTATTTCGATTGCATCGGTGATTGGATTCCTTTATAATTGTTCCTTTTTATCGTAGTTATCTATTAGTGTTCTTTTACATAATCACCCTTATTGTTAATAAATTAATTAAATTATAATCATTTATTTCCCTTTATAATCTGAACTATTAAAATTTATCTTCCAACAGTCTCACCTCGGACATTGTTCTCATTGGATCCATGCATACATATAAATATATATATATATATATGTATGCGTGCAAACTTTTGCTGTTTTCATACCAAATTAAACCACTAAATTATTATATATAGTAGAAAGACGTTATTTGATTACAACACATGTTGAATGACTAATGTTTGTTACAATTTGCTAAAAAATGATAAATAGAAAACTTTAAAAAAGAAACAATTTAAATATCTCATGTGAAAGTTACAATATTAATTCAATGCAACATCAAGTTACAACAAAGAATTATCACTTTAACATATAGTAGAACAATAATTAAAGTTTCAGTGGCACCAAGTATCTGAAAGTACATCGAGATCAACTAAAATTCAATATTTCTTCACATAATTCACTCTTACCATACCTCTTAAACTTATCCCAAACCAAAAAAAGAAAAAAACAACTTTTTGCAAAGTCTAGAATACAACACCCCCAAAATGTGGATAAAAGCAATAAACATGACACAAATACAACTCCAATCCATTATCCACTCCTGCATAATCCACTCTTTTATCACATCTTAAACCTATTTCAAGCCAGATCTTGCAAAATCAAGAATTCAACACCAAATGTGGTAAAAAGCCAATAAGCACGGCACACATGAATGATGCAAGTACTCCAATCCACTACGTTATTAAGTACTCCCTCCGTCCCAAATATATAGTCCACTTAATCTTGCATATTTTTGCATTCTTTTACTATTTTACCCGGCCTATTTAATATGCATTTTATAATTTACACTATTCATTAAATAATGGCAAATCATAGTAAATATTCAACATATTCGTAGTTTCCAATATTTTTCTTAATCTGTGTGAAAAGTCAAACTGGACTATATAATTGAGACAGAGGGAGTATGTGATTCTAATTTTTAAATATTAATATGTTGGGGGATAAAATCATTTTTTCCCAATTAATCCTATATTTTTAATTATTCTACGCATTATTTAATTACGCAATTACATTATTAATTATTATAATACTATTTGATCATTATTGGCTCACATACATAATTATCCGACCTGTGCGGCCCACGCGACCAACCAACCCAAGTATAAAAAGGTCTATATCCTTATTTGTAGGTATTCTGAATTATGCTGAAATGTTTATAATTATCCTTAAATGTACCATTTTCCAACTACAAAAGGTACTGAACAACGAAATGAACCCAAATATACTTTCTTGGTGTAACATGGAATGAGAGGAGATTGAGATTTGAGAATGCTTAGACAATATACAAGTGGAAAAAAAAAAGTGTAGGAGTTAATTCTTTTCCGGGGGAGTCATTAAACTTTCCGAAAAGAAAGTGAAATAAATTGAGATTGAATATTGTAAATCCTTTCAATCTTTTTCCAGCTTCTTCCTTTTTTTTTGGAAATAAATAAATTATTTTTATTGTTTTTTTCTCGGAAAAGAAGAAGTTTGAAGAAGACTCAAATGGGCTTCATTGGGCTCAATTATTTGAGGCTCATTCAAAACTAAATTTGTGGACTGCTTTTGCCCTGCCAAGTTCTCAAACTTAAGCATAGTTTTGGGCCTGGTGGTGGCTAACTTGGCTCCATCAATTATTTTGATGGAAGTTTACAATGTTGCATCTTTGGTTAGTAGGACAATATAAATAAGTGCATTTTTACATGTTATTTCATCGGATTATGGTTAGTTCTACCAAAGCCGAAACAAGTAATAAAATGATATATAAATTTACATTTAACGTGCATTGGTTCAAATGAAATATTAAATTGCAATAAAGAACCATGCATACTTTAATATACTACGAAAACAATAATTAATGTTCCATATATCATCACCAAGTATCGAAAAATACAACGATATGAACTAAAATTCAAACAATTCACTCTTATCACCTCTTATATCTATCTCAAAACAAGAAAAAGCCAACTCTAGGCACAATCAAGAATACAAACACCCTCTTTCTCAAAAAAAAAAAAAAAAAAGAATACAAACACCCTCAAAATGTGGAAAAAAGCAATAAATTGACTCCTCTATATAAGATGCAACATCCTTGCACCAACCATAACCAAAACATACACATTAGAAAGAAAAAAAATCCATATAAATTGACCTAGAAAAATGGGTGTAAAATTTCAATGTCTTATCCTACTCATAATCTTTTCATTTATCGTGTCGTGCAATTATCGTCAAGTTCTCGCTGCACGCGATTGGGTTTGGATCGACAAACCAAAGAGTCCTTATGTGGTTGAGTACGGGAGATATGCCGTGAACCAACACAAATGATTGAGCCACACGACTTGAAATTTGATAGCGTGGTCCAAGTGCCACTCGGGTTAATGGAAGAAGAATCAATATATGGCTCAATATCAAAGCCAAGGATGGCAATGTTGTACATCAATATAAGGTAGAAATGTATGAGGAGGTCTGGAGAAATTTCAAAAGCCTCACTTCATTTACAAGAATATAATATATATAGCACCATGGATCATGGACATAAATATTAATATGCAATAACAATATATTAAATATGAATGGATATAATTCGTTACTATATGATCAGTGCTAAGTGGTTTTTAATTCAAATTGACAGCTTTCAGAGTTTTGCAAGTTTAATTTAGATTTTACAAGCAATAAGAATGTATTAAATATGTGGTAATGATATAGTAAATATGCATGGATATACTTCATTACTATATTAAACATTAATACAGAAATGAAAAGGCATGATGAATGTTCTAACAAGCATTAAATACATATTAAGTATGCAAGAAAATATCAAACAAATCCATTAGTATATTAAAATGACAGAAATAATAAAAACATGAAAAATGCTCTTAATATGCAGTAATTATATAGTAAATATGTATGAACATATCAAACTGCCCCATTTAATATATAAGCAAGACAAAAAATAGAAAAAAACATCATGTATGTGCAAGAAAAACGTTGTTCGAACTGTATTTTTTACTATTAAGACAAACCAGAAGAAAGAGAACGAAGATGGAAGAATAAATCTATTTCATGTTGCATCCGTAATTGGCTTCCTTATTTCTCGTGAATGGTTGTTATTAGAATGAACCAAATCAATTAAGGATTCTTCCCATAATTTTATCACCGTTCCTTTTTATGGTAGTTATCTATTAGTGTTCTTTTACAGAATTACCCTTATTATTAATAAATTAATTAGTTATAATCATTTATGTCTGCCTTGATAATAATCTGAACCATTAAAACTTATCTTCTAATGGATAGGATTAGTCCTTGCGATTTCACCCCAGACACTAGTCTCATTGATCCATGCCTATATATGCGTGTGTAAGATTTTGTTGTTTCCGTACCAATTTAAACTACAAAATTATTAGGGATAATTACAAAAGCCACATAAGGTTTGGGCTAATTACAAAAAAACCTTTGATATGCCTTAAATTAAAAGAGGTAAGTGTAATATGCTGTTAAAAGTAAGGGGAGCTATTGAAATATTTTTGCATATGAAGGGGGAAAAGTAAGACGCATCAAACCTAAAGGGGTTTTTGTAATTTCGAAAAACCTCTGGGTTTCTTTGTAATTAGCCCAAATCTCAGGGGTATTTTTGTAATTATCCCAAATTGTTATTATATACGGTAGAAAAACGTTATTAATAGATTACAACACATGTTGAATGACTACTGTTTGTTACAATTTGCAAAAAAAAAAATGGTAAATAAAAATTCCAAATAGTTGAGATTACGGTAATTAAATTTACTGTAATTAATCTGGTTCGAAATATTTGCAGAATCTGTTATTCTTTATAGTACTGCGATTACAATAATTCAATATGGTTCGAAATATAATTTCTGTTATTCTTTATAGCCCTGCAAATTATGTTCTCAAACTTCATCATAAATAGTCTTCGTTCTTCAAGTGTTTTGGTGCTATGATTTGAAAATACAATTAACAGCACTGGTGCAATACAATGCCAATTTGCAATAAAGAATCATGACTGAACAGAAATAAGCTGCCAAAAATTTAACATAGAAATCAGTAATTAATGTTTCGCGAACAACAAATATCCAAAAATACAAGAAGATCAACTAAAAGTCACCTTTCCCCCCACATATATAATTCACTTCTTAAATTTATCTCTAACCAAAAAGGTCAACCATTTGCAAAGTCCAGAATACAAATCCCTCCAAATGTTGAAAAAAGGGCATAAATGCCACTCCAATCCACACCATTGATGTCTCTATTTAAGATGCAACACCATTCCACTATATGCAAAAACACACACATTTAAACAAAAAATCATATAAATTAACCTAAAAAAGATGGGTCTAAAATCTCAATGGCTTCTCTTACTCATAATCTATTCATTTTTAGCATCGTTCAATTATCTTAAAGTTTCGGCTGAACGCAAGTGGGAGCCAATCACAAAACCAAGAACCCCTGAAGTAGTTGAATACGGGAGATTCGCGGTGAGCCAGATCAACAGACTGAGCCACAAAGACTTGACATTCACGAGCGTTTACCAAGGAGGCATCTTGAGGCTCGATGGTGGAAAATTGAATGTATGGCTTGACATCAGAGCCAAAGAGGGCAACTCCCGGTTTGAATACAACGTACAATTGTTTGTGGACGGCGATCTCAAAAGCCTCACTTCCTTCACAAGATCAAAATAGCTCCCCGGACCTTGCACATAAATAAATCTATATATATGTCTATGTTAAGAAGATTGATTAATAAATGTCAATTTTTTTTTGGAAGGGCTATATAATTAAAAATGGACAAAAAATAAGAAGTCGTGTATTTCTTGATTTGAAAAAGTATAAATAATTTTATGAAGTAGCACATTTACCAGTTATATTTATGAAGTATAAATAATTTTATGAAGTAGTACATTTCCTAATTGAACTAGCAACATAAGCAAACACAGCTAGGTGTTTTCTTGTGCAACACTAAGCAAATTTTCGGTTATGTGAGGAACATGTAACAATGTATTAAGCTTAAAGACATGAGAATTTAATAAGGAATGAGATGAAACAAGAGCATTACCAACATTGCAATGTCCAAACCTGTTCCATTTCCTATCGGCTATCTGCACCTTGTTGGAACCATGGTATTCTACCATAAGCAAAATATACAAATACAAAAATAATCTCATAAAGACCAAATGGGTCTAAAATCTCAATAGTTTTTTTTATCACAAACTAGTTTTTTCATTTCTAGTGGGGAAAATAAGATTTTTAGTCCTGTAAGTTGGACCTTTTTGAGAATTAGTCATTTAAGTTGTCATCTTAATGTTTTAGTCCTTTAACTTTCAAATTTCTAGATATTCAGTCCTTTAACTCAACAATTTTACTTTTGGTCCTACAGTTTAACAGATTTCGCAATAGTTAAATTTAACTAATTTATTAAAAAGTTAGTAACCACACTTCACTTTTTATTATAGGACCAAAAATAAAATAATTAAACTTAAATTTTTAAAAATTAAATTAAATTAAATTATAAAAGAAACTAAAAATTAAATTAATTTGATTAATAAACAATTTAAATAAATAGAAATTTCTAAAATAATTAACGAAAATTTTAGGAAAATTAAAACAATTACATCAAATTTGTAAATTAATAAGTAATTTGCAATATTTATGTAAATTAACATTTGGTGAGGAGAATTATCTCCAAGAAATGGATGTGAACTAGTGTACAAGATGCATTTATTTCAAAAGGTTAACAAATCTAATGCTTAAAATATTTTTTAAAATATTAAATAAATAAAAAAATTGATTAGTTATTTTTAATTAAAAGTTATCTGTTTATTAAAATTATTCAATTTTCAACATAAATTTTACCTAGGAAATTGATGCCTAAATCTACTTACCAAAGGTTAATTACAAAATATAATACATAATTTTTAAAAAATTAATAAATCAAGTCTCTAATACCATTATTAAGCACTAGGATAAATAGATTTGGAAAATTGAGATAAGAAAGTCTTTTTTAAACTTAAAGGATCAAAGCGCACACTTGTCTTAATATATAGGACTAAAAGTAAACTAAAGATGATGTAACTTACAGGACGACCGAAAACTAAAGATGCAAACATATATGACTAAATATCCAATTCTATACAAACTTTTAGGATCTGAACCACAAATCTGCAAGATAAAGGACCGAATCTCAAAATAGCCCAATTTATATTATGAAATTTCTCATTTTCCCTTTCTAGTGCAATGGTTTAATTTCTCATGGTCATAAAATCTTAACATTATCGTGAAAAAGATATCCATTGAGACTTTGAGAGAGATTGAAACGCAATCCACGGGCTAAGAAACTTAATATTTCAGGAACAACAATTATCCAAAAATACAACAAGAAAACTACAATTCAATATTTTTTCCACATAATTCACTCCTTTTCACCTCTTAAAACTTTTCTCAAACCAAAAAAGCCAACCATTTGGAAAGAATAGAATAAATGCAACTCCAATACACTGTATTGAGGCCTCTATTTAAGATGAATCACATAAATTGACCTAATCACAAAAGAATATGGGTCTAAAATCTCAATGGCTTCTCTTAATCATAATCTTTTCATTTTTTGTGGCGTTTAATGATGTTCAAGTTTCCGCTGCACGCGTAATATGGGAGCCAATCACGACACCAAGAAGACCAGACATAGTTGAATACGGGAGATATGCAGTGGACAAAATCAATAGATTGTGCCACAAAGATATGAAATTTTCGAGTGTTATCCAAGGAGGCACCAAGAGGGACGGTGGAAGATTGAATATATGGCTTGAAATCAGAGCCAAAGACGGCAATGCTATGCGCGAATATAGGGTAAAAATGTATGAGGGTGCCAATGGCAAAAGCCTCACTTACTTTGTAAGATTAATATAGCTCCCGGATCATACACATAAAACAAATCTATGTCTATATCTATATATATATATGTCTATATCTATATCTATATATATGTCCAGATTAATTAAGAATGCCAATTTTTTTGGCATAGGCTATATAATTATAACAAAATTAATATAATAAAAATAAGAATTTATTTTTTTTAGGATTAAGTAAAAATTAGGGTTCCACTGTTCGTTTTTTTTTTAATTTTGATTTTTAGTTGATATATTCAAACTAATGTATGATAATAGATTTATAAATGCATAGGAGACATGTTAAAGGTATAATTATGATTCTTATTTATTTATTATTTGTGTTGTAATTTTTATGTTTGATTTTTTTATAATTAATTAAAGAGTAATAAATAAAACGTTTTTATCACAATAAAGTTTTATTTATAGTTGAATTGAATATATTATTCTATATTTCAAGTGTAATATGTTAAAAATAATAATATTAAGATGTAATTGAAATTATGAAATAAATATTTTTTATTATTTTGTAATTTCGAATATATTTATCTGATTAAAATATATTAAATTTATTAAATTTATTTTTGTTTTTCATGGAAATTTTTAAGTTTATTTTTTTCAAATTAATAAATATTTTAAATATATTATATAAACTATTTTCATTTTTTCATAACAAATCTTATATTTTTATCTATTGAAAATAATATTTTTCCCCTTTTGGCACATAGGATGCCCTATGAGCCAAAAAAAAAAAAAAACATAGTTTAAGGCCAGAAATAGAAAATCAAAAATAAAATAAATTCCACGTAGGATGATATGCCAATCAATTTTAATCATTATAGCTTCGGTCGATGGGACTAAATGTCCGAATCTTTTTCACTTAGTGGACCAATTTCAAAATCCCTAAAATTGTGGACTAAATGTCGATATACGACCAAAAAATATTTTTGCCTAGTAAGAAATGTATAAGAAATTAAATAAACTTCTGATTTTTAACATGCATGTTTCTTTTTAAGTTCACCAAAAACTGAAACTAAGATGAATTAATATATGTCAAAGAACTAAAATTCTTGATGGCGTATTATTAAAAAAATAAAAAACTGTAATTAGAATAAGAAATTGATAAACAAAATTTTAGGATTGAAAATTGGTTTCTGAACTATTTTCAGGCATAGGAAAATATTTAAAGACCCGATTCAATTTCCCGATTTTTTTGAAAGGCAAATCATTATCTAGACAATTTTAGTAAGAAACATTAATATTTGGGGGAATCCAGTCAACACCGATTTGCACTAAATGCAACAAATCTAATCGAACATAAGCATAAGGCAATGATATATGGACTACTTTTAATCCAACTATTTTTTCTCCAAATTATAGGGTTAATTACAAAAAGTACCATTGAGGTTTGACCTAATTAAAAAAAAACTCAGTTAACTTTTAAAATTACAAAAAATACCCCTGAGATTTTATGTGTCTAATATGTATCCCTTCATAAGCAAAAAAATATTTTAAAATACCCCCCTCACATTTATAAAAAACATTACAGTTAGCCCCTTAATTTTAACACTAAATCAAACCTCATGCGTACTTTTTATAATTTTAAAAGTTAGTTGAATTTTTTTGTAATTAAGTCAAACCTCAAGGGTATTTTTTGTAATTATTCCCAAATTATATACATATATAAGCTCTTTTCCTTTGTGCCAGAGACGAGGGAGCACCGCTAGCTAATTATAGAAACAGTATTCGCCTAAGGCCCTTTTATTATGAATAAAAGCAGAGTTTCCTTGTATTATGATTACGATAATCTAATATAATTTGATTACAAAATATTTATTTACTTACTCTTTTTTGTTATAGAATGAAAAGGTAAATTCGTTATTTTCTTTTTGATGCAGATTAATTCGGCCATAATTAATTTCATAAAATATAATTACCAAAATAACTCTCAAGTAAATTATAATTATAAATAGTTGCACATACACGATCATCTCCCAACTCGCAGAAAAAAAACCAAAAACCACCGAAAAGAAAAAGACAATTCTTATTCACATTGAGGTTTGTGAATCTGATTGTCATGGCCGGAGGTATGATCTTAAGGCTTCCGCTTAAATTGTTTATCAATTTATATTATTTAGTTTTTACAGTAGAATCTCAATGGCTTCTCTTAGTAGTTAGTAACTCATAATAATCTAATCATTTTTTTTTTTTTGCATCTTTCAATTATCATAAAGTTACAGGAAAGTGGGAGCCAATCACAACACCAAGAAGAGCTGACATAGTTGAATACGGGAAATTTGCGGTGAGCGAGATCAACATAATTAGCCACAAAAACTTGATATTTACGAGCGTTTTCCAAGGAGGCATCCCGAGGCTCGATGGTGGAAAATTGAATGTTTGGCTTGACATCGAGCCAAAGAGGGTAGAGCCCTGCTCGAGTACAACGTACAATTGTTTGTGGACGGCGATCTCAAAACCATCACTTCCTTCAAAAATAAATGATGGAGATATGATGTATTTTTTAGAATTTTACATTATCTTATATTTTAGGAAATTCAATGATTTGTGTTTAGTAGTCTTTTTTCTGGTTTATCTTTTAATATTTTCTAATTAAGTGGTTTTATAAATAGTTGTTTTACTATTATTTTTAGGGAAGTTAAATACTATTAATTAAGTTTTGAAATTTATCTCTTTTCATTGCAATATGTTTCTTCGCGAAGTTTCATATTGCTTTTTGTGTGCGTTCTTTGTTCTCGTTAGCTTCCGTCTGCATTAATATAATAAATAAGAGCCGTATTTCCTGATTCAGAAAAGTATAATTCTTTTTTTATTTTTCTCCATGATAATAGTAGGCGTTGGGGAGTATAGCGGACCCCACGTAGTGGGATTAAGGCTTAGTTTGTTGTATAATAGTAGGCGTTGCTGACTAGAGAACCACATTGATTTCTAACTTATAGATGACTAGACGTTATAATAGATCTATTCATTTTTATTTTTCTGCAGCAGAACTATTCAATTTTTTTTTCAGGTTTATTTGCAAAATTGTTAACAAAATTTTTCTGCAGTAGAAAAGTGTACTTTGATTATCTGTTACAATTTGGAAAAAGAATTGATGTTTTTAAACAATTTGGAAAAAAATGATTAAAAATAAATATAATCGCAAAACAATATTCATTTAAATATGTTATTTTCTTTTTGATCCCAATCACCACTAGCTCGCAGTAAAAAATCAAAAACAAAGAAAAGAAAACCAAACAATTCTGGTGGTTTCGTTTTCACTCCAAGCCTCTGTTTCTCACTACGTCTACATGATGTCTTCTTCTTCTTGTGTTGCTGATGATGATCTTTTACTATTAGCCGAATCCGTTTCATGAGAATTAATTGATGAAGAAATATTAATTCCTTGAATTAATAATAATCGGTTCTTATTGTCTTGTGTCGTCTGATCCAGCTTTCGTGACTTTAAAACTGAAAGAATTGAAGGGTCCAATTCTTAGAATAGTGCGTGATGTGAAATGTGTTGCAAAGATTTTTGAAAACACAAAGTGAAACCTTGTAACTTGGAAACACAAATCACAACAAAAATGGAATGACGGATATTAAAATGAACACAAGAAGTTTCAAAATTTTGTACAAGTATAAAAATACTTGTACGATGTCCTTACGACAAAAACTCTTAAATGAAATATTGTTACAAAATACAAAAATACAAAAACCAACAAGACTAAAATATATACTCTCTTTTTAAGTCTCGTAAAGTAAGCAATACTTTATCACAAACGAGAGAATCCTCCAATTCACGCCCCATACACTCATCTATAACATAGACTCTCTCAAAATAAACAAACCAACAAATCTAGGGAAGATGATGCCAAAGATGTCAAAAAAGAACATTGTTGGCCACATTATCTTCCTGCAAACTTCTTGTGAGTAAAAAGAGTGTCTCTTTGATGTCTTCAATTTGATCTCACACTCTGAATCCGTACTTCTGCTGCAGATTTTGGTTTGCTTTAAATAGACAAAAGTGTAACCACTCCATAGGATAACTTCCACATCTTAAAAACCACCTGCACAAAATAAGGAAAAACCTCCATCCACTACATATAACTTCCCACAAGTTAGAAATAAATACTGAAAATAACTCCTGTAGAAAAAAAAAACTGAAAAAATATAACTGTGTAATATTATCCAGAAATCCGAAAAATAAAAAATATTATAATGTTTGACTTTAGAAAAATTAAAATTAACAAAAACTAAACATTTTCATGAATCCAATGTTGAAAAAATGAAGGAAATTGCACATTTGTGGTGTGATTTTAGCCCAAATGAACTGTTATCTAACTTTCAGCAATATTTTTCTTGTAGTGAGACCTAATTGAACTAGGAACATAAGCAAACACAGCTAGGAGTTTTCTTATGCAAATTGTGCAACAGTACAAGCAAATTTTTGGTTTTGTGAGCAACATGCAACACTTTACTTATTAAGCTTTAGGACATGAGAATTTAATAAGGGATGAGATGAAACAAGAGCATTACCAACATTGCATGTCCAAACCTGTTCCATGTCCTAGCTGCATCTTGTTGGAACCATGGTATATATTCAACAGCGAAACTTTAACCAGGAGTGGCAAATCGTGTCATCGTGTCGTGTTTGCGTCGCACTATATATCGTATTTTTGTGTTATCTATCTTATTAATGTAATTTTAACTTAATTTAAAATTTTGTGTTCGTGTCGAGTTTTATCGTGTAATTTGTCCCTATAATAATATTTGTAATTGTGCCGTGTTATCGTGTCCTGCCACTCATTGTCAACTCTAATTTTAAGTTGGAGAGGTCATTTCTACCGTAAGCGAAATATACTCGTACAGAATAATCTTATAATTAAAGACCAAATGGGTCAAAAATCCCAATAGTTTCTCTTGATCATAAATAATTTTTTCATTTCTAGCGGAATGGTTTCTCTTAATCATTGAAAGAGATCGAAATGTGATTCACGGGCTAAGAATTTTATATATGAAAAAAGTAATTAATATTTCAGGAACAACAAATATCCAAAAATAAAATGAGACCAACTAAATTCAATTTTATTCTACATAATTCACTCCTTTTCACCCTTTAAACGTCCTCTATTTAAGATGCAACACCACCCTTGCACAATACGCAAAACATATATAAAAATAAAAAAATAATCACATTAATTGACATCACAAAAGAATATGGGTCTAAAATCTCAATGGCTTCTCTTAATCACAATCTTTTCATTTTTTGTGGCGTTTAATGATCATGTTCAAGTTTCCGCTGCACCCCCACCCCCACCCGCATGGGAGCCAATCACGACACCAAGAAGAGCTGACATAGTTGAATACGGGAGATTTGCTGTGGCCAGGATCAATAAATTGTGCCACGACGATTTGGTATTTTCGACTGTTATCCAAGGAGGCACCCAGAGGGATGGCGGAAGATTGAATATATGGCTTGAGCTCAAAGCCACAGACGGCGGTTCTATGCACGAATATAGGAGGCCTCACTTCCTTTGTAAGAAATATATAGCTCCCGGATCATGCACATAACATGAATCCGAGTTAAGAAGATTATTGATGAATAAATATCACAATTTTTTGGTATGGATTATTTAATTAATGATTGACAGAAATATAAGAGTCATGTATTTCCTAATTCGAAAAAGGATAAATATTTGATTTAATGAAGTCGTATATGATTTTTCTTTTCTCAGTACAAATATTGGGAGGGGCGATGGTAATTGAACCTCAGACGACCCATGGTATGGGTTTGAGGGTCTTAACCACTTGACCACTATCAAATTCTCGATTTTCCCCCAACTTTTTGATGGCCTAGATTTCCGCTATTTAATCTGCGGATCTAGGTTGACCTTCGGGATACGGTTCATGGTTACTAGATACTCAAGCGCATTATAGTACTTGTATGCTTGTAGTCGGAATCTTGTTAAAAATGGGAACGTATGGATTAGTTCAATATGGAACAATTCCCTTAGCCTCATTCTATATTTTCTCTATTGTTGATGATAGTAGGCGTTGCTGGAGAACCACATTGATTTCTAATTTGTAGATGACTAGACGTTATAATAGATATGGAGCGACTCATTTTTTTTCCTGAACCAGAAATATTCGAATTTTTTTTCCAGGTTTAGTGGCAAAATTGTTAACAAATTTGTATAAAAAGGTGGAAAGTATAAGGATCTAGTTACAAAAATGCAATGTTCTGAAAAGCGTTCGGCGCTAGACAGACGAAAAACTGGGACCTAGTGCCTAAACAAAGCTTGGGCAGTGTTAAATAGGATCTGAGCGAGGCTAATACATGGGCCTAATCGGGGAAAAAAATATAGATGGACAAAGAAAGTCTAGCGCATAGGCAGTGACTAATCGGGCTATACGAAAATTTTAGAACAGTGCAAAAAAGTTACATTTTTTTTTTTCGTAATTTGCAAAAACTTTGCTGGTTATTACAATTTGGAATACCTATTGATTTTTTAAATAATTTAGAAAAAAAAGGATTACAAATAAATATAATCATAAAAAAATATTCAATTAACTATTTCGTAATATGTTGTTTTATCACAGAACATATTTTACTGTATGTGTTTGGCAAGAGTTTCCTTGTATTATGATTACGATAATCTAATATAATTTGATTACAAAATATTTATTTACTTACTCTTGTTTGTTATTGAATGAAAATGCAAATTCCTTATTTACTTTATTCACAAATTCGGCCATAATTTTATAAATATAATAACCAAAATAACTCTTAAGTAAATTACAATTATAAATAGTCACACATGCACGATCATCTCCCAACTCGCAGAAAACAAACCAAAAACACCGGAAAACAAAGACAATTCTTATTCACCTTGAGGTTTGTGAATTTGATTGTCATGGCCGGAGGTATGATCTTAAGGCTTCCGCTTAAATTGTTTATCAATTTATATGATGTAGTTTTTACACTAAAATATCAATGGCTTCTCTTAGTAGTTAGTACTCATAATCTAATAATTTTTTGCATCGTTCAATTATCTTAAAGTTACAGGAAAGTGGGAGCCAATCACAACACCAAGAAGAGCTGACATAGTTGAATACAAGAGATTTGCGGTGAGCGAGATCAACAAACTGAGCCACAAAGACTTTACATTTACGAGCGTTTTCCAAGGAGGCATCCTGAGGCTTGATGGTGGAAAATTGAATGTATGGCTTGACATCAGAGCCAAAGACGGCAGATGCCCGCTCGCATATAATGTACAATTGTTTGTGGACGGCGATCTCAAAACCCTCACTTCCTTCAAGCATAAATAAGCTACATCAGATCATCAAGATGATACTCGAGCACGCGCAAAAAAAAAAAAAAAAAACACATATGACAATATTACTCGAGATATAAATAGCCTTCATTTAAATTCCGTCGTTAAGTTATTTTTATTGTTTTTTTCATGAAGTTTTGCAATGTTTTTCCTTTGCTACCTGATCGGCTTGTGAGCAGAACCTTTTCCTTTCTTTTTCTATATTTCATTTATTTAAAAAATAATAGCCGTATTTCCTGATTCGAAAAAGTATATATAAACAAATTTTATTTTTCTCCATGATAATTGTAGGCGTTGCTGACTAAAGAACCACATTGATTTCTAATTTCTCGATGACTAGACGTTATAATAGAGCTATTCAAATTTTTTTTTTTTTAAGGTTTATTGGCAAAATTGTTCACAAACTTGTATGATTCTAGTTGGAATCTTATTAAAAAATGGAAGCGTATGGATTAGCTCGGATCAATATCGAACTATTCCTTTAGGTTCATTTGGTATTTTATGTATTGTTGATGATAGTAGGCGTTGCTGGAAAACAACATTGATTTCTAATTTGTAGATGACTAGACGTTATAATAGATATAGAACTATTCCTTTTTTTTTCTAAAGCACAAACATTCCAATATTTTTTTTCCAGTTTCATTGGCAAAATTGTTAACAAATTAGTACAAAGAGGTGGAAAGTATAACAATCTAGTTAAAAAAGCAATGTTAAAAACGTTGGGCGCTACACGATCGATAGAAGGGGTCTAGCGCTTAAGCGAAGCTCCTCGTGCGGAGTTAGGTAGGACTGAGCTAGGCTAGACAAGGCCCTCATTGAAAATAAAATATAGACGCACAAAGAAAGTTTAGCGCATAGGCAGAGACTAATCGAGCTAGACGGAAATTTTTCGAACAATGCAAAAAGGTTACATTTTTTGTTCTTAACTTGCAAAACTTTGCTGGTTATCTGTTACAGTTTGGAATACCAATTGATTTTTTTAAACAATTTGCAAAAAAAAATTATTGAAAATAAATATAATCACAAAAAAAAAAATTAACATTAATGTTTGAATTTCCTCAAACATTATCTTTTCTTTCTTTCAAATTTTTCTTTTAGATTTCTCGGTTTCTTCTTGACGGTTAATCTTCGGTTTTTTTACGGGAGTTATGTTAGAAGTTTAAATTCAGTTTTCTAACTTTACTAACTCTTTAGAAGTTTAAATTCAATTTTCTAACTTTACTAACTCCTTAGAAGTTTATGGTAGTGGGTGGTTTTTTCCTTAAATCTTGCGGGAAGTTTTTTTCCTATTTTCTTGCAGGAAGTTATTCAAGAGATAGCTATTTAAGGATCGAAACCAAAGAAATTTTGTGTACAGATTTTAGGAGATTTGAGAGTTCATCTTCCAGCTTTTTCACACCGAAAAATTTTGCGGAAGCTCAATGATACCGGAATGTTGGCATCATGTTTAGAACTCGAGTTTTGAGTGTTTATGTGAGATAGATTCAGTGTATATTGAGTGATTGGAGTGCACTAGATGTATTCTCACATTTTGTAAAGGAGTGTTGTTGCTTTCGGACACAAGGGGAGTTGTTCTTCTAGTTTCCTTATTTTCTTTGTATTTTTGTATTTTGTAAACAACATCATCCTTTGAATAATTTTTGTTCTAATGAACACCGTACAAGTATTTTATACTTGTACAAAATTTTAAATCTCTTGTGTCTCGTATTTGATTCTGTCTTTATTTCATACTTTGTGAAATTATATTTTTAAGTAAAGTCTTTATTTGTGTTTTGCAAAGTGTTGGCATCACTTTTGATCGCACACTTGCATTTTCATTAGAATTGGACCCTTCAATTCTTTCAATTGGCATCAAGAGCCTTCACTAGACGATACTTAGTGTGATCCTATTTTGTTTTGCAAAGGTGTTTTGATGATGGAAATTCAGAGTAGTTCCATTTTTTGACCTCTGTTTTGGATGGAACGAATATTCCTATTGGAAGGTGAAAATGAGGGCTTATATCAAGTCCATTGATGAAAGAGCATGGAAATCGTTTCTTACGGGATGGACACCACCAAGAATCGTTGACACCGGAAGGAGTTACAATAGACAAACCAGGAGATTGAGTGGCAAAACAATGAAATCCAGATTGCAAGCTTTAATTCTAAAGCTTTAAATGCCATATTTACTGTTGTTGATATGTTTTTGTTCAAAATAATTTCTAATTGTGTTTCAGCAAAAGATGCTTGGGATGCATTGCAATTGCATTGTGAGGGAACACAAAGTGTTAGAAGAACAAAGCTAAGACTCCTAGCAAGCAAATTCGAGAATCTGAGAATGGAAGAAGAAGAGACCATTGCTTCGTATAATGCAAAAATCTGTGATATTGCTAATGAGGCACAATCACTTGGAGAGCCTATTAGCAATGAAAGATTGGTAAGTAAGGTAATGAGATCTCTTCCCGAAAGATACAATGTTAAGATCTATACTATTGAAGAAACCAAGGATACTGATACTCTTAGACTTGGTGAACTTATTGGTATTTTACAAACTTTTGAGTTAAACTTGGGGTAACAAAAAGAACATCATGTTGAAGACAAAAATATTGCTTTTAAAACCCAAACTGGTTTTGATTTTTGTGATGTTCAAAGTAATGCAATGGAATATTTTATGAAAAACATTCATGAATGTGATTTAAATGAAGAATCTATTGCATTATTGACCTTACGATTTAATAGTTTACTCAAAAATCTTCTTTGAATAGCAAAGATTTCAAGTCTAAGAAACATTTTTCTCGTAATTCTTCAAATTTCCTAAAAAGCTTGAACCAAATCAAGAGAACAATTATTTAAAACCAAAAACCTTGATTTGATTCAATGTCGTGCTTGCAAAGGATTTGGTCATTATGCAAAACAATGTGCAAACACTCTTAGGGAAAGAGGTATGGATTTTCTTGTATCTTTTAGTGATGAAGAATCAAGATGGTGAAGAAAAAAGCGCAAGGACTTGTAACGATTCTTGAAGAAGAGAAGCTCAAATCGATGGATTCGAAATGATGCAATAAATGATGCCAACACCGAGGCATCACAAGACAATTTTGTCTTTGATTCTCAATATGATTTTGTTAATCATTTGGCATCATTTTTATGTATGAATTCAGGGTCAAAGTCTGTTGATCTAGAAGATAAATGTCATAATGATTTGCAACTTAAATCAAGATCTTGTCAAAGAGAATGACATTTTAAGAGAATCTGTTGGGAGATTGGAAGTTCTTTTAACAAAGAAAGACAAAGATCTTGATCCGGTAAAATCAACTTATTAGTCTTAAAAAGACGTAAGTAAGTTTGATTCTAGCTCTGTTGTTATTGATTATATATTTTTGAAAGATAGATTTGATAGAACCGGATTAGGATATGTTCAAGCAAATAAAACAGATTCTTGTAAGAAGACATGCCATTCTATGAAACAAGGGAATCTTTGGGAAAAGTGGTAAATCATTTTTCAAAAACGATTTTAGGAAGTCCGGAAGTGTTTTGAGACGAAAATATGTGTGTCATTTCTTGTTTTAAACCTGGGCATATCAAACCTTTTTGTTTTAAATCAAGAAAGATAAGGCTTTAGGTAAGATGATGCGAAATGATACATGACACTCGTTGAGGATACTTTCAATTTTGCTTTGAGAATTCTTCAAAAACTGATCCTAAATTGATTTGGGCTGATGATAATGATCGTTGTTGTACTCAACATATTGCCACTAAACATCCGTTAGCAAATATTTTCTCTAAATCTTTGGATTTTGAGAGATTTTCTTGTCTAAGGAAATCTCTTGGTTTGTGTGTTCTTTAAATGTGTGATGCTTCATGTGTTGCATCACTGTGTGACACATCCTGTTTGTATATATTTTTTTTTGTTTTGTTGTTAGCTTGTATTCTTGAGTTTTTCTCAGACCATCTTTGTTGCATCATCTTTTGTAGGCATTTACAAACTCAAATTCTTAAAAGAAGTCAAAGAAACAGATTTTTTTAAACTTGCTTTTTGGGCATATTTGTACATTTTGGCTCATTGATCGTGTAAATGGATTGAACTATATTTCTGTGACTTTCTTAAGTCTTTTTGTACTATTCTTATGCCTGTGGATCTGTTATGCAAGTGTTAAAAAAAAAAACTCTGTTTCTGTCATTTAAATTGAGTTTGCTGTTACAGAATGATCTTGCAAATGATGGCATCATTGTACATATTACCTCATGATACTGTTGTGTGTTTGTTTTATATATATTTTTCATTTTTGTTTTATTACTATTTCTTATATATTTAAAAAAAACAAAAAAAAACAAAAAAAAAATTGTGAAAAAATCTGCAAAACACGATGTTTAGTAGTAATGAGTTGTTACTTTTTATCTCCTTTCTCCTATGTTGGATAAATGGTCCTAACTTCTTCTAAATGGAGATAATGGGGTATCAAAATGCTCTGAGTGAGCTTGTATGTTGTTATTTTCTCTCTTTAAATTATGGAGGCTGATTTCAATCCAAAAAGGGGAGAAGGTGGCACAAAAACAAGCCGGAAGGTGACTTCTTGGATTCGGGGGAGTTTATCTCTATTGTTGATCCGCTTCAATTCGGGAGTATATTAACGTGTTTTTGTGCAAAAAGTTTTGTCCAGAAATCTGTAAGAAATGGGGAGATTGTTAATGTTTGAATTTCCTCAAACATTATCTTTTCTTTCTTTCGAATTTTTCTTTCGTGATTTCTAGTTTCTTCTTGACAAGCTAATCTCCGTTTTTTTTTACGGGAGTTATGTTAGAAGTTTAAATTCGATTTTCTAACTTTACTAACTCCTTAGAAGTTTATGGTAGTGGGTGGTTTTTTCCTTAAATCTTGCAGGAAGTTTTTTTCCTATTTTCTTGCGGGAAGTTATTCAAGAGATAGCTATTTAAGGATCGAAACCAAAGAAATTTTGTGTACTGATTTTAGGAGATTTGAGAGTTCATCTTCCAAACTTTTTCACACCGTAAAATTTTGCGGAAGCTCGGTGATACCGGAATGTTGGCATCATTTTTAGAACTCGAGTTTTGAGTGTTTATGTGAGATAGATTCAGTGTATATTGAGTGATTGGAGTGCACTAGATGTATTCTCACATTTTGTAAAAGAGTGTTGTTCTTTCGGAGACATACGAGGAGTTGTTCTTCTAGTTTCCTTATTTTCTTTGTATTTTTGTATTTTGTAAACAACATCATCCTTTGAATAATTTTTGTTCTAATGAATACCGTACAAGTATTTTATACTTGTACAAAATTTTAAATCTATTGTGTCTTCTATTTGATTCTGTCTTTATTTCATACTTTGTGAAATTATATTTTTAAGTAAAATCTTTCATTTGTGTTTTGCAAAGTGTTGGCATCACTTTGCCGATCGCTGCATTTTCATTAAATTGGACCCTTCAATTCTTTCAAATTCAATTAAATATTTAGTAACATGCTGTTTTATCACAGAGCATACTTTACTGTATACTGTATGTTTGGCAAAACAATAAAAGCAGAGTTTCCTTGTATTATTATGATTACGATAATCTAATACAATTTTATTACAAAATATTTATTTACTTACCCTTGTTTGTTATAGAATGAAAAGGCAAATTCCTTATTTACTTTATTCACAAATTCGGCCATAATTAATTTCACAAAATATACTTACCAAAATAACTCTCAAGTAAATCACCATTACAAATAGTCACACATATACCATCATCTCCCAATCACCATTAGCTCACCATTAGCTCGCAGTAAAAAAAAAAAAAATCAAAAACACAGAAAAGAGAAAAACCAAACATGGCGCCGAAAATTACCTCCGCGTTTCTCACAATTTTGGTGGTTTCGTTTTCAATCCAAGCCTCTGCTTCAGCGCTGGGCGACAAAGAAGTTCAGCCTCAGAGCAATTATCAGATTTTCTACGCGATCGCGAAATTCGCCGTGTCGGAGCACAACCGTGAAGCTGGAACATCACTGCGATTAGATCGCGTACAAGAAAGAGTAGCGATTTCAATCGAATATGGTATTCGGTACGATTTTGCGATCAGCGCCTACGATGGCGACAAGTCGAAAAGATATGCCGTCGAAGTTTTGTATCGAAATTCCAGCAAAACCCTAAGTCTCGTTTATTTCAGGGATCAAATCTTTAAGTAATTCATTTTTTGCATATTGTAAAATGGGGATGGGTTCTGCACAGATGAATTTGATTAATAATAAAGGCCCTACTTGTTTACTTTTATGTTTTTGACAAGATTCACTAAATTAATTGGGTCCTGCTCTCTTTTTTTAGGCCCGTTTAGATATCTCTTAAATCGGTGTTAATTTGAATTTTTGGTTGGGTTACAATATTGAGCCTTATATGAGTATGGATCCGGATCTGGATCCGAGAAATGAAACGTCCTATGAAAGTGTGGATGTGGATGAATTTGAAGTTCACAATTTCAATCTATAATAACACACTATTTTTGTTGGACACGAACAAAGATTCTAAAAAGTGTTAGACGCTATTCGGGCGTGACTAGGATCTTGTGCTTTTTTAGACGGAGTCTCAAATGAGGTTAGGCTTGATCTATGTGGGGTTAGGTGAAACTTAATTGGAAGAAAAAATATAGGTAGACAACGGGAGTCTAGTCCCTAGACAGGTGACTAATCGAATCTAAGCAGACACAATTCATTATTTAATTTCTTTATTTGAAAAAACTTCTCCAATTCCTCTGGCTACCAGAAGTCATTATATATATAAAATTAATTATTTAATCCTAATAATCCTCTGAAGGAAATGAGTCGCAAGAGTTTCTCCCACGGCTTATAGTAAACAATCGCTTCATAATTATTCGGTTTCCCCGATTTGCCCTTGGCGGAGATCACCAGCTTGTAATTATAGCCGGCAACCACTTGAATTTCTCCTTTGACTATGCTCACATATTCCAACGTGTACGTTGAATTGGACGAATGGTTTTGCACTGCCACCGCGAATCTGGCGATCTCCACCACCCACGGGTCCGTCAGGTTCTTGATTGGCTTATAATCGCCGACAATGGCGGAGGCATGGAATGAAACCAAAGCCACCATAATTGTGAGAATCGCCAAAGAAAGAGAGCGCGATTTCAGTGCCATATTTTTTTCGTTGTTTCGATGTTTTTTCTACTAGAGTCGTGGTTTTGGGAAAACCCCCTGGGTTGTTATTTATAATGGTTATTTGGCCAATCTTATATTATGAAATTAAGTGTGTGAGATCCAATTACAATAAATTATCGTAATCACAAAATCTAGTCAGTATGTGTTATAATCAATTACATTTTTTTTACTATAATCACAACACAATTTAGATAATTTTATTGTGAATCACTCAATTTGAAAAAAAAAATGTAATCTGAATCTCATATATATATTTTCAGCCTCCTATACATATTATGTTATGTGTTACAAATTCTTGAATGTTGAAGTGTATGTGGATGCATCTATTGTGTCTGTTCATTGTAAAAGTCCAGTTGCCGTAAAATTAACTATCTAAACAACATTGTGATTATAGTAGAAAAGTGTGATTTGATTACAGAACATGTTTACTAACCCGTTGTTGAGATATGTCACTTGTGAGTTGTCTCACATAGATTGATTAAGGAAAGAGAGTCCACTTTATAAGCCAAGTGAGCTACTTCTCCTATCACCAATTGGTTTTAGGATGGAACCTCATTTGGTGGGTTTGGGCTCCTTCCCTATATTGGGTTCGCTTTCATGTGTGGGGCCGTCTAAGTCCCCCAAATTTAACACCCGTGTTTATTACAGTTTACGAAAACTTGATAATAGAAAATAATTCAAAGTTGTGGTGATTTGTAATTTGGTTGCCACTCACAATTTTAATTAACTCTTGTTTGCTACAGAATAAAAAAGAACATCTGTTATATGTGACGATATGATTACGCATTTAATTCTGCACAAAAAGTTCTACGGTCTAACCGGTTCAAATCCGTTAGACGGATCGCAAACCGATCGACCCGGATACAATAGGTAGCGGCATTTTGTGATTATAAACGAGGTGATATTTTTGTAATATTCTGGGGTGATGGCATAGTATCACTGGACCAGTGACAATTTTGTAATATTAGGCAGTGACGTAGTACCGTTAAAAATATTAATTTTTTCCCTAAAAAACATTAATAGTACCGCTAAAAAATATTATTTAATCCCCTTGAAGATATTTTTTTTAGTAATACTCATGAAAATATTGATTTTTCCGTCAAAAATATTTGTATTCCTACTAAAACGTATTAATAGTCTTATTGAAAAGTATCATGTTTTACAATTAAATGTATTCTAGTTTTTTTTCCCGAAAAGTAATAGTTTTTCTCATAAAAAGTATTAGTAGTTCATCATAAAAGTATTAGTTCATCTCCCAAAAGTATCAATTGTCATCCGAAAAATATATAGTAGTCCCCTAAAAATATAAGTTTTTCATCCGAAAAATATTAATAATCCTCTCAAAACGTATCAATAGTATCGCTAAAAAGTATTTATTGAATAAATGCAAAATATTATTAAAAAGAAAATATCTTTGTCTCGCTTACAAGCCAAACAAAGAGCTTTAAAAAAGGGGTCGTTAAAACCTATCAAAGTAAAACCCATTGGAAAAACCTTTGATAGGAAAAAAGAGTATCCCATAAAAGAAACAACAAAAATAACTTAAAATCTCAATCGAAATGATGGACGTTTATTTCTAGAGGATTTTCGAATGACATTGGCATGTGTTTGTGTTGCACGTGCTTGAGTATCTTCCCGATGGTCATTTGTATCCTGTGGAATATGGGCCCGGGATCCTCCAACCACAATTGCCATAGCGTTCATAGCTTCCGACGATTCACTTGAGTGAATGACAATCGGGCTTGATTGAAGAGTCGCCTAACTTGGTCTTTAAAGCTTCCAATTTGTCTCAGTATCATCTTGATCGTCTTCATCCGCCATATCGACCAACATTTACGAAAGAAGAACGGCCATAGCCTTGAACCCTTCGAAGGATCATTAGAGCTAAGGACATAATCATTATAATGAAGGCTATTTGAAACTGTTTTTCATTCCACGTTGCAAATTAGCCTTATCCATGTTCATCCAAATTTGTTGTCAACGGTTGATAAGGAACCATGGCTCTGTCTGTTTGCTAGTATTATATTCCGAAGCCATAATCCGATTCTCATTATCGATTTTTGCTCCAAATTCGTGCTAAAAAGTATTTAGTAATATCATTGAACAGTTTTTTAGTAGCCCTCTAAAAATATTAGTTTTCAATGTGAAAAGTTATTGACTTGATGTGGTGTTAGTGGTTATGCGGGTCAATGAGCGGATTGGCCTCACCGGGTATTTGGATCTCTAACTGTTAGACCGGTTAGATAGTTTGACATGAGATCACTTACCCTCAATTCTATAATTACTTAAATAGTATTGCTATTAATTACTATAACTAGAAAAACACCCGTGTGTTAAACGGGATTTGTGTCAATTTTATTAAATTTGAGTTTTTTTTTTGTATTTTAGCTTGTCAAAATAAAATAATTTTTTTATTTTTAATTACATCGTTACAATCATTTCTACATTATTTTCTATAAATTAATGGTATATTGCAATACTGATATTTAATTTTTTGGCATTTAAATAATCACTTAGTTTTTTTAAAAAAAAATCGGTCCCCTGTCATTGTAAGGACTCGAACACAGACATCTTCATTGAAAAGTAATACCCGTGGCCATGAGGCTAACCCTAGTGGTTAAATAATCACTTAGTTAATTGTGCTAATTTTATTAAGTATTCAATAAATATATTTTTCATTTTTTCAGAGTAGTTTAATTTTTTTAGATATAAGTTTTGATTTTTGGATTGCTATTTACTTTTTAGATTATAATAAATTGTATCGAAAAAAAATATATTATATATATAAATTTGAATTTTTGGATTATTTGATATCTTTTAAATTATATATGAAAAATATATATAATATAGGATTGCCACATTGATAAATATGAAGCCATCACGTGGAATTGGATAATGAGGTGATAACATGTGTCATATGTGTTTTTCATTTAGTATATAGGGTTGATTCCATATAATTTCGACGATCTGTTACATGAATATTACAAAATACGATGTTTGAAAAAGAAAAAAAGAAATTAATAAAATGTTTGATTTCCTTAATTTGTTTTTGACTCTATTTTGACCTCAATCTCAAATTACTTACCAAGTAAACCCAGTCCATTATAAATAACCACATACATACACGATTTCTCAACCAAAACAAATTAAAACATGGCACCAAAATCTCTCTCTCTTTCTTTCGCCATTCTCACAATTTTGTTGGCTTCGGTTTCATTCCAAGCCTTTGCCATTCCCGGCGGTTGGCAGCCAATCAATAACCCGAACGACCCGACCGTCGTATACATCGCGAAATTCGCGGTGTCGAGGCACAATCGGGATGCTAAATCAGCATTGGAATTTGTAAGCGTCGTCAAGGCAGAAAAACAGTATGTAAGGCAGGTCGACACCGAGTACAGGTTGGTTATCTCGGCCAAGGATGGTGGCGACAAATCCGCGAAGCCAAATAATTATGAAGCGATTGTTTATGATCCGGATGTGGGATTCCAAAAGCTCATTTCCTTCAAACAACTAAATGCTTAAATGTTGTACTCTTTGTAATGTGACTTAAATGAAATTTCAGTTTTCTAAATGAATGAAGTGAATGTGTGGAGATTTGTTACTCAACTTAATTGGATCTGTGTAATTTAATTTCATGTTAATTAAAACTGTCACGTAACATAAGAAATGAATGTATCAAATCTGAATATATATACGATTCGGATTCTCCGATTAATCGTTTATGTTTTATTTTTCTATCTCGATAATATTAATACGTAATGGTAATATTAAATTATAGAATGGGATACGATGTCACGCCCCAACGTAACGCGACAACGATCAATCACTTAAACAGAAATAAATCAACAAATAAACCAAAGATACAAAATTCCAAGGAAAATAGAGTCTAATGCAGCGAATTTAAAATAACCACGAGTACAAATTACATCTTAAGGTCCTGCGGATCCGAATACAACCCAAAAGATTATCTTAATTAACTTACAGTCCAAACAAAAATAAAATGAAGGAGTCCAACAACAAATAAAAGAAAAAGGAAATGTCGCTCCACAACACCGATAGGGATTCAATCAGAGGGTTCGGTGCCTTCAGCGTACTCTTCATCTAAAGGTTAGAAAACGAGGAGGGAATGAGACAAAAATCTCGGTGGATGGGGTGATCGTGTGCAAGTGTGGCGATATAAATAGTTAATGCGAGAAATTTAGTTGTATGAAAACGTGTGAGAGATGATGCATGATTTCACACACGATCCACAAGCGTCGTGATAAACATATTAAGTAATATACTTATACAATTTGAGAAAACAAATTCATGGTCAAGCGGCACTATGGTCCAAGTAAACATGAGGATTGCGTGCGGTTTGTAACGCCAATCCTATGCAAGACAAGTAGCGGTTGCGTCACGGTTTGTAGCGCCAACCTATGCAATACAAGTAGCGGTTGCGTGCGGTTTGTAGCGCCAACCAAACGGGTCCGATTAACTCCGAATCGTGTGGATCGATTGACAATGATTCCTTCGTTCTTCCTTGTAACTCCCGAGCAAGATGGTCCAAGACTGTCACCTCATCGCTCCATAGGCAAAGACAAAATCCACAAAGGAGCTAGCAAGGCTCGGATTTGTCATAATCATGATTATACCTCAAGTACTACGACCCGCTTCCCTTGGACAAACTCCGTCCCTCGATTGGGGATTAGGGCGATGGGGCGGAAGAGTGGAATAGCGGCCGAGCTGCCTTGTTCCATCCCCCGACGTATCCATTCCGATCCGTGAGCTCGACACACCAAGTTGACTCAGCAAGAAATTAAGTACACGTTCGGGTAGTCAACCAGGCGATCAATATATTGATTCTAGTTAGCTTCATAAAAAGTTTTCGAAAATTTGCGTAAAGTAATTATGGCGTTGGTGGAGTTATTTGGATGAAGATGATTATCGGGAGGATAAGCAATCTTCGATATCTTGAAAGATTAGGTGAAACATAAGTCCGTTATAGATTCGAAATCGCAACACGAGGAAGTCGCCCGCGATTGGGTTTTAATCGGTCAAGACGATCCGATAAGTCAAGTAGTTTTTTGAGAAAATAAAATATTTTAATTAATAACTAAAGTCAGAGGGTCCAGGGCTGTTTTAGTAAATGAAAAATAATTTAAGTTAGGTCCTTGATAAAAAGAAAAATTTACAATTAGCCCCGTTTTGTAAAAACCAATACTTTTGGGGTTAAAAATTGAATAAATAAATATCCCGACCTTGAAAAATTATGAGGTCAGTTCCTAAAATCTCTAAATTGTTCAGAGATTCAGGTTTTTAAAGTTTTGAGGTCGAGTTTTTATAAAATTCTCACATTGGCCCCAAATTTGTTAAAATTGTCATTTCGGGCCTTAAGTTTAAAATAATCGGAACTCACAAACCGGGAGGGCTTTTAATGTGATTCCAGTTGGAAAATGTCACTAAGGTTAGTGGGATATTGGAACAAAAACAGTTTTAAAACGCCATAAGTATAGGTCCCTTAACTTTTGAAAATCTCATTTTTGTCCCATTTTGAAATAATTGCCTTTAAGGCTTTTAGGGGTCCAATTGTTATGAAATTTGAACCTTGGGTCCAAAATATAATTATGTTATAGTTAAATTAGTATTTCCAGGTGCATGGGCTGCATAAGTCCTGGAAATTTCATTTGGGTCCTCAAGTTTAATCTTTTACAATTTGGTCCTCAATTTTAAAAATTACTTTCCAAGCTCTAAACACTTGGATTTTTTGGAATACACTTAAAATATGTTATTTCCAGTCCCTTAAGAGTTAAAATTTCAAATTTCAAAATTAGGGTCTGGTACAGTTTCGAAATTTGCAAAATAGCCCTAAACTTCTCAAATTTTACAATCTAGTCCTTGGGCTTTCAAGGGTTGATTTTATTTATCTAAAAACTCTTAAAACTTTATTAAAATATCAAAACATAATTTTTGAACCTGAGTTCAGTCCCAAAAATCGAAAATTACAGAGGGGTCCCTTAAATTTTATTTTTCTTGCAATTAAGTCCACCAACTTTCCATTTTTGCATTTTAAGTCCAAAAGTTGAAATTTAATCAATTATGCTCGACTTGTCCAGGTTATAAATCATTCAAAACATAGATTTCAAGAGTCATACACATACATATCCTTCTCATACAAAATTTCATCAAGTATAACAATAAAATGTGCATGTATGCCCTATTTTTTCGATAAATCACATTTTTGAGCAACACTTGAGAATTTTTCCAACTTGATACAAGAAAATAGCATGCAATACATAATATATATCTCAAGTGCTCAATAACAAAATACTACATGCATATTTTCAATTTAAAACACCTAGAAGTTGAAAGAATTTTTCCACCCACCTCGTAGTAGTTTCTCGGGTTGATCTAAAATATGGTCTTCTTCCTTGAATCAACTTCTTGACTAAAACTCTTGAAGATCAGCCCCTAAATGGTATCCAAACCATATTTTGGTGTTAAAATTAAAGTCTCAAGTCAAAAGAAAATATACTAGTACCAAATGGTTACTACTCACCTTAATATCTTCAAGTAGTCTCAAAATGGAAATTTTCCTTCAAGCCTCTAACCTCCACTTGAGATGATGTAGGTCAGCCCCTAAACTCCAAAAATTTATATTCTTGAGTCAAAAATTAATTCTTCATGTTGTCAAGAGAAAAATACTAAAACCATAATTTTCTCACCTTAATAATATGAAATCTTGAATTTCCTCTTCAAGTTTGTAGTCAAATCTAGGTCTCTAATTCTTCAAGAATTTTCTCTCTAGAGTACCTCAACAAGAAGGATTCAACATTATTAGATGGTGAAGGTATAAGGTTGAGGATTGGAGAAGAAAAATAGAGTTGGGAGAAATGAAGATATTCTTACCTTATGCTTGAAGAATTTGATCCTTTAGAGAGGAAAATGGAAGCAAGTCTTGTGTTTTTATGATAATTATGAAATGAATAATATTGATAGATAAAGAAAAAAAAAAATAACAAAATGATTGATTCCCCTAGACAAGGAGCCAAAAGTTGGAGGGAATAATAATCATGGTGTTGGTATTTTTATTTATTAGAATTTGGTGGAAAGAAAAGTTTGTCCATCCTTTAAGCATGTGACCAAAAGTTGAGAAAAAAAAATTAATATATATATGTAAATATATATATATATATACATATATAATTGTAGGTCTTGAAAAGAATATGAAACAACCTCCCCATTTATGGTAATTTTCGAAATTTTTAAAAATATATAAAAAAATATATTTTTTTTTTTAAAAAAAATTGATTGGGAAATTGGTTGGGATGAATTATAGAATAAGATGAAATATTAGGATAAGGATTGGAATGTACTCCTAAATTGTTGGAGGTCTAATATTCCTAAAGTAGTAGTCATTCGATCAAGTATTAATACTAGAGGAAGAATATAAAATTGCTAAGCTCTAAAAATGCGAAATGCGTAATTGACGTTGGAAGGAATAAATAAAAATAGAGTCGAGTTTCATTAATAATAGGTTTGTGATACATAGCCAAATAAATAATCACTACATAACACCGAATCTCACGTTAAAATTCGGGGTCTCACATTCACCCCTCCTTAAAAGAATTTGGTCCCCAAATTCTCTTGAACAATTCGGATATTGATTCCTCATGTCTTCTTCCATCTCCCACGTTGCGTCTTCGTCTCGGTTGTGATTCCGCCATACAACTTTAACCATTGGAATCTCTCTTACGCAACGAATCGACGTACTATTTGGTCAATGATTCGATTGGTTTCTCGGTGTAAGATAAATTTTCCATTAGAGGAGGAGCATCACGAGTGATGATGTGCTCGTGGATCCGGTTGATACCTTTTCAATCTCGATACATGGAATACATCGTGCATTCCCGCGTCTTTGTGCGAACTCAAGTCGGTAGGCTAACTTCCCGATCCTCCGCAAAATCTTGTAAGGTCCAACATATCTCGGACTCAACTTGCCTCCTTTCTTTGGATTGATCAATCCTTTCCGCGGAGACATCGAGAATACTTCATCTCCGCTTCAAATTCCAAGTCCTTTCTCCTCTTGTCTTTATCTGCGTAACTCTTTTGGCGGCTGAGTGTGCGGATCCGTTCCTTAATCAACTTGACCTTCTCCATGGCCTCCTGAACTAAGTCGACCTTTGGAATCGAGGGCGACTTTCGTTTCTCTTTTGGAGTCCATTGGTCATCAATCTCCCAGTGTAGTGGAGATCTACACTTTCGCCCGTACAAGGCTTCGTAGGGTGCCATCCCAATTGTGGCCTGATAGCTGTTATTATAGGCGAACTCGGCCAATGGTAAGTACGAATCCCAACTTCCTTGGAAGTCCAACGTACATGCTCGCAGCATGTCTTCCAGGGTTTGAATTGTTCGCTCAGACTGGCCATCAGTTTGTGGATGTCTGCTGTGCTGAAACTTAGTGAGGTACCCAATTCCTTATGTAAGCATTTCGAATCTGGAGACAAATCTCGGGTCTCTGTCTGACACTATATCGACCGCACTCCATGCGGTCGAATGATCTCTGATATAAATTTGCGCAAGTTTCTCGCAAGTGTCGGTTTTCTTCATGGGTAGGAAGTGTGCAGATTTCGTGAGTCGGTCTACGACTACCCATATAGCATCATCGCCTCGTCTAGTCCTCGGTAGATCCGTCACGAAGTCCATCGTTATGTGTTCCCATTTCCACTCGGGAATTCTCAACGGTTGTAATAAACCAGATGGTCGTTGGTGTTCAGCTTTTACTCGTTGACAAGTCAAGCATCTCGCAACGAACTCTGCTACCTGGTTCTTCATGTTTGCCCACCAAACGAATCTTGTTTCAAGTCCTTATACATCTTGTTTCCTCCAGGATGTATAGTGTATTTCGAACGGTGTGCTTCTGAGAGGATTCTGTTCCTAAGTTGCTCATCACTCGGTACACAAATTCTATTCCGAAATCTGATGGTCCCATCTTCCCTGCATCGAGAATTCGATCTCTCTCCTTTGAGTATCTTCTCTTTTAGTTTTTGAAGTTGCACGTCAATCCCCCTGTGTTACTTTGATCTCGTTCGAGATCGGGTTTAATCGAGATATTAGCACATGAAATTCGATGCACGGTTCTCGTCGGATTCCAAGTGCTCAATTCTTCTAATGATCTCCACTCTCGAATCATTAGTCTAGCTAAACTCGTCTTTACGCCAAGGCGTCGGCTACTACGTTAGCTTTCCCGGGATGGTATTGAATATCAAAGTGATAATCTTCTATTAACTCCATCCATCTCCGTTGCCTCAAATTGAGTTCCTTTTGAGAGAATAGATACTTTAGGTTCTTATGATCCGTAAACCGTGAATGTTGCTCCATAGAGGTAGTGCCTCCATTTCTTTAACGCGAACACTATTGCTGCCAATTCCAAGTCATGCGTTGGGTAATTGGCTTCATACGGCTTGAGTTTTCGTGATGCGTAAGCAATGACCTTTCCTTCTTGCATGAGTCTTTGCTCCTAGTCCTTCCTTTGATGCGTCACCAGTAGACGACAAAGTTTTCTTTCCCTTTGGAAGGGCTAAGATCGAGTCAGTAGTAAGTCGTTTCTTGACTCTTGAAACTAGCCTCACACTTGTCATTCCACTCAAACTTGACTTGCTTCGGGTTAGTCGAGTGAGTGGTCCTGGCTATCTTGGAGAAATTTTGGATAAATCTTCGATAATATCCAAATAGTCCTAAGAAACTTCTAATCTCCGTTCTGGACTCGGGTTGTTTCCATTCAACCACCGTCTCGTACTTTCAAGATCTACTAGCGATCCCAATCGGATACTATGTGTCCCAAGAATGCGACTTCACTAAGCCAAAATTCGCACTTGCTTTGAATTTGGCATACACTTGTGCTCGTAGTGTCTCTAAAACAATTTTCGAGATGACGCTCATGCTCCTCTTTAGACTTGGAGTATACGAGTATGTCATCAATGAATATCACTACGAATTGATCCAAATAAGGTTGAAAGACTCGTGCATTAGATCCATAAACGCTGGCTGGTGCGTTTGTTAGACCGAAAGGCATCACTACAAACTCGTAGTGTCCATATCCGATCCGAAATGCTTTGTTTTGGAAACGTCCTCTTCACGGATCTTTAACGATAATATCCTTGTTGTAAATCAAACTTGAGTACATCGTCGCTCCTTGAAGTTGATCAAACAGATTCGTCTATCCTCGGGAGGGGATATTTGTTCTTGATGGTCACGCCGTTAAGTCCGCGATAGTCTATACACATCTTAATGTGCCATCTTTCTTTTTGACAAACAAGATCAGGTGCTCCCCACGGAGACGTGCTCGGTCGGATAAATCCCACATCCATCGCTTTTGTAATTGAGTCTTCAACTCTTGCAACTCAACAGAGCCATTCTATACGGCGTTACGCGATCGGGGCGGTTCCCCGGTAATACCGATGGTGAACTCAACTTCCTATCCGGAGGGGCAGTGGTGAGTTCTTGTGGAAATACATTTGTATATTCCGATACTATAGGTACTTGATTAATTTGTGTCTCAACCTTAGGTTTGTTAATTACAAACGCCAAGTACCCTTGTGCCCCTCTAGTGATCGCTTTCCTCGCTTTCATTGTTTGAAATGATTGGGGCAATCTTAACCCGTGCCCTTCCCGAAATTTCCACTTCGGGCTTACTGGGTTCACATAGTTTAATGGACTTGCGATGGCGTCCATTTGTGCATGGTGTGCGACAACCATTCATTCCCAATATAATGTCGTATTCGGATATAGGTAGCAAGATCAAATCGCGAGGAAAGTTTATCTCATCAATCTTAACTTCGCATGCATTATAGATAATATATGTTATCGGCTTGCGCCCATAGGAGTGGACACTTCTAAACCTATAGGCATATGTTCCATGCATGCATGCAACTTGTGTACAAAATGTGGTGCGACAAATGAATGCGTTGATCCAGGGTCAAATAGTACTTTAGCGTAGTGGCTAGATATTAGAAGCGTACCTTCCACCACGCCCTGTTGCCTCCGGAGCCTCATGTCCGGCTAGTGCAAATGCTCGGCGAGCATCCTTGCCGGTTACCCTGGCCGTTAGCGCCTTTCGTGGTTGCACTGTTTGGTCGGTCTTCGTATTTGGGCAATCCTTCACCGGTGTTGATTACTACCACAGCGTAAACACCTTCCATGTTTACGCCAACGATCGTGCGATATGACCGGTTTTTGGCAATGTGTACATACTTGGCCCGGTTTTCCCACTGTGACGTCCTTTCCTTTTTCTCGTCTTAACAATCGCCCTTCACGAATTTTAACAGGCGGCCTTGATGGTTGTCCCATCTGTTGTCCTTTTGAGATCGTTTCGATGGCCTATTCAAATGAATCGACCAATGCGGTTAAGTCCCGACTCAATGCGGAGGGCTCTTTTTATCGCGGCTGAGTATGTTGTTATTTCAACAAAAAAGTTGTTTCGAGTTCCAACTTCCCCCGTGAACTTATACAATTTGTCCGCTTCCGTCTTTGATTGTTCTGGGGCATATTTGGATAACCGATGGAATTCGAGACTCATCTTGGGCCACGAGACATGTTCCCCTGTCTCAACCTATGGAATTCATCCGTGCCTCCTTCACGACTTGAGGTATGTATTGCTCATTGAATTCACCAGAAATTTTCCCATGTCCTATCTATTTGGTCCTGTTCCCACTTTCTCTCAACTGTTCTCCACCAATCTCGAGCAAGCTGATTCTAGTCGAACACGGCGAGCGTAACCTTTGTTCCCCGAGTATTGGAGAGCATTGAAGATATTCTCCGGTTTCCCGATCCATTCTTCTCGCTTTCACGTCATCCTGGTTCCCCTAAGAAAGTCGGGGTCGAATCGTAAAAACCGTTCCAAGGTGCGGTCATTCGTCTCTCGAGTAGGTTCATGGTTAGCCGACGGCTCTGCTTGTTGCCTCATAAAAACCAATATCTGTTGCAAGGCTATTGCGTTAGGTTATCTCCTGTGATTGGCGGAGGAGGTGGTGGTAGTTCGGGAGGTACCCGTTCACCACACGGTACATCCACATACCTACGGGAATACGGCGGGGTCTCCTCGTCCACGGTTTCGGCCATGTACTTGTAGTTTAGCTACAATTCAGAAAGGAATGATTTCAATAAGTACTTGCATATAACAAGTTATATCACAACAACAATACACAAGACATAGAATAAGTAGAAAAAGTATATTCATTGATGTGAAATTTGAATACACCCGAATGAGTTCATACAACAAGAATATAAAATCGAAGATAAACTAGAGTCAGGATACAACTTGATTAAGGTACAACTGAAAACAAAATACAACAGGATGGAATTAAGCATCGACTAAAATCTAGCACATAAGTTATCTACTCGGTGAGGTCGCCGTCATCATCACTAGCGGCCTCGTCCATAATCGGATCCTGATCGGGCTGAGGTACCACCTCAGCATTAGGCCAGTCGGCTAAATCTGGCCACTGCTCCAGTCCCGGAGCATCATCGAGTGGGGCGGCTTCAAGCGCCTCGGGCTCTTCATCTTCCATTGGATCCTCATCGGGATCCTCTTCGGGATCTTCTTCAGGATCCTCCTCGGGATCCTCTTCATTATCGGCCTCGAAGTCGGGCATGGGTTCCGCCTCGGGTGGTGGCAACGGTGGTGCATTAGGCGCTAAGCGGCCTCCCAAAGCAAAGATCCCGCCGAGTTAAGGCATGTGTGAGGTCCTCTATCACCTGCATTTGTTTGATGATAGTATCTTGAGACGATCGATGGTGCCTCTCGACATGTATGCCTCCTTTCCCACTTTCCGCGGCCTTCCTCGGGCGCGTTCCATCTTCGTGCGAGTAACTTCCAAGTGTTCCTGGATTGATGGATTTGATCCTCGCGAGCACGGATTGTATCCTCGCGATCCTTAGCAAGGAGGGTAAGATTGTTCTTCTCCTCTTGCTCTTTGCCGGGAGGTGTGTCGATTCTTGGTTGCGGCGGCGTTTTTCCGCCAATTGCGAGATAGCTCGAAGGTATTCCTGGTGCCAGTGGTTCGTGTATGCCCGGAAGTAATCACGTTCGGCGCGGGCCTCCAATAATTCCCACCAGATAGGTGGCGTCGGCTCCATCCTGAACAAGCCAAACTAAGAAGGATCAGTCGAAGTAAGAAAAGATAGGGAAGAACAAGGAAAGAATAACTAAGGAAAGTCGACAAAAGTCAGCTAAGTCAAATCAAGTATGACTATGGATTCTCCAAGTATAAATTTTAGCTTAACCTAAACATCAATAATATGGTTCTATGCCATTTTTGAAATCGATTTCACAACTTAATTAGTCAAGTCACGGTACTACCCAACACAAACAGGGTCCTATCACTGGGTCGGCTCGGTGTAAGTTTCCATCTTACTAGCCGAGCTCGATACCATAAGCATCGCCACGCCCAAACGTAACGCGACAACGATCAATCACTTAAACAAATAAATCAACAAATCGAAACCAAAGATACAAAATTCCAAGGAAAATAGAGTCTAATGCGGCGGAATTTAAAATAACCACGAGTACAAATTACATCTTAAGGTCCGCAAAGATCCGAATACAACCCAAAAGATTATCTTAATTAACTTACAGTCAAACAAAAATAAAATGAAGGAGTCCAACAACAAATAAAAGAAAAGGAAATGTCGCTCCACAACACTCGATAGGGATTCAATCGTAGGTTCGGTGCCTTGGCGTACTCTTCTTCATCTAAAGGTTAGAAAACGAGGAGGGAATGAGACAAAAATCTCGGTGGATGGGGTGATCGTGTGCAAGTGTGGCGATATAAATAGTTAATGCGAGAAATTTAGTTGTATGAAAACGTGTGAGAGATGATGCATGATTTCACACACGATCCACAAGCGTCGTGATAAACATATTAAGTAATATACTTATACAATTTGAGAAAACAGTTCATGGTCAAGCAGCACTATGGCCCAAGTAAACATGAGGATTGCGTGCGGTTTGTAACGCCAATCCTATGCAAGACAAGTAAGCGGTTGCGTATGGATTTGTAGCGCCAACCTATGCAATACAAGTAGCGGTTGCGTCTGCGGTTTGTAGCGCCAACCAAGCGGGTCCGATTAACTCCTAATCGTGTGGATCGAGAAATGATTCCTTCGTTCTTCCTTGTAACTCCCGAGCAAGATGGTCAAGACCTGTCACCTTATCGCTCCATAGGCAAAGACAAAATCCACAGTGGAGCTAGCAAGGCTCGGTTTGTCATAATCATGATTATACCTCAAGTACTACGACCCGCTTCCCTTGGACAAACTCCGTCCCTCGATTGCGGGGATTAGGGCGATGGGGCGGAAGAGTGGAATAGCGGCCTGCCCCATCCCGACGTATCCATTCCGATCGTGAGCTCGACACACCAAGTTGACTCGGGCAGAAATTAAGTACACGTTCGGGTAGTCAACCAGGCAATCAGTATATTGATTCGGGAAGCGATTCATAAAAAGTTTTCGAAAATTTGCGTAAAGTAATTATGGCGTTGGTGGAGTTATTTGGATGAAGATGATTATCGGGAGGATAAGCAATCTTCGATATCTTGAAAGATTAGGTGGAACATAAGTCCGTTATAGATTCAAATCGCAACACGGGAAGTCGCCCGCGATTGGGTTTTAATCGGTCAAGACGATCCGATAAGTCAAGTAGTTTTTTTGAGAAAATAAAATATTTTAATTAATAACTAAAGTCAGAGGGTCCAGGGCTGTTTTAGTAAATGAAAAATAATTTAAGTTAGGTCCTTGATAAAAAGAAAAATTTACAATTAGCCCCGTTTTGTAAAAACCAATACTTTTGGGGTTAAAAATTGAATAAATAAATATCCCGACCTTGAAAAATTATGAGGTCAGTTCCTAAAATCTCTAAATTGTTCAGAGATTCAGGTTTTAAAGTTTTGAGGTCGAGTTTTTATAAAATTCTCACATTGGCCCCAAATTTGTTAAAATTGTCATTTCGGGCCTTAAGTTTAAAATAATCGGAACTCACAAACCGGGAGGGCTTTTAATGTGATTCCAGTTGGAAAATGTCACAAGGTTAGTGGGATATTGGAACAAAAACAGTTTTAAAACGCCATAAGTATAGGTCCCTTAACTTTTGAAAATCTCATTTTTGTCCCATTTTGAAATAATTGCCTTTAAGGCTTTTAGGGTCCAATTGTTATGAAATTTGAACCTTGGGTCCAAAATATAATTATGTTATAGTTAAATTAGTATTTCCAGGTGCATGGGCTGCATAAGTCCTGGAAATTTCATTTGGGTCCTCAAGTTTAATCTTTTACAATTTGGTCCCTCAATTTTAAAAAAATTACTTTCCAAGCTCTAAACACTTGGATTTTTGGAATACACTTAAAATATGTTATTTCCAGTCCCTTAAGAGTTAAAATTTCAAATTTCAAAATTAGGGTCTGGTACAGTTTCGAAATTTGCAAAATAGCCCCTAAACTTCTCAAATTTTACAATCTAGTCCTTGGGCTTTCAAGGGTTGATTTTATTTATCTAAAAACTCTTAAAACTTTATTAAAATATCAAAACATAATTTTTGAACCTGAGTTCAGTCCCAAAAATCGAAAATTACAGAGGGTCCCTTAAATTTTATTTTTCTTGCAATTAAGTCCACCAACTTTCCATTTTTGCATTTTAAGTCCAAAAGTTGAAATTTAATCAATTATGCTCGACTTGTCCAGGTTATAAATCATTCAAAACATAGATTTCAAGAGTCATACACATACATATCCTTCTCATACAAAATTTCATCAAGTATAACAATAAAATGTGCATGTATGCCCTATTTTTTCGATAAATCACATTTTTGAGCAACACTTGAGAATTTTTCCAACTTGATACAAGAAAATAGCATGCAATACATAATATATATCTCAAGTGCTCAATAACAAAATACTACATGCATATTTTCAATTTAAAACACCTAGAAGTTGAAAGAATTTTTCCACCCACCTCGTAGTAGTTTCTCGGGTTGATCTAAAATATGGTCTTCTTCCTTGAATCAACTTCTTGACTAAAACTCTTGAAGATCAGCCCCTAAATGGTATCCAAACCATATTTTGGTGTTAAAATTAAAGTCTCAAGTCAAAAGAAAATATACTAGTACCAAATGGTTACTACTCACCTTAATATCTTCAAGTAGTCTCAAAAATGGAAATTTTCCTTCAAGCCTCTAACCTCCACTTGAGATGATGTAGGTCAGCCCCTAAACTCCAAAAATTTATATTCTTGAGTCAAAAATTAATTCTTCATGTTGTCAAGAGAAAAATACTAAAACCATAATTTTCTCACCTTAATAATATGAAATCTTGAATTTCCTCTTCAAGTTTGTAGTCAAATCTAGGTCTCTAATTCTTCAAGAATTTTCTCTAGGAGTACCTCAACAAGAAGGATTCAACATTATTAGATGGTGAAGGTATAAGGTTGAGGATTGGAGAAGAAAAATAGAGTTGGGAGAAATGAAGATATTCTTACCTTATGCTTGAAGAATTTGATCCTTTAGAGAGGAAAATGGAAGCAAGTCTTGTGTTTTTATGATAATTATGAAATGAATAATATTGATAGATAAAGAAAAAAATAACAAAATGATTGATTCCCCTAAGACAAGGAGCCAAAAGTTGGAGGAATAATAATCATGGTGTTGGTATTTTTATTTATTAGAATTTGGTGGAAAGAAAAGTTTGTCCATCCTTTAAGCATGTGACCAAAAGTTGAGAAAAAAAAATTAATATATATATGTAAATATATATATATATACATATATAATTGTAGGTCTTGAAAAGAATATGAAACAACCTCCCCATTTATGGTAATTTTCAAAATTTTAAAAATATATAAAAAAATATATTTTTTTTTTTTAAAAAAAATTGATTGGGAAATTGGTTGGGATGAATTATAGAATAAGATGAAATATTAGGATAAGGATTGGAATGTACTCCTAAATTGTTGGAGGTCTAATATTCCTAAAGTAGTAGTCATTCGATCAAGTATTAATACTAGAGGAAGAATATAAAATTGCTAAGCTCTAAAAATGCGAAATGCGTAATTGACGTTGGAAGGAATAAATAAAAATAGAGTCGAGTTTCATTAATAATAGGTTTGTGATACATAGCCAAATAAATAATCACTACATAACACCGAATCTCACGTTAAAATTCGGGGTCTCACATACGATCGGTTTTTTAGCCATTCCCAACAAACCAAAGTTGTTTTTAGTCATCTTTTTCAAACGCATCTTTTTTAGCAATTTTTTGGGTGTGAAAAATCCAATTTGCCCTTGAGCCAAATTTAATCGCACAAAAACACACATTCCCGTGACTCGAATTGAGTCACAATGACTCATATTCGAGGATTCTGACAACTCGATTATTTTTTTCCAAAAACTTTGAATTCACATAACTTTTTTTTGTTTTAAATCCGTTTTGCATGTATAATATATCAAATTAATTCTCTTTTCGGTATCTATAATTCAACACCCATATTGCATTTTTAAAATTGAAAAATACAGTTCGATTTCTTAAAAAAGTTTGAAAAAAAAAAAGAGTAAGAAGATACATAGAGATAAGTGAAAGAGAGAGAGAAATAACTCAAATATCAAACAAACATGCTAGAAGGGTATAAATGTCATTTTACACCCTAAAATGGCTAAAAAGATATATCTTCAAAACATGGCTATTTTTAATATTTACGTTTTCTAAATGTCTATTTTGTACCATTACCACAATGGAATACCATTTAAAATAGAAAATTCAAATTGTAATATATACGGACACAATTTGAGAAAAATCATCCAAAAACGATTATGTATTTTGGCTGAGGCGAAAAAATAGTTGGATTAAATTTAAGTAGTCCATCGTGTTCGCTATGTTCCCCTTGTTTATGCTTATGTTCGAAATATTAGATTTGTTGCATTTAGTGCATCCAAGGACTCATTCAAATCAAGAGTTCAAAACTATAAATTCTGATTCTGTTTGGTGATTTTGTTCCCTTTGCTTGTTTTGACGGTTTTTTTATGTTTTGGAAGTAGGGTGGTTGCACCAGTGCTTTCTTCTTGTTTGATTGCTAGCTTTTTGTGGCTTGATTCTAGGGATGTTATATCCAGTGGAATTTTTGGGCTTTTTGAAGATGTTGCTTTTCCAAGCTGCTGCTGCCATGGTTGTACTGCCTTGATGCTTGAGGATATTTGTGTATTTTCAGTTTTCTAGCTGTAAATAGTTTTTGTCACTTATATTATGTAGCATCATTCTTGTGCTTGGACAGTATTTGGTTTTTTAGTTTGTCTTGTTGAGTTGAAGCTGAGCTTGTTCAGCGTGCTTGTTCCTCCTTGATTGTGAGGTTTTATTCTTTTTTGGTTTTTATGAACCAAGGTGAAATTTGTACTTGGATTTGGATGTAATCTTTTTCTGATATATGAAATTGCTATCGTTTGAAAAAAAAAAAAAAAGACTCATTCAAATCGGTGTTGACTGGATTCCCCCTCAAATATTAATGTTTCTTCCTAAAATTGCCTAGAAACTGATTTGCCTTTCAGAAAATTCGGAAATTGAATCAGGTCTTTAAACATTTTCCTATGCCTGAAAATAGTTTAGAAACCAACTTTCAATCCTAAAATTTTGTTGATCAATTTCTTATTCCAATAAACTCAACAAGTTTTTATTTTTTAATAATACCACCAAGAATTTTAGTTCTTTGACATATATATAACAACAAAAATTTTAAACATATATATATATATATATATATATATATATATATATATATATATGCATGCATCTTATTCAAATCACATATTTTTTCTTAGTTTTTTTCTTTTTTTGATAAAAATAAGTTGTATTCTATAAAATGCAAAAAAACTACAACATCAATACATAATACACGTATATTTTTAAACATAAAAATACTCTCTCAAACAAACAAAAGAAGAGGCCAATAAAAAAGCTTTGATAGAATATTGAACGTCCCCAGTCCGGCTTAAAATGACCAATAGGGAAGCGGATAACTAAGAATCTAAATTCTCCCAAAATTAGTCGCAAATCTAACGCAAAAAATCCAAACTCGTCCAACCTAAACGAAATAGAAGGTTTTTCCCCCAACTTGCTTGCACTATTGGTCCCCCCTACCTAAAATGAACTAATTCCGATGTCCACAATGTTGGGAAAAACGATCCCCATTCATTCCTAAGGACAAGTAAAAACAATCGAGAAATAAAATAACAACAAACCACAATACAAGATTTATGTGTAAACTCCAAACCGGAGAAAAACCATGACCGCAGAGCAATTCTCTTTGTATGAAAAAAATTATACAATCACACATAAGTTCTCTCTCTCGACTTCCGACTCAATACTCCCACACTATTACAAATCTTTAACTAACTCACACCCTTCTCCTAACTCAACAAGAGAATACAAGAAATGAATCCGAGGAAAATCAAAATACAAAGGTTATAATGTATTTGATTGGTGCACTTAAAATCAAAACACATGAGTTTCTTAAATAGCCTTAAGGCTCCCATCGCTTTTATTTCCCAACACACAATCAAGCGACATATAAGGACTTGCATCCAATCAATAGTTTACCAAATAGGAAATGAATAAATAGCCTTGAGCCATATATATATATATATATATATATATATATATATATATATAGCTCAATTGATGCAAATGATCCGAGGTGATGTGATGTCCGCTTCACCGCATCCACATCGTGGAGGTTCGAATCTGCCTTGTAATATGTTGTTGGAGGAGAATTTCTTATATAGTGACTCAATCTAAAGAAACTCTAGACCGACTTGTTGAGGCATATCCCGCGATTCATCTCTTCCACGAAATTTTGGGGCGGGACAGGTGAAGGTCCTTAGGATGGGATTCATCCGTTTTAGGAAATAAATAAGTAGAATCAACATCATTGAGATTGTTCTCATTAAATCAAAAGGAGTCTACCAACCACTACCTAATTAAGATATATAGAGCATTTTAATTCCATTGGTACATCATATATAATTCATCGATATGTTACTGCTCAAGCAGTATAGCTTACGTGCTACTAGAAATCCGAAAATATTAATTTCTCTATTCCCACATCTGATGATCATGTGGAAAGAAACATAAAAGTTTAATAAGATAAAAAAAAAAAAAAATCCAGACACCAACCCAATTTTGAATCAGTACATGTGATGCACTAAGTGCAACCACATAAACATAAACAAATTAAATATTATGTTATAATCTGAGTACAGAGATATCGACATATATATTTTATCCATCATGTTTGCCACAATGAAAAAGAAAATGAAAAAGAAAAAAAAAAAAAAAGGACTTACCAAATAACCATTATAAATAACCACCCACAGGATATCCCACAATCACCACTTCATTAGAAAACATCCAAATTATTTTTTTTTTTAAAAAAAAGATGGCACCGAAATCTGCTTCTCTTCCTTTGGTGATTCTCACAATTATGGTGGCTTTGGTTTCATTCCAAGCCTCGGCCGCCGTGTTTGGCAGAAGTTTTGGTATGCCAGATATTCCAGGCGGTTGGCATCAAGTCCGAGACCTGACAGATTCGTTTGTGGTGCGGATGGCGGAGTTCGCGGTGGCAGAGCAGAACAAGCGGTCCAATTCAGCCAAATTGGAGTTAGTGAGCATCGTCTATGGAGAAATGCAAGTAGTGAATGGAGTATGTTACCATTTTCTGATCTCAGCCAAGGACGTCGGCGAGTTGGCGACGCCGAATAATTATGAAACGACTGTTTGCCAGACCCGAGCAGACCTACGATCCATGATTGAATTCAAAAAATATGATGGACCTATATGATCCAAATCCTCGTAGTTACTGTCTGCCGCAGCCTGAGGCATTTTGGTGTTTCAGACTTTCAGTCTTCTAATTCTTGAGTCATCGAGTCGTGTGTTTGTGTACAACTTTGGGTCAATTTTGCACAATATTCTGACGCAGCACAAGCGTGAAGAACACAAGTTTATTACGTAAAACTCAAAAGTTGCTCTATTTTTCATCATAAGAACCCTTATATACTAGGGTTAAGGACTCCAACAAGAAACCAAATCTTAATCCAAAAATAACAAAAACTGTGAGACCCCGAATTTTAACGTGAGATTCGGTGTTATGTAGTGATTATTTATTCGGCTATGTATCACAAACCTATTATTAATGAAACTCGACTCTATTTTTATTTATTTCTTCTAACGTCAATTACGCATTTCGTATTTTTAGACCTCCAACAATTTAGGAGTACATTCCAATCCTTATCCTAATATTTCATCTTATTCTATAATTCATCCCAACCAATTTCCCAATCAATTTTTTAAAAAAAAAATATTTTTTTTATATTTTTAAAAAATTTCGAAAATTACCATAAATGGGGAGGTTGTTTCATATTCTTTTCAAGACCTACAATTATATATGTATATATATATATATATATATTTACATATATATATTTTTTTTTCTCAACTTTTGGTCACATGCTTAAAGGATGGACAAACTTTTCTTTCCACCAAATTCTAATAAATAAAAATACCAACACCATGATTATTATTCCCTCCAACTTTTGGCTCCTTGTCTTAGGGGAATCAATCATTTTTGTTATTTTTTTCTTTATCTACCAATATTATTCATTTCATAATTATCATAAAAACACAAGACTTGCTTCCATTTTCCTCTCTAAAGGATCAAATTCTTCAAGCATAAGGTAAGAATGTCTTCATTTCTCCCAACTCTATTTTTCTTCTCCAATCCTCAACCTTATACCTTCACCATCTAATAATGTTGAATCCTTCTTGTTGAGGTACTCCTAGAAAAATTATTGAAGAATTAGAGACCTAGATTTGACTACAAGCTTGAAGAGGAAATTCAAGATTACATATTATTAAGGTGAGAAAATTATGGTTTTAGTATTTTTCTCTTGACAACATGAAGAATTAATTTTTGACTCAAGAATATAAATTTTTGGAGTTTAGGGGCTGACCTACATCATCTCAAGTGGAGGTTAGAGGCTTGAAGGAAAATTTCCATTTTTGAGACTACTTGAAGATATTAAGGTGAGTAGTAACCATTTGGTACTAGTATATTTTCTTTAGACTTGAGACTTTAATTTTAACACCAAAATATGGTTTGGATACCATTTAGGGGCTGATCTTCAAGAGTTTTAGTCAAGAAGTTGATTCAAGGAAGAAGACCACATTTTAGATCAACCCGAGAAACTACTACGAGGTGGGTGGAAAAATTCTTTCAACTTCTAGGTGTTTTAAATTGAAAATATGCATGTAGTATTTTGTTATTGAGCACTTGAGATATATATTATGTATTGCATGCTATTTTCTTGTATCAAGTTGGAAAAATTCTCAAGTGTTGCTCAAAAATGTGATTTATCGAAAAATAGGGCATACATGCACATTTTATTGTTATACTTGATGAAATTTTGTATGAGAAGGATATGTATGTGTATGACTCTTGAAATCTATGTTTTGAATGATTTATAACCTGGACAAGTCGAGCATAATTGATTAAATTTCAACTTTTGGACTTAAAATGCAAAAATGGAAAGTTGGTGGACTTAATTGCAAGAAAAATAAAATTTAAGGGACCCCTCTGTAATTTTCAATTTTTGGGACTGAACTCAAGTTCAAAAATTATGTTTTGACATTTTAATAAAGTTTTAAGAGTTTTTAGATAAATAAAATCAACCCTTAAAAGCCCAAGGACTAAATTGTAAAATTCTAGAAGTTTAAGGGCTATTTTGCAATTTTCGAAACTGTACCAGACCCTAATTTTAAAATTTGAAATTTTAACTCTTAAGGGACTGGAAATAACATATTTTAAGTGTATTCCAAAAATCCAAGTGTTTAGAGCTTGGAAAGTAATTTTAAAATTTGAGGGACCAAATTGTAAAAGATTAAACTTGAGGACCAAAATACAATTTCCAGGACTTATGCAGTCCATGCACCTGAAAATACTAATTTAACTATAACATAATTATATCTTAGACCCAAGGTTCAAATTTCATAACAATTGGACCCCTAAAAGCCTTAAAGGCAATTATTTCAAAACGGACAAAAATGAGATTTTTAAAAGTTAAGGGACCTAAAATTATTTCTTTTTAAAACTGCTTTTGTCCCAATATTCAAGGTCGGGATATTTATTTATTCAATTTTTAACCCCAAAAGTATTGGTTTTTACAAAACGGGGCTAATTGTAAATTTTTCTTTTTATCAAGGACCTAACTTAAATTATTTTTCATTTACTAAAACGACCTGGACCCTCGACTTTAATTATTAATTAAAATATTTTATTTTCTCAAAAACTACTTGACTTATCGGATCGTCTTGACCGATTAAAACCCGATCGCGGGCGACTTCCTCGTGTTGCGATTTCGAATCTATAACGGACTTATGTTCCACCTAATCTTTCAAGATATCGAAGATTGCTTATCCTCCCGATAATCATCTTCATCCAAATAACTCCACTAATGCCATAATTACTTTACGCAAATTTCAAAAACTTTTTATGAACTCGCTTCCCGAATCAATATACTCATTTGCCTGGTTGACTACCGAACGTGTACTTAATTTCTTCGCTGAGTCAACTTGGTGTGTCGAGCTCACAATCGGAATGGATACGTCGGGGATGGAACCGCAAGGCTCGGCTATTCCACTCTTCCGGCCCCATCGTCCCTAATCCCGCAACGAGGGACGGAGTTTGTCCAAGGAAGCGGGTCGTAGTACTTGAGGTATAATCATGATTATGACGAATCCGAGCCTTGCTAGCTCCAACGTGGATTTTGTCTTTGCCTATGGAGCGATAAGGTGGTCTTGGACCATCATGAACGGGGAGTTAAAGGAAGAACAAAGGAATCGCTTTCGATCCACACGATTCCGGAGTTGAACGCAACGTTTGGTTGGCGCTACACTTGACGCAACCGCTACTTGTAATGCATGGGTTGGCGCTACACTTCAAGATGCGCAACCACTAATTGTCTTGCATGGGATTGGCGCTACACATCGATCACGCAATCCTCATGTGCTTGAATCATAGTGCTTGTGTGACCACGAACTATTTTTTTAAACTCGTAAAAATATATTACTTAATATATATTTATCACGATGCTTGTGGGCTATGTGTGAAATCATGCATCATACCTCACGCGTTTTCATACAACTATTTTCTCGCGTTAACTATATATATCGCCACACTTGCACACGATCACCCCATCCACTGAGATTTTTGTCTCACTCCCTCTTGTTTTCTAACATTTAGATGAAGATTACGTTGAAGACATCGAACCTACCACAGTTGAATTCCTTCCGTTGATGTGGAGTGACACTCCTTTTACTTTTATTGTTGTTGGATTTCTTCATTTTGTTTCTATTTGACCAAAGTTAAATTCGGATAATCTATTGGGTTGAATTCGGATTCCGCGGATCTTAAGATGTAATTTGTACTTGGATTTATTTTAATTCCGCCGCATTGGACTCTTTTCACTTGAAGTTTAGTATCATGGGTTTAGACTATTGGGTTATTTCTCGTTAAGTGATTGATCATCGTCGCGTCGCGTTTGGGCGTGACAAAAACTTCCTACTAAACTTATACGCAACTACTTACTTGAAAATAAGACTCTAATTAAAATAAAATATCAATATTTTCAAATAATAAACTCCTTTATAGCTATAAAAATAATTCTTGTATCATTATATAATTTCTTCGAGCTTCCCCGGACGAGTTGGGTGGAACTTTGCTAAGATAGTTAACGCGGTTTCATCTCCATCATTCTCCCTACCGGGATGATTCGCCGAATCGGAATGGGTTTCATCTCCGGACGAAGTCGTCATGGAACCGCATTTAGGTGTTTAACATTAAAAACATCGAGTGCGAATGTGATCGGGAGACGCAAAACGATAGGCATTTGCATTAATCTTCTCAATAATCTCGACCGGACCAATTTTGCGCGCACTAGCTTATGATATTCATGAGCGGGGTAACGATCTTTGGTGAGAATTGCCCAAACGAAGCCACCCACATCAAACTCCACATGGCGGCGTTTGGTATCGCCCATTGCTTTATCTTGAGCATTGCTCTCGATCAAATTTGCATGGGTAGCAACATGAACCTGTTGCAAAGACTCCATAAAATCTATGGCACGCCCCTCTAAACGGCCATGGGAAGCGGGGCCAATAAATCAACCGCCCACGCGGACGAGCCCATACACCACCTCGAAAAGACGGATCCGTCTTTGCGCGATTAATCTGAGTTGTGAGCAAACTCGCCTGGCCGAGTTTAGTGTCCCACGATTTAACATTATCACCAACCAAACAACGCAATAAATTACCCAATGATCGATTAACTACTTGATCTGTCCGTCCGTTTGGGGGTGGTACGCACTACTAAAGTGTAACGCAGTGTTAGCAAATTTCAAAGTCTTCACCAAAAGTGACTAAGAAAACGCGTGTCACGGTCCGACACAATGGATAGAGGAAGTCCATGGAGTCGATACACCTCCCGAAAGAAAAGGTCAGGCGACGTCTGCAAAGCGTCTTTGTACCTTTGGCCGGTGACACACCCGACACCGCACGCACAATCCGCCCACGTCACGTCGTAGAGAAGGCCAAAAAAGTTCTGTTGAACCCGGATCCAACGTACGATCCGTCCCACATGACCCACATTGTGGAGCTCGAGAAATGAGCCGAAGGCGAAAAGTCGATCTGGAATACACAAACGAGTCCCACGAAACAAAAATCCATCGATAGCACAAACTCCGTTGTCGGTGTGGTATGAATGGAGGAGATAATCTTGCTAAAAAAAAGGGTCGAGAGAATACAAGGCTTTAAAAGTGTCAAACCCGATTCTTTGCATCGCAACTCGTAAATCCGTGAGAAGGGAGTGATGCCGACTAAGGGCATCCGCAACACGATTGGAGGTTCCGATTTATGATGAAGAACAAAGGCGAATTGTTGAAGAAAAGCGACCCACGAAGCATGACGCACGAGACATGAGACTCGGGCCGAAATATATTTAAAAGTCATGGTCCGTGTATAAAGCAAACTTCACAAATAAATAATGACGCCAATGGCGAACCGCGCGAACGATGGCATAAAACTCCACGTCATAAGTGCTATAACGGGAACGAGGCCCCTGTTAGTTTTTCATCAAGAAATGCGCCACGGGCGCCCATTCTCGACTCAAAAACCGCACCAATCCCTACCTTAGAAACATCACAATGTAACTCAAAGGGGACCGAAAAATCTGGTAAAATAAGAACGGTGTTGTTGTCAACTTCTATTTGATGGAGATAAAGGCGGCCTCACCAAGCGTCTGTCCAAATAAAGGTCGTATCACATACAATCCGTTAGGGGGCCATAATGGAACTAAAATGTGGTATAAAACGCCGATAAAACGAAGCAAGACCATGGAAACTACGGATCGCGTAATCGGGAAGTAGGTGTTGGCCAATCACGAATCACAAAGAATCTTACTATCATCCATACTAATACCGGCAAATGGCCCGACACGACATAACCCAAGGACAAAACTCGATCTGTGAAGAAAATACACTTACGAGGTGCATCGAAAAACTGCTCATGCGAAGAATTAGGAGGACTGACCCCAAGATGTTCCATGTGCTCGTGTTGATGACGGCTATAAATAAGGATATCGTCGAAATAAACGGCGACACACGTCTTACAATCAATGAGCGTAAAGCCTGGTTCATCACACGCATAAAAGTACTCGGAGCATTCGACAAGCCAAAAGGCATTACCAACCACTCGAACAATCCTCGTGGGTCTTAAATGCCGTTTTCACTGTCTCCTACGGATACGAATTTGATGATATCCACTACGTAAATCCAATTTAGAGAAAACGGTTGACCCGCTCAATTGGTCCAACAAATCATCCAAACGAGGAATCGGGAATCGATAGCGGATAGTGATTTTATTCACCGCACGACTATCAACGCACATGCGCCAAGTGTTATCCTTTTTGGGGATAAGCAAAGCGGGGACAACACATGGACTTAAACTTTCACGAACTAAGCCCCTACGCAACAAATCTTCCACTTGACGGCGTAATTCTGCATGTTCATTGGGCTCATACGGTAATGCGGACGGTTAGGCAAGGAAGCCCACAGTAGAAGATCAATTTGGTCTTTGAATGTCTCGAAGTGGCGGGAGGCCCTGCGGAAGGTTCATAGGAAATTAATCAAAATTCTTTTAAAAGGGCGCACGATAGGTGGTATATCGGGTCTAGAACATCATGAAGTAGCAAAACAAAGGCTTGGGCACTGCGGATAACTCACGATTAAAATTAGTGCAAGATAAGAAAAGTATGTTGTCTGTAAGGGTGCCCGTTGATGGAACAGATGGGTGCAAAATAATTTTGGAGCCTCCAAAAATAAAAATGTATGTATTCGCATGGCCGTCATTATGCACAACACAACGGTCGAATTGCCAAGGGCGCCCCAAAAGAATGTGGCAAGCATCCATGGGCACGACGTCGCACCAAATCGTGTCGAGAATAGGTAGTACCAATAGAAAATGGTAATGATATGCGAGTTTTGATGATGACTAAATTATCGCTACAGTAGCCAAGCCAATTGATACGGTTTGGTCGCGCATGGTGACTAGGGATAATTTGGACACGGCATCTCAAGAAATAACATTTTCGCGAGAACCCGAATCAATAATAAATTTGCGAGACCTTTCCATTAATCGTATAAGTGGATCAAACAGGTGATGACGTTGGCGATCGGTGTGCCGCGCCGTGGAGCGATACGACGAACGACGAGCACCAAGGCAACGCCCACATCGCCCGTAAGATGTTCTTCGGGCGGGGATCGTGTGTCATCGTCGAAAATTGGAGGGCCGTCATAGGCCTCCAAGTCAGCCTCTGTGGTAAGAAACGCACGTCCACCACGGAACTTGGGACAAGTAGCCTGTTTGTGTCCGGGATCGCCGCAAGAAAAACAACGTCTAGTGGAAGGTTGTCCAGGAGTGCGAGCAGGGGAGGTTGTGTACCGTGGGGTGGGTCATCTAACCTCGAAGGTCCGCCGACGGTGGAAAAGGGGTGGTGGGTTGGCGGCGAGCAAATTGTCATTCTAGAGCAACGACGTTGATGAGCCTGGATACGGAAGAGGCGGGCTAAGCGATTTAGCATGTCTTGAATGGTAAGCGCAAACCCCCAATATATCGTGAAATGAGTTGATCCGTCGTTTCATTGATATCATTACGAGTAAGTAATCGGTAGAATTCGGTGGAGTATACATCCACCGTGCGCACCGCGTGCTTAGAAGTGATTGCAATTTTTGGTACAATGTGCGCTCATAATTAAATGGAAGGAATTCACGTTCCATATGTTTGCGAAACTTTGGCCAGGAATCAATTTTGGGTTTGCCTTGTCGAGATCCGGACACTTTGAGATGTTGCCACCACGATGATGCCCGACCACGTAAACGCGTGGCAATGAGAGAAACACGACGACCACCGGGTACGGCTTTGAAATCCAGATTCATCGATAGCATGAAGCGACCAATAAAAGCATCGGCATCTAAGTCTCCATGAAATTCCGAATATCCAACTTAAACCCGTTTCCCAACGGCGATCTTCATCCTGGCCGGAACCGCACGGGCGCCACAGAGCAAACGGGTTGTCGGCGGAAATGGTTTCATCATCGTCGGCCGGGTGGGTGAAAATCGTCACGACCCGCACGCCCATGTCGTCTAGGCAAACCAGCAAAGATGTCCATCCGGACCAGGTTCGCGCACGAGGAGAAAGCGCGCGAAACTTGATCGAAGAACGTCCTGGTGTTGAAGCGCCGTCGACGCTGGGTTTTGGGTTAAGGTCTCAACTTTGTTGGCGAAGAAGTGTAACTTCGTTCGCTCGTTGTCCATCCTGGCGGGAGGCATCGTGAGAATCGTTTCGTCTCTGGATACCAACCGACGCAAAGACAAGCGTGAAGAACACAAAGAACCCAAGTTTATTACGTAAAACTCAAAAGTCGCTCTATTTTTCATCATAAGAACCCTTATATACTAGGGTTAAGGACTCCAACAAGAAACCAAATCTTAATCCAAAAATAACAAAAACTTCCTACTAAACTTATACGCAACTACTTACTTGAAAATAAGACTCTAATTAAAATAAAATATCAATATTTTCAAATAATAAACTCCTTTATAGCTATAAAAATAATTCGTGTATATCATTATATAATTTCTTCGAGCTTCCCCGGACGAGTTGGGTGGAACTTTGCTAAGATAGTTAACGCGGTTTCATCTCCATCATATTCATAATTAAGTAAAATATATAAGATAACTATATATGTTTTAAGACAAATTTGCAACATTGTGTCGATTTGTATTAGTCGTGATCATATTACTCACATTAATTTCATGTCGAGTTCCTATATATCATGTGCCGTGATAGGATTATTGACACCCTATTCTAAATCAATAATATTTTATATTTTTCAATTTGGATCTGTTAGATAATATTTTTATTTTTGATTTAAAACTAAATCCCCTAGTTATAAGCCACTAATGGCTAAATTACCCACTTCCCTATTTTAGTGCATAACATGTGTTAGTGGTTTGTGTTTTGACTTCATTTATAAAAGGGATTTTTGGTTCCTTATAAATAATTACAATACATACGTACAGCTACATACTACTCAATCATCATTTTCTGCTCTTCATTTTATAAGACAAATTAATAGTGCTATTCATACGAAAACTACCATCAATTCTTTAAATAAAAGAAAGTAACGGCAGCCGAGTATTTCATATTTATTCCATTGTCTTGAGCATTGAGTTTACAAGTGGTTCGGGGTTCTCTTCGCTGCACACGATAGAATCAACGGGTTGTCGAATATTGGGAGAGGGACGTGCTATCAACAAATTTACCAGTGCAGTGGGGGTGTTTCCTCTTTAAAGAGAGCGCTACGGTGTGCTTCGACCCAGGTTATTCTAAACTTGACTCCTATTTAATTTTGGCTTGTTATTATTTTATTGTTGCTTGTTCCTAAATTAGTAGAATAATCCCTGCTTTGTTTGTGCTTAATTTTTCCAACGGGATCTGTTGGATGCTAAACATAATGTATGTTATTAGTATTGTAAATAAGGGACTTAGCTTGAAATTTCAATTTAAGAATTGGAGTTCCACCAAGAATTTTAGTTCTTTGACATATAACAACAAAAATTTTAAACTTATATGCATGCATCTTAGTTTCAGTTTTTTGGTGAACTTAAAAAGAAACATGCATGTTAAAAATAAGAAGTTTATTTAATTTCCTATACATTTCTTACTAAATTATTTTATTCGAAATCACATATTTTTTCTTAGTTTTTTTTTTCATTTTTCTTACTTAATTATATATAACGTCTAGTCATCTAAAAGCTAGAAATCAATGTGGTTCTTTAGTCAGCAACGCCTACTACTATCATGGAGAAAAATAAAAATTATTTATACCTTTTGGAATCAGGAAATACGGCTCTTAGTTAATGATGCAGGCGGAAGCGTAACGAGAACAAAAAACGCACACAAAAAACAACACGAAACTTCGCGAATAAACATAAATTGCAATGAAAAGAGATAAATCTCAAAACTTAATAATATTCAACTTAATAATATTCAATCTCCCTAAAAATAATAGTAAAACAACTATTTATATGACCAAACTAAAAATCCTAACTTAATTAGAAAATATTAAAAGATAAACAGAATAAAAGACTCTAAACACAAATCACTTCCTAAAATCCTGAAAAATATGTCATATCTCCATCATTTATGCCTGAAGGAAGTGAGAGTTTTGAGATCGCCGTCCATAAACATTTGTACGTTATATTTTTCGTCCGATTTTTTGTAATTAACCCAAACCTCGAGGGTATTTTTGTAATTATCCAAAATTTATACTCCCTCCATCCCAAAAAGATAGACCACTTTTATTTTTTCGTCCGTCCCAAATTATAGGCTCATTTCCTTATTGAGAGCATTAATTATACAACAATAGACTAAATTATCTCTATATAATTCACTTTGAATGATATAACATCATTTAATGCAAGGGCAAAATAGGAATAATATAGAAAAATTTATATCTCAATTACATTTATTATGTTTTTTTAATTTAGAATGAATTCTTATACTTGTCTATATTTGTGGGACGGAGGAGTATTAAATATAGAAAAAATTTGAAGTGCCTCTCAAAAAGCTAGCTGCTTCAGGACATTTTTCTTTTTAATAATATTTCGCATTTATTAAAAAACCTCATAAACATATATAATAGTTTATGACAATGCATCAAATTGCAGAAGTACTACTCCTAGGTGTACATGTTAATTAATTAGGAGGTAGCCATTGAAGCTCAATCCCATAAGGCCATGCATCAACACTTATTTCAGGCTTAAAATCCACCACGAAGTATAAGCGAAGCACCCTCCAACCCTAACCCTAATCCGACGCGAAGTCATCGACGAGTCCTTGAGATCGAACAACACAACGTGTTACGACACCCTACTCCTCAGCCACGCCCTCGCCTCAAATTCCCGCAAGGGCTCGTAGATGAGCAAACAGAGGCGAGAGTAGAATATTGTCGAGCAATTGAACAACATAACCGTATTACTCCTAGATATGTTGAAAGGAGAGTTATCGTTGATCCTGAACCCGTTCAGGTCGAGATCGGACGATAGGCAAGTGTTTTGCACGATGAGTGGCGGTTGGATAACGAGCCGGAGGCGTTAGGGTTGATCTTGAGGACTCTGTAGGAGAAGTTATCGGCCGAGATGAACTCTAGGGTGCCGTTGTTGCGATTGAGTTTGTAGTCGGGTTTTCCGCGATGCAGGCGGTGCTAAGAGGGTATGGTACTCGTGTGGTGCCACATTTGGGACATTCGTTGAGGGGAGACGCGTATGTTAGTGAGAAGAGGGTGTAGAAGATTATTAGAGCCAACATGTCTAGTTTTTGGTTGTTGAAATAAAATGGATAATATTAACACCCACAATCGTGTTTAATATATATGTGAGATTTAATTCATGGATGTTACTGAAGATTACGTTTTATTCAAAATTAGTTGTGAATTGTGATTAACAATAAAATTGTTTATACAGTGTTGTGATTATAGTAGAAAAATGTAATTGATTATAGCACATATTTGGCTAAATTGTGATTGCGATAATTTATTGTAATTGGGTCACACATATATAATGTACATACTTAATTAGTACTCATGTTTGTTACCATATTTGAAGAAATATAATACGGAGTTGTTATTTGAATAGTAACGCGATTCTTATGATTCAATGACCTTAAAAAACAGCATCAGTAATATTGTAATAAATACGAGCCAGTAAACATGTGTTGTAATCAAATCACACTTTTCTACTATAATCACAATGTTGTTTAAATAGTTTTACGGTAATTGGACTTTTACAGTGAACAGACACGGTAGATGCAGCCATATACACTTCAACATTCAAGAATTTGTAACACATAATATGTATAGGAGGTTAAATATATATGAGTTTTAGATTGCATTTTTCAAATTTGTTGTGATTCAGAATAAAATTATTTAAACAGTACTATTGTGATTATAGTAGAAAAATGTAATTGATTAGAGCACATATTGACTAAATTTATGAATATTGCGAAAATATATTGTAATTGGATCACACATATATAAAGTACATACTTAATTTCATAATATAAGACTGGCCATATAACCATTATAAATAACCACCCACATGGTATTCCCAAATCCACGAATTTAATTAGTAGAGATTGAAACATCCAAGCAAACAAAAAAAAAATGGCACTGAAATCTCACTCTCTTCCTTTGGCGATTCTCACAATTATGGTGGCTTTGGTTTCATTCCAAGCCTCCGCCGCCGCGTTGGCGGCAGGAAAGGCACCATTGTAGGCGATTATCAGCCAATCAAGAACCTGACGGACCCGTGGGTGGTGGAGATCGCCAGATTCGCGGTGGCAGTGCAAAACCATTCGTCTAATTCAACGTACACGTTGGAATTTGTGAGCATAGTCAAAGGAGAAATTCAAGTGGTTGCCGGCTATAATTACAAGCTGGTGATCTCCGCCAAGGACAAATCGGGGAAACCGAATAATTATGAAGCGATTGTTTACTCTAAGCCATGGGAGAAACTCTTGCGACTCATTTCCTTCAATGGATTAATACTTCAAGATTAAATATTAACTTGTGCCAATAGAATTTCCAATTGAAAAGCTATTTGTAATGGCTAATGCTAAGAAGAATTGGAATTTCAGTTTTCTAAATAATAAATAAATTTTAATTCAATTTGAATCTGTGTTGCATATTGTTAAAATTATGGACAAATAACTGGAAAAGTAATAAAAATGAAAATGTGCGATTATTTAATAAGTAATGCGATTAGTTTTGTAATTCAAACGTAATTTCAGTAATCTGATTACAGAGCATATTTGACATTTTAATTACTCATGTTTGCTAAAAAAAAAAAGGAAAAGAAAATTGGAGTTTCCTTGGTTTGTTTATGTTAGTTAAATATGGGACGGATATTAACGTCTTGGATACGCCCCTGAATGACAAATTTTGCCATCCTAGTGACGGTGATGGAGGAGATGAAAAATGCCCCTAGGGCGTCGAGCTGCACAACCGGAGGCTAGAACCGGGCGTATGCTTCCTTGTGCAAGAGCCCCCAAATTTTTGAAAACTCAATTAATTATATGTATATTTTATTTTAAAATATTAATTTTTAGTAATGAATATTTATTTTTATTGATTTAGCCCCCAAAATTTTTAACCCTCCCAAAACTAGGGGTCTAGCTCCGCCCCGGCTAGAACGACGTTGCAATTTGTCAAAGTCATCGGCGTAAGTGCCCCTAGGGTGACCGGTGTGTCGTATGAGTTTGTGATCTCGGCCAAGACTGGCGATAAATCCGGCAAGACAAATAATTATCAAGCGCTTGTTTCACAACCGTATCCCGACGCACCCTGAAGCTCTTGTACTTTAAATCATTATAGCCTTAAATAATTTATATTTGTATTGTAAATGGGAATCTATTCTGGAACTGAAGATCTCAATCTAGGAATTGGGGTTTCAGTTTTTGAGTTGCTAAAGGATCATGCATAATAAACTTTTGGTTTAGTCCTTTAAGTGGACATATTTAGAGATCTGGTCCTATTTTGTTTTGGACTTTGAATTTAGTCCTTTAAGTAGACAAAATTCAAATTTTTGGTCATGTTACCTTCTACAACAGGTCACTTAGAGGGCCAAAAATTCAGATTTAGTCCCAAAGATATTCCAAAAAGTCACTTTGACTGTTGTAGCGGTAGCGGGACCAAAAATCAATATTATCCACTTAAAGGACTAAATTCAAAGTCCCCAAAAAAAAAAAAAATAGGACCATTATCTCTAAGCATGTCAACTTAGAGGACTAGAAAAATAATTTTGTCAAACCAACAAAATCACTTCCATCCACTACTATGGACCTCGATTTCAAGAGTTTGGTCTCAGAAATGCATAATTTGCAAAATAGTCCTCTAAATGTATAAAATTTCAGTTTTGTACTAATTTCACTGGATTTCAATCCTGTAAGCGGCACATATAGTTCCCAATTTCCGGTAAAATTTGGACCAGAATTGAGTTTTTCATACAGTTACATGTCTATTTTCCAAACTGTGCATTTTGTAGGACCAAATTGGAGATGTTTATATGATTACATGACTTTCATGCAAACCATGGTTTTTTGCATAACCTTTTTTCTATTGCCCAATAGTTATATGACTATTTTGGCAATTTTATCGATTACTTGTTACATTTTGTGAAAATTGATAGAAACAAAAAGAATTCAAAATTACAATGATTATGACAATTTAATATGATATGATAACAAAATACTTATATTAACTTACTCTTATTATTATTACGATGGCAAGAACATGCATTGATAATCTGTTATTTAACCAATATTATAATTCAATTTAATTTCATGTCAGTCACTATAAGAAAATTTTTAGTTTACCTGGCGAATTTATACAAGAAGAAAATAATTTTGTTACTAAATTTTGCGATTACTTATAGAATACCGAAACGAGAATAAAAAATATTATTATTTTCTCAAATTATACCGACAGATCAACGACAATTTTTAAATTTACCGATAAATAATGTAGGTATTTACTAATTGTTTTAGATTCTATAGGTGGATATTTACCTACAACGATTTTACCAACACTTTACAATTATCTTAGTATTTACCTACAAATTTTTCGTATGTAAACCGAGTTTTTCTTGTAGTGAGTAATTATCTTATATAATTATATATAGAGCCTATTTTGTTGTTTATGTTTAAAAGTGAAAAAGAAAATAAAGTCTCCTTGTAATATGATTATGATAATATAATATGATATATATGATTAGAGTACGTAATACCTGTTTGCTTGCTCTTGTTTGTTACATTCACGTGAAAAGATATTGGTAATCTTATAAATGGCATATCGAATTACTGTAATTAATTCATGAATTCAATTTCAATAATATTATGTTATTATACAACATATTTGACTTCTCAAGTTTTTTTGTTATACTCAATTTAATTTGACCTTAGATAATTATTATAAATAGCAACGTATATGTCCATTTATCAACCATCACAACACTAGAAAACCAAAACATAAAAAGAAACTAAAACATGGCCCTCAAACTTTCATTCGTGTTTCTCTCGATTTTGGTGGCTTCGGTTTCACTCCAGGCCTCCGCCGCCGATTTGGGTGGTAGACAAGCCGCCGTTCCCGGTGGTTGGCCGGGAATCATCACGGACAACCCACGGATCGTGATGTTTGCAAAATTTGCCGTGGATGAGTATAACCGGGAGGCTAGAACGACAATACAATTTATCAAAGTGATCGACGCCAAAAGGCTTAAGTCGACCGGCGTGGCGTACAAGTTGGTGATCTTCGCCAGGGTTAGCAACAAATACGTCATGACTAGTAAATATGAAGCGCTTGTTTCACAACCGAATGGTTTCGGACCCCTGAAGCTCGGTTACTTCAGAGCATTACATGATTAGATAATTTATATTTGTAATATTACAAATGGAAATAAATTTCGGAACTGAAAGTTCAATTTAGGAATTGGAGTTTCAGTTTTTTGAGTTGCTAAACGATCATGCGTAATGAACTTTTGGATTTTAGTTGCTCTTCTATGCCCGAACTGTTAGAATTCAAGGGGTGAGTTCTTTTAAGTTTGTAGTGAGTGTTGTGCAGTGTTGGCAACACTTGAGGTGTCACCCAACGGAAACGATGTTTTTCAAATAGTTTATTTACTTTACCAATATCAAAAATAAACAAACCATAATAATAAGAACGAACATAGGATATGCAAAATTTGCACAAGTATAAAAATACTTAAGTGGCGCCAATAAGGCAAAAACTAAGAAGTAGAATGTTGATTACAAGAAATAAAGAACAAGACAAAGACTTCCCAATTATACTTGATCTTCAACTCAACCTTCTACCCTAAAATTGAGAGAAAAACTCGAACCTAACCTAGATTACAATTTGTCTCTCAAACAAACAAGAAGAAGCAAATTCTCTAAAGGTGTTGCAAAATGTGATACTGACACCACCAAACACACTAGGCACATTTCTTTCACTTCTTATATAAAAATGGACTCTCTTTGTAAAACTTCACTTTCTAGCTCTGGAATCCGTAAAAGTAAGAGAACAATTGATCGTAATCTAGGAACAACTTGTCTCTCAAAAATATCAACAAGAAGAAAATATTGAAGGAATGTGTTGCAAAAGATGAGACGTATATACACCACTAAAATACTAGGCACCTTCCCTTAAATCACTCTTGTACAAAATGATGGACTCTCTTTATTTACGTATTTTTCTCGACAATCCACACTAAAAACGTGCAGCTCATTTCCTCTTTATAGATCAATCAAATACCCGCAAAAGAGATCATGCAAATAACTCCCAAGTAAATGGGTTAGTGGGGAGGTTAAGGGGATAGTGTCCTAACAAAATAGGACTCGGTTCCTACTTTTGCTCAACTCCCAAAACCGATTTTTCTTTATCTCCAATCCGGAGAAATAAGCCTGCAAATTAATTTGTACATTTTGTTCCGAAATAGACAAAATAATAAAGCATAAACAATATTAAATTATTAGAGTTTTGACCAAATAAGTCAACTCTAACATGAATAATAATAATAATAATAACAATAATAATAATAATAATAATAATAATAACTACTTTTCACCGATTGTGGTAGATGGAGTCACTCGAACATTCGAATTGAAACATGTGTATATATGTAGATCATCTACTTTTCACTTGACGGTGTGGTAGATGGAGTCACTCGAACATTCGGAATTGAAACATGTGTATATATGTAGATCATCCTGGAGTCTAATGTGACGATGTATGACATGCGCAAAGCTACCTCATCTCGGAGTGATCTGTTAAATTGGAGTTGGACCGCACCGAAAATTCAATCAAAAGTCTAATTCATATAGAAAAAAATGAGTCAAATTTAAAAATCCAATAAACTTTCTTGTATTGGCTCAAAATATTAAGAATTACCTGGTTGGGTTAAGGTATTGGCTCAAAATATAAAAAATCCAATAAATGATCGTCTTGTTTATTATGTACAGAGATATATGTTCCAAATTTGATAAATGAACAGTTTTTTAGAAGTATTTTTCGAATTAATTTTTGCATATAAGTCTATTCTATAATAATAATAGTTATTTGGTGATTAATTTAGAATATATTTTTTTGAATAAATTGCTTATCCAAAACGTTTATTTTAGAGAAACCATAATTGGAGATTATAAAAACCCGCAAAGAATTGTTGTAAGGTACAACCTTCATATTTGCCTCATTTTTCTATTCTTTTTTTCAAATATCGGTCCAATATTCGCCGTGCTAAAATGTAAAGAGTCTCTGACCGTACTGGCTAGAAATCCTGCTATACCCATATTGATGTATGAATCTATTTCATTTCTAATTTTTGGTTTCTAGTGTTGGAAATTTATTTTTGAAAAGTTATTAGTTTTCGTGTGGAGAATGAAAATATATTTGTTGTTTGAATTTCTATTATGCTATATATAATTGTGGAAATTAAAATTTTTTTAATTAGTTGGGAGTAATGATTGGAGGGAGGAAACGAATTTCAAAGAAACTGAAAGATACTGGATTCGAACCCCACTCAATGCACTTACAAAAGATGAGCAATACCACTTGAACTACAAGCTAGTGGTTGTGGAAATTAAAATATTTTTTTATTTTCGTTTTATCTTTTTGATAACTCAACTTTCGGCTTACGTCCCGACTATGCCGAAGACAATAGTTCTTCGCTCTTCACCAACTCACATATGCATTAGGGAGCAATTTGATGGAGTATGGATTTGAACCCCTGGACCCCACAATTTCTTGTGGTGGCGGTGGGCTAAGCCCCCGGTTTGTGGAAATTAAAATATGTTTGATTATAGTTTTTGAAATGTATTTTTTACATAATTTGCGTGATTGTGGTGAAAAATATTTGGTTACAGTTTTAGTTTTTAAAGTGTACTTTTACATATATTTGCATGATTGTTGTAAAAAATTATTTGTTTCGGTTTCCAAAATTTTATTTCCATGAAAGAGTAGAAACTGAAACAATTTCACTTCCACTGAGAACTTGCCCTAATAAAACAAACATAAACGAAAAGGAAAAAAACCCAACAAAATCACTTCAATCCATTGCATTGTTCCTCGATATCATGACAATTTATGGTCCAATAAAATGCATGATTTGCAAAATAATCATATCAATATATGATAATTTTAATATTAGTACTAATTTCACCGAATTTCAATCATGTGAGCAACACATGTAGCTTCCAATTTTCGGTTAAATTAGGACCAAAGTGGAGGTTTTTCATACAGTTACAGGACTTTTCCAAACTATGCATTTTATAGGATCAAAATTGAGATGTTTGTATGATTATATTACATGACTTTATGCAAAACATGATTCATGCATAACCTTTTTCTATTGTCCTATAGTTATATGACTAATTTTGCAAGTTTATCGATTACTTGTTACAGTTTCCGAAAATTGTTAAACCAAAAAGAATTCAAAATTACAGTGATTACGACAATTTAATATGATATGAGTACAAAATACTTAGTTACTTAATCACTCTCTTATTAATTATTACAGTGGCAACAGCATGCATTGATAATCTGTTATTTAACCAATATTGTAATTCAATTTAATTTAAGCAAACAGTTATCTTATTATACATAGAGCATATTTTATTGTTTATGTTTGACCAAAAAAAAAAAAAAAATAAAGTTTCCTTGTAATATGATTATATGATAATAATATAATATGATACGATTACAGTAATACAAGTTTACTTACTCTTGTTTGTTACATTCACGTGAAAAGATATTGATATTCTTAAAAATGGCATATCGAATTACTGTAATAAAATTCAATTTCAATAATATTATGTTATGTTATTATACAACATATTTGACTGTCTAAGTAAGTTTGTTTTTGGCTCAATTTTGACCTTAAATAATCATTATAAATAGCAACTTATATGTTCATTTCTCAACCATCACTGCACTAGAAAACCAAACCATCAAAAATAAATTAAAACATGGCTCTCAAGCTTTCATTCGTGTTTCTCTCGATTTTGGTGGCTTCGGTTTCACTCCAAGTCTCCGCTGCCGATTTGGATGGTAAACAAGGCCCCGTTCGGTGGTTGGCCGGGAATCGACCCCGAACGACCCCACGGGTCGTGGAGTTTGCAAAATTTGCCGTGGCAGAGCATAATCGGGAGGCTAGAACAACATTACAATTTGTCAAAGTGATCAACGCAAAGGTATTCCGTCATTCGGCAAGGCGTATAAGTTGGTGATTTCTGCCAGGGTTAGCAACAAATCTAGCACCACGAATGAATATGAAGCGCTTGTTTCACAACAGAATGATATAGGCGGACCCTTGATGCTCGTTTACTTTCATAGATATGATTAGATTTGTATCGTAAATGGAAATAAATTTCCGAACTGAAAGTTCAATTAAGAAATTGGAGTTTTAATTTATTGGAGTTGCTTAAGGATCATGCATAATAAATTTTTGGATTTTAGTTGCTCTTTAATTTTATGCCGGCCGAATACCAGTGGCTTTCCTTCATGTTTTATATACAAGCATTGGGTTTGCACTAGCTACTTTGACGCATAATTAAAGAGAAAAAAAAAAAACAAATAAACAAAATCACTTCAATCCACTGCACTGGATCTTGTGAATTGAAACATCATATGATATATTGCAAGAAATAGAAGATCGTCACAGTTGCACAAAAAAATAATTGATTACCCAAAAATGGTTCTCATAATAACAACAACAACAACAACAACAACAACAACAACAACAACAATAATAATAATAATAATAATAATAATAATAATAATAATAATAATAATAATAATAATAATAATAACTTTCCTTATGTGATCCTTCCACCACCCCGCTTATCTTTCCCTCAAGTGATTCTTCGAAGCTATGAAGTCTAGGACAATTATGGCTCGTGGATCCTGAGCCGACATTCCACGTGCCATTATCAAAAGATACTCGAGCACGTGCTAAAACAACAACTAACTATGTCATTCGAAAATCTTCTAGAAATAGAAACCCTTCGTTTAAATTGCATTTTTAAGTTATTTTTGTTTTTCTTTATTCAAGTTTAACATTATTTTTCATTTGCTATCCGATCGGCTTGTGACCACAACCTTTTCTTTCCTTGTATATATTTTTATTTATTTAAAATAATAATAATAATAACTTTCCACTAACGGTATGGTAGATGAAGTCACTTTCGAACATTGAGGAATTGAAAATTGTGTGAATATATATACTATACCTATATATATAGAGAGATAAATACACTTACCCATCCGAACTATCTTTGATTTTTACACTTTACCCTCCAAACTTTACCTCGTGACACTTTGCCCCGAACTATGAAAATCGTTACACTTTACCCTATATAGACAATTTTGCCCCTAGGTTTTATTCTTTTAAAACAATAGTTCAAGTTATCCCTTTAAACTCTATTTTGTGGCAATCTACTACATAGTAATAAATTTATTGCATTAATCATTAATCATGAAAATTTTACTCCATAAACAATTTGCTTTGGATTTTTCGAGAAATAAGAACCGGTTTTTACGAACTTGTTTTGTTCGTGGCATTGTTACACCTACTTAGATCCATCTCTATTCAAAAGTTTTAAATGGATCATGTCGGGTTTCGGCTATAAACTCAACAAGACGTCTTTTATCCGATTTTATTTCAACTATTTATCCGTATACAAATTGGGTCTTTAGATCGAAAATAGAAATAGTCCATTACGACCATATCGTGCCCAACGTCTTCCGTAAAATTAATAAATCCCTTAAAATTCATACCTCTTTTGACCAAAACAAGATGCAGGGTTAAGTGGTTCGCAACGCCACCAAATCGGAAAATTCACGCCCCGGATCGTTTGACAAACGACTCACTCACTTCAACCTCACCCTCGGGGAAGATGATCTCGCAAGTTATCCGACTCCTTCGAAAACCGCTCAGATGACCTTGGTTCGTTTCCTACTCCAAGGCGTAAAGTAATTCTTCAAAGGGGATGAATTAATAGAACATTATGAACACATGTTGAAGTAGAAAGCCTCTTTTTATTAAGAACTTATAGAAATATTTATTACATTAGTAATCTCCTTTGGGAGGAGAATCTTGGTTTAGCCTCTCATAGTTGAGGCTTGCACTCAAAACACATAAAATTTGAAAACTAAAAACACTCAAAAATATTACAAATTTTTCACTCGACTTTATTATAAGAAAACTAAGGAAAATGTTCGATGTCCTCAAACTTCCTTCAAATCCTGCATTTTATAGAGGTAAGTCCCAGGACTTCAAAGGCGGACTTCAAATCTTGTTGATATATATGACGTCTCCGCTTACGTCATATCCCACATTATTGCCTCGCCACCGGTTTTTCTTTTTCTCCCGCGTGACTCGGCCCATGTGATGTTTGTCGGGAATCTTTTAAAAATTTGGTTTACGTGGTCCCCAGGATAACGCGTTTTGTGAGTGGGCCCTTATCCTTTCTAGTTGCATGATCTTGTCGGTCGGGTTTGGGTCGGAATCCTTTCACAAACTCGGTTCCTTTTGTTCGGGGCATGCTTGACAGATCCTGGCCGACCCACCGGCCAACATGCGCCATGTTCTGAAATTTCCGATAAGTTTCTTTGCTTGCTTAGGAATCTTGTTTTCCCAGAGAATTCTTTTTTGGTCTCGAAGAGTTCTTCGCAAACCCCGTGGTTGATCCGGTCATCGAATTCAAAATGAAAGATCCATTCGCCGAATGCGGAAGAACTTGAATTGATATTTGACTTTGTCCATTTCGATTAAACAAACCCAAAGACCCCATGCTCGCCTCAGTAGAAGCTTTGTCTTGAGAAATGCTCCTACTAACATCGGTCCTTCTTCCTAAATGAAGCCTTAATATATTTTAAAGCATTTCCATCCGGTCTTCTTAGCTTAATGAAATGAAAAGCTTCATTAAAGCATTTCTTTCTTTGGTTCGAGCGCACGATAAAAATACAATTCCAAAATATCTCCTCCGGCCAAGTGTGGATTATTGGCCCAGGTCTCGTAAATCGCTTTCCCCATCCATTTCGGTAATTTTGAGATTTACGAATCCTAGTGACACGGTATAGATTGAAGCTAAAGCTCCAAAAGTATACCATTCTGTACTTCATTTGGATGACTTCCGGTTTCATCCAAACTCGGGATACTTGCCGAGATATCAACCATTGTTTTCTCTGGGTTAATACATTGTCTTGTAACTAGTTTCTCCCATTGCCTCTAATATACCTGCATAGGAGAAATCTTAATCTCGTCGGTTTGAACCTTAGATTTGCACATGCTGGGCCTAAGATTCAACTCTCCTCTTTTACCCCGAGAGGTCTTGGGTTGACTTGAAGACTCGGGTTGTGACAGGAGCTTCAACATTAAATTCTGATTTGTACACCCTCGGAGATGCATCACCGCAACACTTGTGATTATGGTACTTGAATCCATAACCTCCGGGTTAGAGCCCCGTACTCTCTTGGCCCCTTTTTGCACCGTAGGAGATGCGGCTGGAAGAGAGGCCTTGTAGTGCTAAGAACAATTGTCCTTGAGCGAACCGGCATGCTCGTATTTGACTAGAAACGGATTTACTCAGTCGACTGTTGAAGTCGTCCAACAACTTCGTATTGAGACATAGCGTCCTAAAATCTCGTTCTAGACTCTCCAGGTTTTCCCTGAGATGTCTTACTCGTTTAAGGACTTCACAAGAACGCAAGCGCGTCTTCCATCTCGTGTCAAGAAATCGCAAGAATATTTTCATGAGATTTTATAATGACAATATCATAATAATAATATTGACATTCAGCTTGCCATCTAAGTAATCGAGCCTTTTCTGGTTTTGATTCAATTTTATTTTTCGGAAAAGCCTTGACACTTGAATTATCAATTTTTAAAGTAAACTTCTTAGCCAAAAAATAACGGCCATTTTTTAAAAGCCTTCTCGATTTTGCAAAGAATTCTTTCTCATTGATACCCATCTCGCTTGTTTCAGGGGTGTGAATAAACCGCTGCAATATCTGCGTAGCACTTCTTCATTTGGTGTGACCTTAGTAAGAATCACCCTTCACCAATCATCACCGGCATCTGTGTAAAGAACCAGTTCATCCTCGTCTTGGGGAATGATAAGTGTGAATTTTGCATGTGTTTCGATGTGTATTTTAGCTATAATGATAAGTAAACATGCATATACTCGCGTTAAATGTTACATATTCACTCCTTGTGGAAAAGATATTACACTTTGCTTATTTTGTAGGAATTTCATGATATTTGAAGCTAATTGAATAAGAATACGAGGAAAGCAAAGTGGAAACACGGAGAATTGAGTGGATATACGAGAAGTGAAGCCTAAAAGAGCGAAAGTTGAGCGTTCACGGAAGAAACAGGGGCACACGGGTTGGGCGTGCCTCAAGACACCACCCGTGCACCCCTGTATAAGGTTGATTCTTGCTGCACATGGCGCACGGGTAGCCCATGCATGGGCGCACCACCCATGCGCCTACAGAGAGTCGGGGATATCTCACCGGAGTGGCGCACGGGTAGGCGTGCTCCAACGCACCACCCGTGCGCCCTACGAGAGTTGGGGTATTCCGGCCCGGTGGCGCACGGGTAGGCCGTGCTCGACGCACCACCCGTGCGCCCTACATAGAGTTGGGGTATTCCGCGGGTGGCGCACGGGTAACCCGTGCGTGGGCGCACGACCGTCGTCTGTATGAATCCCATAATCTACGCATTAAGCCCTAAACATGATGGGGAGTATAAAAAGGCTTTTGGGGGCCGCACACTAGGGGAATCGGACATATTTTGGGATCTACAACACAAGACAAGGGTCTATTCTTGGAAGAAGACATCAAGGAGACAATCGGGTCGCATCGGAGCTTAAGGAACGGAGATATATCGAGAGATTGTCGACTTTCCTAAGTTTTTCTTGCCTCTCTTTTAGTTTCAATCTTTCATTTTAGTTGTAATGGCTTTGAACAATTTGTTTATGAGTTGTTTAGAAATCATGTGTAGCTAAACTCTTGAGATTTCCGGGTTTTGGAAGTAGATTAATGAACTCTTGTTGGATGTTTTAATCTTAGTTGAAGTTATTATCTTAAAGCCTATTTGAGTATTTTGAGCTTATTCTTGTTTTATCACTTGATCAATGATTTAACTTGTTTGATATATTGATTCATAATTCGAGAGATGAGTTTCAATATTAGATCTTGAATACTCGACACAACTATTTGCATGAATCGAGAGGTTTGTAGATGTTTGTGAGGATATTTGATCTTTTACACTTTTGGGAGTTGAATGCTTCATGTTGAGTAGAGATGCTAGCATAAGTATTTCAATCTACATTTTATATGCATCTCGAGAGAGAGGATAAAATAGTTTTGTGATCGTCTTATAGGAATATTGATAATAACTTTGGCTTTGATTTAATCGGACAACAAGAGGATTATTAATCGAAACCCTTAACTCGAAATCCATTCCATTATCTTGATACTTCTATCATTTGTATTATCTCAATCTTGTGTTTTAGTGATTTAAATTGTCTTAATCTCAATACAACAATCATCAAATTTCGATCGTCTAAATAAAAATAAGACTATCTTGGTTCAATACTTAGCATATTAATTTATTAGTCTCCGTGGATACGACCTTGCTTACCCTATTCTATAAACTACACCGTACACTTGCGGTGAAGCTAAAAATAAGGCGAACAGGGAATCGCAAGTTTTGGAAGCTTTTTACAAACTTCTTTAAGTTGATTAATTCCTTCTTGATGTTCATCTTCCCGTTTGAATCTGCTTCTTTTTTTAAGTAATGGGCTAAACACCTTCCTCGTAGTATGCTAGATTGTTAATAAACATTCCAAAGCAAAATTAACGACTCGAGAAAACTCAAGTCGCTTGTCTTTTAGTGTATCCGGAAATCCTGTATCTTTTCCACATTATGTTTCTATAGAATAATTCCAGATTCATCGATTTCAATTCCGAGGAATTCAATTTGTCTTGTTGCGATTACGCCTTCTTTTCCGAAAGCACTAATCCTTCTTTATGACAAACATCCGAAAATATTTCCAAATGTTTGAGATGCTCCTTCATGTTCTTTGATGCGATTAGAATGTCGTCGATATACACGAACATAAAACCGAAATAATCTTTGAAAAGATTATCCATCTTTCTTTGATATATCCGGGGTGCGTTAGCCAATCCCATAGGCATCACGTTCCAAATATAGTGTCCCGTGGTGTGTAGAAAAGTCAAACTTCTTACTTTCTTCCTCCATCTTAATCTGGTAGAATCCGGACTTGCAATCGAACTTTGAGAATATCTTGGCACCTTTGATACGATTAACCGGATGTTCTGGCTCGGGGATATAGTATCCGTCGAACTCCAAAATGTTATTAATCCCTTTGTAATTAATAACAAGTCTTGGTTTTCCTCTTTTGATTTCTCCATGGTTTTAACTAAGAATCACGGATCTTTGTATGGAGAAACTCCTGGTGAAATTAACTTAAGGTCAAGATGTTCCTTAAGTATCTTTTGCATATCCTCACGATCTTCCTAGTTCATAAGGATTGGTTTGAATCTTACGAACTCATACTCCTTTCCAGGTTTAACCTTTAAGGAAGCTTTAAGCTCGTTCTAATCCCACCAAGCCAAAGGATCTTCATTGTAATTCCTTTGGATCTTCTTCTTGATATCCTCGAGTGATATTTGTTCCTCTATGGTTACATCACTCGTGGATTCTCCATTAGACTCATCCATAATTCTCGCAATGGCTTCGGGTGACTCGTTCTTCTCCTTGTACTGCGAATGAATACAAGTTATTATCCCATATCTTGATCCTTCGGATGGAACCAAATTGTCTATAGGATAATAAAGCTTCACCAAATTTCCTTCGATCCGCCATTTTTGGATTGCGAAGTTTGGCTTCATCACCACGCTTTCTTTGCGAAAATTAATGGGCATTTTTCTCAAAATGCTTCCGATCTCGGACAATAATCTTATGATCACATAAGGTTGTGAAAATAAGTCTTCTCATCTCGTTCTCTTGTGTGAACCGCTTGAATGTTTGTAGGAAATTGTTTCCCGAAAAAATATCTTTGTATCATGGAAATAGATTGGTGGCGTCTTTACTTTGTACCATGGGTGCTTGCCCGCTCCTCCGATCATTATTTACGCTTGTTTAATTCCTGTTAAGGATAAGAATCCTTTTAGAGAAATCTCTTCCTGCAATAGCTGGTAAATCTTCTCCAATTTCTTTAGGAAAAACATCCGGCTTTGCGAAAGACATATTCCGACTGAATCAATATAGGCGGCGAAATACTCGGCCTTGTATTCAAGCATATAACATTCCAATAGAAATGTATATGGAGAATGGACTAGTGGTCATCGATTACTCAGTATCTTTTATTAGCCACTGTGAACTCCATTCCGTCTTGTAATCTTTCCCAAGGTTTATGCTCCTCAAGAAATTCAATTCCCGTATTAATTGTTCTCGGGATCTTTCCCGCAACTCATGTGATAGTAAGCTCAATTTCTCCTATCTTCAAACTTCCTTGATACCTTCCAACGATTGGTTGTTGGAGATAATATAGAACATCACAAGGAAAAATATTATCCTTTTGAGTGATGTCGAATATTACTTCAACCTCTCGCCATCATTTTTCTCGACATTTCGGCTCTCCCGTTGTTTTAAAAACATCGGGGATGCGCCGAATCGTATTTGGTCTCCTTTCTTCCCAACGGCCGCTACTCACCATTTTGTCTTCTTTGGAAAGACATCCTTCTAGGCTCAACTCGAGACTCACTTTTGTTGAAGACTGGTTGATCTTGAATTATCATATCAATCTCCTTAATAGTTGGAGATGCAATGATTTCTCGTAACACCACCCTGGCAAAGTCCTCAATGATTCTTGGGACTTCAATAAATTCCTTTCTCAAGAATACTTGAATGATGGGTATTCGAGAGAGCATATGAAATCTTGTATGTGATCGAGTAAGGCTGTTTTCCTTCTTTCATCAAATCGATTCTTTTGAAATCTTGATGAAGGGTTAGGACTCTCAAGTCTCGAGCTCCCAAATTGTATGCAATTCTAGGATAGACATTAAATGCCAATTTCCCCGCATACAAATTTCAGAATCGCTCCAAGGCATGAATCCTTGAGATGCGATATTCGCTTGTCAAAGACAAAAAGATTAAGAGGCGAATCTATTCCTTCTTTGAATGTTGCTTTAATAATTACTCTTATGGCTCGATATGAATCCATGAGAGTGTATTTGCAACTTCTCTTTTAACTTTGCTTTTGATCTCTTGTATTTCTCTAATAGGGACCAACTGCATCTCGATCGAGTTACTAGTAAACTCCATCGAATAGCAAATTCTCCTAAGTTGTTACCACCAATGGATAATTTGGTGTTTTCCTTCTGAAACCCAATTTTATCCAATGCTTTTTCCATAGCTCCAATTGTAAATCCCTCATAGACTTGAAGCTTTGGATCTTCCTTCATGATTCTCATAAGAGTTTTATGAGAAACCGTCGTGTGAGAGAGGAATCGACATATCCTCCCCGATTGTCTGTTTGAAGAATTTCTTCTTCACTGATTATGAAATGAGTCACTTCCATCATCGAGAATAGATCTTTTCTTCATAGATGCTTTCATCCGAGGAATATCCTCGAATTGATACACATGTATTAAATCGATAATAGGCAGCTTCTTCGATTTCTCGGTGTGGCCTCGAACTCGTCCGACTCCTCATTTTTGATTGTCCGGGCAATCCGTTGAGATATGCCCTCTTGCTCCGCATGTCCAAGAATTACAATCCTTGAAACTTTCATTAGCTCTAGTGTGAGCACGCCCGAAAGTTTTTCTCCTGGATTCTGCCGTACTTGCTTGATTAGAACCTCGATGATGAGGCTCTACTCCCCGCTTGGTCTTTGTCTTTGTCCCGATTTATAACCGGGCTTTTTGTTTTGACCGAGAAGCTTCTAGGTCTCCATGAAGACTGCTTTTTTTGTTGCTTCTTCCTCGGCGGTATGGATGGCTTCTCTCCTTCTTCTTCTTGTGCCTCCTTGGTTGACCTCCCACAACTGTTGGGATATCATTATCCACGCAACATAGAGGAATCGCTTTGTTAATTCATCTTAATCTCTTGTAATTCTGTGCGGAGTCGCTTGATAGCACCATTCGGATAACTTGGCCTTTAGGAAAGACATTTTTCTCGCCCACGTTTCAACTTCAGCTCCACCCTTGTATTCCCGATAAGCATTTCTCTCCAGGGGACTCGGGATCTTGGCAAACAATAGTTGTGCGGCTTCTTTTCCTCAATCTTGGATTTCCACCGGTATTCGATGAACAACTTGATATATTCGTCAATATGACAAATATCCAAGAACTCAAGGCTATAGAGGGCTTGTTTATATTTCTTTCTTTTTCATCCTCTAATCCTCGAAATAACCCGTGCCGATGAATTGGATTTTGAATAGTTTTGTCATACCATCGACAATTCCTTTAAGTGATTCCCTGATGTGGCCGAACTCTTCGTACTAGCATCGGTCATATCCCGAGCAATCTCCATCGATCCTTCAAGACTCATTTCAAGGAGTAAAATGAATGAATCCTTTGTAAGATCGAGGGTTCTCAACTGAAATTCTCATAGTCAAGCCCATTCATCAATGAGAACTTCTGCTTTTTAAAATCGGGATGTCCAGTTTAACATCAACCCATACGGATGTATTGGGTCGAGTGTGATCTTCCATAAGGTGCCGATAAACATTCGGCCTTCCCGTAGGTTATGCAGTTCCCGCAAGAGGGTTTCGACCTCCTATCCCCGAAAGTGGATCACTCCCCGTCGTGAAATCCCGGTGGCATCCTCTCGTCCCGAGCTCCATGATGTGACCCGTCTTTCTTCGACGTTATGATTAATCGGTGGCGGTGGTGGAGGAATTGGTCTACCTTGTGGGTCATAGGTAACCAAAGTTGATTCCTCACTGCGTTCATCTTTAAATCTACAATACCTAATCCCACGAAGGATTCTCTGGTCATGTAGATCTTTAAGATTCATCTTTTCAATATCCATATTTTTTTAATTTTTGATGGATTTTCCTTTGATTAGAGCAATGAGCTTTTCCTCATCCGTCATTTTTCGTATGACTTCGGTTGGTTTCCCCTTTTGGTGTAAATAGGGTATTGTCCCAAAATCAATCGTTTCTTCCTCCCATGAACTTGGCCTGTCCTCCAGGTTCTTGATTCGTTTCAATATCATGAAGGAGTTCAAGAGTTTCCTTCGATATTTCACCATCGTCTCCATCTCGTTCGGATCGATGAACTTGTCTTGGTAAATGAATATGGCGGTTGCCATAATTCTCGCCGTCTTCTCGATTTCTCTAAGATCTTTGGAGATCTTAGATTTGTCCTAAGTATCTCGTTCCACTCTGGTACTCCATCGAATCATTGTTCTCGATGAGAATTTTCATGAACCGTTTCTTGAAGGTTCATCAAGTGAACATATAGGTCTGGTTAAGCATCCAGAATCGCTTATAATATTCTGCTCGCATTTTGCATTGCCTTAAGGTTTCCCCGTCGGCTCTGCCCGCTCCTTTTCTTCATGTTGGTATTCCCGATATGAAACCTGTCAAGGTGTTCTTGTGCATACATCGTCAATATTTGACGATATGTCTGTAAAGGGTACATCTCGGACATCGGTCCGGATCCATGATCTCGGAGTAATTTCTCCTCACCAATTGTTAATTACATAAATATAATAAATTTAACTAAAAGTTCTTAATAAACCTGGCTCGATACCATTTTCGAGGATCGCAAGACCATGAGGAGTAAATGTAGATCATACAATAAAATTTATGGCATAGGTGGTAAAGTGCAACAACTTTGAAGTTTAGAGGGTAAACGTAACACAACTTTCATATAGCTAGGGGTAAATACGTAATTTAAGGCAAAGTGTAAGATTTTGCATAGTTGGGAGGGTTAAGTGTAACGATTAAAAGTTCGTATGGTTAAGTGTAAAACTTGAATAGTTTGGGGGTTGAATGTTTTTATCCCATATATATATCATCCTGGAGTCGATGTGATGTATGAATCTATTTTCATTTCTAATATTTGGTTTTACGTATGATACGGGCTTTGCCATATTAAATAGGATCAATACAATTTGGGAGGCGTGCTCCAAAATGAATAATTAACCTAAGTTCATGTGTTAGCTAGGGTTTTAGCTTGGATTGGTAAACATGCAACCCTAATTGCCAACCTATAAATAGCTCACAAAAAGGGTGCATCATGTTAGAATCCCAATAAATACATTTGATATACTGTTCTATTTTACATATATTCTCTCTCTAGAGCAATCCTGACTTGAGCGTCGGAGTGAGTACGCTGGAAAATCCTTCTGACATTGGAGCTTGGTTTTATTGGACGACGGGCATTCCTAGACCGACCAAAGTGGAGGTTTTTCATACAGTTACAGAACTTTTCCAAACGGTGCATTTTGTAGGTAGGACCAAAATTGAGATGTTTGTATGATTATATTACATGACTTTTATGCAAAACATGATTTTTGCATAATCTTTTCTATTGCCCTATAGTTATATGACTAATTTTGCAATTTTATCGATTACTTGTTACGATTTTGCGAAAATTGTTAAACCAAAAAGAATTCAAAATTACAGTGATTACGACAATTTAATATGATATGATTACGAAATACTTATATAGTTACTAATTACTCTTATTATTACAGTGGCAACGGCATGCATTGATAATCTGTTATTTAACCAATATGATAATTCAATTTAATTTAGGTAAACAGTTATCTTATTATACATAGAGCATATTTTATTGTTTATGTTTGACAAAAGTGAAAAAGAAAATAAAGCTTCCTTGTAATATATATGATTATGTAATATAATATGATACGATTACCTTAATACAAGTTTACTTAGTTTTGTTTGTTACATTCACGTGAAAAGATATTGATAACCTTAAAACTGGCAAATCGAATTACTGTATAATTCAATTCAATTACAATAATATTATGTTATGTTATTATACAACATATTAATTTGACTGTTTAAGTTTGTTTGTTTTTGGCTCAATTTTGACCTTAAATAATCATTATAAATAGCAACTTATATGTTCATTTCTCAACCATCACTGCACTAGAAAACCAAACCATCAAAAAGAAATTAAAACATGTCCCTCAAGCTTTCATTCGTGTTTCTCTCAATTTTGGTGGCTTCGGTTTCACTCCTAGCCTCCGCTGCCGATTTGGGTGGTAAACAAGGCCCCGTTCCCGGTGGTTGGCCGGGAATCGACCCGAACGACCCACGGGTCGTGAGGTTTGCAAAATTTGCCGTGGCGGAGCATAACCGGGAGGCTAGAACGACATTACAATTTGTCAATGTGATCAACGCACAAGGTCTTCCGTCATTCGGCGCGTCACTCAAGTTGGTAATCTCAGCCAGGGTTAGCAACAAATCTAGCACGACGAATGAATATGAAGCGGTTGTTTCACGACCGAATGATATAGGCGGACCCTTGATTCTGGTTTACTTCATAGATATGATTAGATTTGTATCGTAAATGGAAATTAAATAAATTTCCGAACTGAAACTTCAATTTAGAAATTGGAGTTTTAATTTATTGGAGTTGCTAAAGGATCATGCATAATAAATTTTTGGATTTTAGTTGCTCTTTTATGCCGAATACCAATGGCTTTCCTTTAAGTTTTAATTTAATTTGTAGCCAAACATTGGATTTGCACTAGTTTGACGCAAAAAGCGGGGACAAAATCACTTCAATCCACTGAATTGGACCTCGATATGAGTTTGGATATTGTCAACTGAAACATAATGTCATATATTGCAAGAAATAGAAAATCGTCATAAAAGATCGTCATAGACGTTGCACAAAGAAATAAGCTTATAAATTGATTATAAATAGTCATTAGATTAAGAGTAGGTCTTTCGTAGGACCGCGAAATACGGATTCTACAAGGTGTTGGAATATGGCCCAATTCCTATTGGCCCATTTCCTCATTTGTCCAGCCCCATTTGAGACCAAGCCCGAAGCAACCAACCATTCCTTCACCCGAGCAACCCGACCGAGATTAAAACCGCGGATCCTCTTTATGTCATCCTAACCGTCCATTTTGTGGTTTTAATCCACACCATTTGTTCCCCACTTAAATACCCATTTATCTCCAAACCCTAAAGGAGATAATCGTAGCACTCAACAATTATTCTCTCATCCTCTCTCGACTTGCGGCGATTTTGTGTTCTCCTTCAAATCCCATTGTCTATTTTGATTCTCTGTGAATCTTGTGTGAGCTTGGTGCCTTTGTGAGTTGTGTGTTCGATTGAGCTTGTGAGTCACCGTTCGTTTCGAGGGTTTGGATATTTCGGTTTTTCGGGCTTGTTTCTCCCAGGTGGGTTTCGGTGATTCGAAGGGTTCGGACGGCGTTGGGGTCTCGGTGGTGGCCAACCTTGGGTGCGCTGTTTCTCTTCGGCGGTGAGGGGACCGCTACACACAACCCGAGCCTACCTTGAGGTTGTCCATCTCATTGCGATCCGGAGCTTTAAGCTCGACTCGAAAAATCCGGTGATACCCTTCCTTTACTTTACTTTCGCTTTTAGTTCTTTTTTTAGAGTTTTTTTGATTTCTTTTTGCCTTGTTTGGCAAATGTTTGGTCGGATAAAAGGCAGCCCGGTTCATCGGTTCCGGCGTATAAGGGTTTTCGCTTTTTTTCTGTAGGTTTTAGGGGTTGTTATAGCACAGTAGCTTTTGGCTTTTATTTACGCTTATTTGCTTTGGCTTGAATGGGAAAGTGCCTTCCCTTGTGTGTGTGCATCACACGACTTTATTTTCTCGGTTTATTGCAATATTAGAAAAAGGTATGTAATCCCTAATCCCTACCCCGTAGGATTATTCTGTAATAGTTAAGTTCGTTGGACTATTCTCGGCGGCTATGGCGTTCGTCAATCCAACGGCAATGGGGTCGATACCTAACATACATCCCGCCCCAACCCGCTCACAAAGATGCGCCCAACCGCCCACCTCATGTTATTTAAAAATAAAAATTCACTTCAACGCTCCATAGGGGAATCGAACCCATGTTATTATAGCCGGAAGGTGGTATTCTACCACTACACCTACACCACTTAGTGTTTGTTGTACAATTTCGAGTATAACAATGCATATAAACATATTCATAAATACGCGTGATAATTTTTAAAAAAAACGCTGTAAATGCAAAAACTAAGAATCGAACCCAAGTCTATTAGATTAAAGTTACAGTTTACAAAATTGATTAAAAAAAGTAAAAAATACAATGATTACGGCAATTTGTTATGATATAATTATAATTATGTTTACTTACTCTTAATATTAGAGTGGCAACGACGTACATTGATAATCTGCTATTTAACCAATATTACAATTCAATTTAATTTTAGTATCAGTAATCTTATTAAAATATGGAGCATATTTTATTGCTTATTAAAATATGGAGCATATTTTAAGTTTCCTTGTATCATGATTATGGTAACATAAAATGATAAGATTACATTAATATTTGTTTACTTACTCTTGTTTGTAGGGGTGTTCATTTTTTTGAATGGATCCGAAATTCGATTCGGTTCAAATTCGAATTTTAGTTTCAATTAGGATTTTTGAATTTGAATCGAATTTGAATCAACTCGAATTTCGAATATGAATATTTGAATTGAATAACGAATTGGGGTTTTTTTTTCAATTCTATTCGAAAATCCTAATCGAGTGAAATTCGACTAAATTCGAATTCGTATTTCGATTCGAATTCTTATTTTAATTCAATTCGTATTTCAATTCAAAATTTATATGTATATATATTTCACACTATACATAATTATTTATTGTATATATGCAAAGTATACACATGCATTTCTAATATATATAAATGAATAAAATAATAATATTTTAAATAAAAATGTAAAATTATAAATATATGCTCTTTCCTTCTTATTTTTTTAGTTTTTGTTAAAAATAGTTATACTTAATAGTATATGAAATACATTTTACATTTTAATTCAAAATTTTATCTTTAGACCATATTCAAATAATCATTTTTGTGCTAAAAATATATTTTAGGTAAAATCTATTTCGCTCTTACAGGTCTCACGTGGAGGACATATGGTGAAATAATCTATAAGAATATTCCACCACCGTGTGTACATTGTATGGAAAAGTACAAAACTTGTGTACATACACTATACAACATACATTATACATTTATACAATATAGTCTTTGACTTTTTTCATTTGTTTTAAATTCTTATTACAATATGCATTATATATTATACATTTGTACACTATATTACATATATTTATCTTGAGATCATATTAAAACAATAAATTATATGATAACACACACTATATATCCTTATCTACACACATACACTTTGTCAATTTGACATCTCATACTTGAGTATAAAAGTTTTTATCAAGTAACTAGTGCTAGTATAAAATTGGCACAAAATAATTTATTAAATTTATATAAGGAGTTCGTTATGAATTTATGAGTCTTTAGTTAAATTAAACAATGAAAAACGGTTAGTCGATAATTTGTAATTTTGAAAAAATAAAATCTGGAATTTTATTGGGTATAGCCCAAAATAATATGTTATGAATCCAAACCTTATTCACTTTATTGCAAAATTTGGATTTTTGGATTGACTCGAATTCGATTCGAAATCGAAATCCAATTCGTTTAAATTCGATTCAATTAATCGAATTAGGATCGAATTTCGAATTGAGGTTTAAAATTTTCATTCGATTAAATTCGATTCGAGGAAGTCGAAGAATTCAAATTCGATTCGATGAACACCCCTACTTGTTTGTTACAATCATATATATGAAAAGACACATTGATTATCTTATATATGGCATATGGAATCACTGTAATTCAATTTGATTTCAATAATATTAAATTTTGACTGTTTAAGTTTGCTTGTTTTTGACTCAATTTTGACCTTAAATAATTGTTATAAATAGCAATGTATATGTTCATTTCTCAACCAATACACAACACTATAGAAAACCAAAACATCGATCAAAAAGAAATTAAAGCATGGCCCTCAAACTTTCATTCGTGTTTCTCTCAATTTTCGTGGCATCGTTTTCACTCCAAGCATCCGCTCTGGACGACCCGAACGACCCGTTGGTCGTGGATTTCGCAAAATTTGCCGTGTGGGAGCATAACCAGGAGTCTAGAACGACATTGCAATTTGTCAAAGTCATCAACGTAAAGAGTCTTAAATCGACCGGCACGTCGTACAAGTTGGTGATCTTAGCCAGGGTTAGCGACAAATCTAGCACGACGAATGAATATGAAGCGGTTGTTTCACAACCGAGTATTTTCGGCGGACCCTTGAAGCTCAGTTACTTCAGAGCATTATAAGATTGAATAATTTATATTTGTATCGTAAATGAAAATAAATTTCCGAAGTTGATCATGCATAATAAATTTTTGGAACTGCTCTTTTATGCCCGAATACCAATCATTTTCCTTTAAGTTTTGCGGCCAAGCATTGGGTTAATTTGCACTATTTTGACGCAAAAGAGGGGGTGGGGGAAAGACAAACAAAATCACTTTAATCCACTGAATTAGACCTTGATATGAGTTTGGATCTTGTCAACTGAAACACCATATCATATATTGGAAGAAATAGAAAATCGTCATAGAAGATCGTCACAGTTGCGAAAAAAAAAAATCTTATAAATTGATTACCCAAAAATGGCTCATAAATCTGAATGGCCTTTCAATTTTTGTGTCCTACAATTATTTTCAAATCTCTCTGCAGCATGTTGTAAGCCAGATTAGAAAATAAAATAATAATAATAATAATAATAATAATAATAATAATAATAGTAGTAGTAGTAGTAGTAGTACTTTTCCAGTGAACTGACGATGTGGTAGATGGAGTCACACTCAACATTCAAGAATTAAAACATGTATACATTAACACACACACACACACATATATATATGTGTGTGTGTGTGTGTGAGGTAGATCATCTTGGAGTCTAATGTGATGTATTAATGTATTTTCATGTCCAAATTTCGGTTTAAATGTTGGAAAATATATTTTAAGTTATTGGTTTTCGTGTGAAAAAGAAAAATATGTTTGGTTAATTTATTGTTTGAATTTACATTATGGTATATATATATATATATATATATATATATATAGATAGGGGAGGATCAAGTGAGACCATGTCTCTAGGTGAGACACAATGGACTAATCTCAACTAGGGATGGCAATGGGTAGGATTCGGGTAGGATTCTACATCCTCCATCCCCATACCCATTTATTATATTCATACTCATACCCATACCCATACCCATCGGGTATTCGGTTTTTCATACCCATCCCCATACCCATTGGAGGATCGGGTATTCATACCCTACCCATACCCTCTTACCACTTACAATTGTATTTTTTTCAAATTTTAGTTATTTCTTTTTTAAAGAGAAAATTGAGTTATTTAAATAAAAATATAGATATTTACTAAATTCTAAAGGAAACAATAAGGAAAAAAGAATACAGATAAGAATTAGCGAACTATATATTATAAAAATATAGCAAAATATTAAAAAGGATTAAACAAAAGTGTTAGTGGGTTAGTACATTTTGGTTGAGACTTGGGGAAAAATCATTTTCTTTAAATATAAATAAATAGAGTTGTATAAATAAAAAATATATGTAAAATATTATAAATAAATATATATGTAGATATATTATATATATAATATTATTATTTAATCGGGTATCGGGTAGGGTATGAGTAGGATGTACCTAGACCCACCTCCATACCCATACCCGAAAATACCCATACCCACGTACCCATTTATTTAATCGGGTACAAAACTACCCTCCATACCCTCCTCCGTTAGGGTAGGGTATCGGATCCTCTCCGTCGGGTTCGGAGGAAATTGCCATCCCTAATCTCAACCATCCCCACTATTAATCAATGGGTATGATTTAATGGATAAAAAATATATTAAAATATTAATTTAATCAATATAAGGGTAGTAGGGTAAAATAACATAACAAGTTAGTTACAAAAATGGAATCAAATCTCTTTCTCTCTCATACATCTCCCAATTTTCTCAATCTCACGTCTCTCTCTCTCTCTCTCTCTCTCTCTCTCTCTCTCTCTCTCTCTCTCTCTCTCTCTCTCTCTCTCTCTCTCTCTCATTCCTCCATTAACGCAAATAAAGAAAATTGTGAAGAACTCAAAAATTACAGAGAAAAAACAAGAAAAATCGGTGCAATATTACAGAGAAATAACGAACAGTGAGTTCGAAAACTAAATATGCAACAAAACTCAACTAAATATGCATTATCTGAAAACTATTTATGCAGCGTAAAAAAAACTAATATGTAGTACAATATATCCAAATTATGCAATACGTCATAAACTATGCAACAAAATCAACTAACTATGTATTATCTAGAAACTATCTATGCATTGTGGAATAACTAAATATGCAAAGACATTATGTAACATCCCATTTTTATAATTTCCAAAAGCAACATCTCATTTTCATAACTAAATATACATTATATTCAACCTATTTATGCGGTGTAGTATAACTACATATGCGAAGACATTATATTCAATTATGTCTTGTTTTCATAAAAAAAGTGCCAACAAAATAACTAAATATGCATTATTTGATGTCTAATTATGCAAAGAAGAACCCTAACTATCTTTGAAAATAAAAATATTTGGAAAGAAAACATGTTCCTTAAATTCCGCCACAAAATCCTAGAGTGTCAATTTCGCCCCATAAAATCTTTGGGACCACTAATTTGAATTACAAAATTACAATCTTACCCTTAAAATCAGCGAAAATTAGGAAATAATTAAAAAAAAATGAATTAATCACATCCCTTCATTTTTAAGATCAATGGGTAAGATGAGTCCACACTGTCTCACCTAAAGAGGGTGGTCTCATTTGAACCAAATCCTATATATATATATATATATATATATATATATATAGGATTTGGTTCAAAATGTGATGACACCTCCTTAGGTGAGACCAAGTGGACTCATCCTACCCACTGATTTTTACAAATCTAAGGCTGTGATTTAATTCAGTTTCCTTCCCCACCAACACTTATTTCCGCCAACTTAAGGGTAATTTGGTAATATCCACATTCTCCCCAAAAGACACGTCTGTTCACAGTTCATCCCCTTTCCTTTCACTCTTGCTTATCCCGCTTTCCAAGGCACGGTGAATTTTCGAATTTCTTAATCTTTTCACTGATTCACTTTCGGTTTTCATCTCAATCTCTCCATCATCGACGCCCAAGTCTGAGACGGTATTTCGTTCAGCAAGTCCAGAGTGCCCGTTCTCTTTCAACTACCGGCGGGGAAGAACAAGGTATCTGGAGTTCGATTTTTGTAGAACTGTTCGAATTTTTAGGAATTGTTCGTTTTTATACCCCAATCGTTTTTATGTTTTATGTGTTAAACGAAAGTATTGCGTTCGATTTTTTGTTATACGGTGGTTTTGTTTCAACTAGGGTTTAGTGTTTTGTGTTCTCATTCTTTGTTCGTGTTTTTCATTCTTTGTTCGTGTTTTTCATGGTGAGGTTGTGATTTAATGGTGAGTTTTCTTGCGGTTTTCGTTGCATTCTGTGGCTGTGTTCTTCCTTGTGACCTGCGAGTTTGTGTTTTAGTGGTATTCAATTTTTTGTAGTAGGTGTAACTGTATGTATATATACGTAGGTTAGTTTTGTTGCTATGTTATAATGTTTCTGATGCATATTTAGTATGGGTTTGTTGCTATAGTAGAATGTTTCTGATACATAGTTAGGGTTTTGTCCTGATACATTTTTTCATTGTTTTTGTGTTTGTAGGTTATTGTTGGTAAATGGCTAGGAACAACAAAAAAAGACAGAGGAGCTTGCGGCGTTGGAGGTTGGCGAGGGAAGTGAGCCTCCGGCTGTTAAGAAACAAAAAAAAACCAAATCCCAAGCGAAGGATGAATTCCCTACAATAAGCACAAGGTCGACGCCAGGGGCTCTAGTTTGGGCGATGAAGGAATTAGAGCCAGCACAGAAGAATGCTGTGGTTGAGATGGGTTTCGGTAGGCTACTGGAATTAAAGGTTGATGAATTTTAAATCGTCGCTCGTGTATTGGTTAGTGGACAACTTTAACCCCGTCGATTGTGAACATGAATTGCCCAAAGGAGGTCTATACATTTTGATGTGAAAGATGTTGAAAGGGTCTTTGGGATTTCCAAATGGGCCTATCCCTATTGAGAAGAAAGACGAAATCGAGACTTGTGATGTATTTGATGAGTGGCATAGTTTTTTTGAAATGGCCCCTAATGGTGGTTATAAAATTACTCCACGAGACCTGTTTGTCGAGAGAATGATGGCGGATAAGGATGGTGGTGTGTGGTTTAGGAGGCACTTTGTTGCTTTGGTAGATGGTATTATAGTCGGCACGGTACAACAATGTGGTTATATTAATCCCATGATTATGAAGAGTTTGGGTGATGTTACAAATATTAGGAAGGCTGAATTGGTGTGAGTACACCTTGAAAACATTGATTACAAACAATGATAGATGGCGTTCAAAAAAAGACTTATTTTAACGGCCCTCTGCTTTTTTTGATTGTGAGTTTTATATTTTTTCTATATATTTTTTTTTGTCATTTTTAATTATCTTATGTGTGTGACATGGCTTTACCGTAACAAGGTTTGTACATTGATAGAGTGGTTATGTTGACAAGGGACGGCGTTCTAGAACTCGTCCCCAAGCATGTTGGCTTTGACGCCTGAGCTATTAAAGGAGAGGTGCAAAAGTGAGATTGATCATGGTGGCTTTGGATTGGGATATCTTGACGGCTTGTTTGATGGTGAAGGCCCATCCAAGTCGTTCGAATGTGTGGCGGTGGTGTTGACAAAGGAAAGGATGTGCCTGGATTATCTTCGAGGTCGATGATGTTCGTACATTTACATGCACTTTGAAGTTTTATAATTTTGAATCCAATGTTTTTTGCATGCTTATTTTTTACCGCATATTTATTATGGATATTATGCATATTTATAGAACATTATTGCATATGTTATATATAAGCAATAGTATTCACCCCGCATATGTTGGCTCAATCATGTCCGCATGTTTAGTATGACTATAATGCATATTTACTTTCTGATCATTGCATAGATAATATTGCTTCTCCGTAATAATTGGATTGTACACTTTTGTTTCGGATGTCCGTGCATATTTAGAGTATGTTTGATGCATAATTAGCACAAAGACACCGCATATTTAGTATTTTATTCTCGAGAATTGAAGATGGTATAGCATATAAATTATGATTTACCATTTTGTATAGGGGGTATCTTTGGGAAGGTGTTGGCCAAGTGCTCGCATAGCGACCGATGTTCTTGACATCATTTCATTGGTCAAGAATGCTCCGAAGGGCTTTTCGAGATAATCCCGATTTTGGTAAAATTGAGGATGTTGATAGGAAGTTTATTTGTTTTAATAGTGGAAAAACAAGTGAAGATCAAGGTGGAGTAAGCGAAACACGCGAGAATGAGGCGTTTTGGAACAACGCTGAAAATATTTACGCTTTGGAGAAGGTGGAAGATGCATTGTTGCGAGAGGAGAGTTTAAGAAGTGGTATGATGATGTTCCAAGTTTTAGTCTTGGTGTGACGCAGATTTCAATAATCTGTTTGGGACGCTGTGTTGGAGACGCCACGACACTATGATCAAGAAATTCGGATGCGGATGAAGAACGGAATGCGGATGGAGACAATGTCCCGATCGTAAGTTTTTCATAATTTATGTTGTTTAAAAGTTTTTTTTTTTTGCCATTGATGAAATAGAATATAATTTTTATGTTTTGTTATGCTGTAGGTGGAAAAAACCAAGGTTATCGCCCCGATGTGGACAATGAAACGGTTGTTCATGGTGTTGTAGGAGATGAAACCGGTGGCAAAGTTCAGCCGTAAGTTTTGTTTTTATTTTTTTGGTTGTCGTGTGTTTATTTTTTTATGTTATACTTTATGTAATTGTTATTTGGTTTTGGTGATTTTTGTGTGATGGGAGGGAAATAAGTAACATTGTTGGTGATGGAGTCAGAGAAGGTTCTGGATCTTTGAAATTGGTGTTGGTGTTGAGGTTCGTCGGGTTCTTTGGCCGTGGTAAAGCTCCAACTTTTGAGGCGATCAAGGTATGCGCAAGGAAAGAGTGTTAGGAATCCACGGAAAACGGAGGTTACGTGTCCGCCGTTTCGTGCAAGACAAGTTGACGTGGTGAGCTCAACAAGAACCACAAGATGATTTGAAATGGATTTTTGAGAATCCATGTGGAGATAAGTATGTAATATTTTATTTGAGTTTCTGTCATCTATTATATTTTTAGTTGATCATTTGTCCTATTTATTTCGTAACATTTTTTTTTATATAAGTAGGTGTGATGTCCTTTTCAAGTTTGGTGATCGGATTCGATGAGGTAAGACTTTGAGTCTATGAGGCCGGATCTTATATTAGCATTTCGATTATTGACATATGGTCCATCCTTTTGAATGCAAAGGAACAACAACGAGGGTCAGGATCTCCATTGAGGTTCTTTGCTGACGATATATTGTATGCGGTATGATTTTATTGCATTGTTTTTTTTTTTTTGTTATGTTTTTGTGTTTTTCAGTCATTGTTTCCAGTTGAACTAATTTTTTTCTGTTTTGTAGTTGAAAACGGTTGCATCACCTTCCGAGGATTTGGATGAAGAAGGTCTTCTTTCACTGTTTTCACAAAATTTGGACGCTGAATTTGGGGATTTTAGCGCAAGCAGATTGCAGGCGATTGAAATGGTATTGTTGTTTAAGCGCGTTTTAATGCTTGTTTGTTATTATTTGTTCTTTTTTTAAATATAGATTAATTTCTTTTTTTTTCCTAGTTCTTCTTTCCCATCTGCAAGAGTGAGCACATTTATGTGATTTGTTTCGATTTGAAGAAAAGGGCATGTCACATTCTGGATAACTCGTCGGTTGGAGGGGTCGAACTTGATAAATACGAGCATATTCCTAATTTGTTGGTGAGTTTGTTGTCTCTGTGCATATATAATGAATATTTATATTTATATTTATTTTGTTGCATATTTACTTTTACTATGATGCATATTTACTTTTATTATGATGCATGGATATTTAATTTTTGTTTATATGCAGATCCGACTATTTTCCCGATACCTTCTAGCCCGTTCATGCTATCAATCATCTTATACAGTGGAAAAAGCCAAACCTGATAGGCTTGTGATGCCATGGAGGGACTCGGAGAACAAGACTGATTGTGGCATATTCGCAATGCGACATATGGAGACATATATGGGGGGAGGCATGAGGAATTGGAATGCTGGCCTGGAGAAGGGGAACATATCTCTGATGACAAAACTAAGGACATTGTATTGTTGTGCTATTCTTCAAGAAGAACTGAACGAGCAAAGGGATTTGATCATGCCAGAGGCAAAGAAATTCTTTGCTGGGAAGAAAGACACTTAGTTTTATTACCCGTCTAATGAAAAGATGTATTAGAAAATTTGTACCTCGGGGGTTTTTCTGGATAATTTTCTGTTTTGGTGTCCCTTTAAAGGTGCAACTTTGTATTGAATTGTTTCATCTCTTTGGTACTTGGTGGTTTTTAGTATTTAGATATGTAGCAATGTAGTAGTTTTGGTATTAGAATTGTGCAGCAGTGGATTTTTGGCCAGTGTAATTACCTTTTTTGGCAAAAATGAATAGAAATATATCACTGCTGTGTCCATGAATCTATAGTTAGTTTTTTTTTATTCCCTGTTTTGCGGAGCATCACTTTAGTACATAGTTATTGTACAGATTATGCATTGTTATTATCATTGTGTTGCATAAATACATGTTTATGTACTATATGATTTCGTAGTTGGCATGTTTTGAAGTCTTTGCATATTTAGCTATGATGTGTTGCATATTTAGATATGATGTGTTGCATATTTAATGAACACTTCCAGCACATATGCAAATATATTGGGGCAAACTGAGGATGCATACTTATTGGACATCCATCCATAAATAGTATAATTTAAATGCAAATATTACGGAATCGAGCAGTTTTGGTGTAAATCTAATGTGCACTTAGAAAACTCTGCAAAATCAAAAGACATAACAGATTGAAATGTCAAAAATCCAACAATTGTAAATTGTATCAAACAAAATAAGTACTACGGCAACATTGTAGTTCTTTTGGGGCATGTTCGATCATTATGTGTTGTAACCTCACCACATATCCCGCATCGTCTCCTTAGCTTTGTGCTTGCTTTGATCGCTTTTCTTTTTGGCTTTGCAAACGGCTTTTTATTCGGCTTCCACTTCCTTTGTTTTTTGCTTGTTTTGGTGGCAATACCGTGATGTCTATTTACGACGTGGAGCCACAATAGGTTTCCATAATTGCTTTTTGCATGTCTTGGTGGCCTCGATTGCTTGCTCGGACAACATCGTATCTTTGTGTGTCGATATTATACCCGAAAATTCTTCTATCTTGTCTATCCTGCCACGTGCAAGGGCAATGCAACAATGAAAATCTGCCCATAGACTGTTCAAAGATCTGTTTGCCTCTTCCCCCCCTTCAAACTGGTACAAACGTCCTCGTTGTGTGCATTGTATCAAAGAGGTTGCTTTCATCCACCTTGTGGGTAGGTATTTTGCGGTATCGTCTTTAGATTCTTGAAAATAACGAACATATGACGACATATTAGTCCATCTTGCTCAAATTTTTGCATGTACATGCTTTGCCACTGCTTTCATTTTCTCGTACATGACTTCAAAAATGCCACCATTGTCGTCTTTGATCGAGTAAGTGGTATATCCATATCACCGGTGACTTGTACAACCGAACATTTGTAACAAGCCTCTTCAATTTCTTTGCTTATGCCGAGAAAAAACTCGTGCGTGTACACTTTGTTGCGCATGTTTTTCAATGTCCAATGGTGTCACGCATTTTGGACTAAAGCCTCACATTCATTGTTCAATTTGTCAATTGCATGTCGTTGTGCCTCCATAGCGCACAAAGTGCATAAAAATTCAACCAAATTGACTTGAGGGTTTGTGAACCCTCCGAACCAACTATTGGTGCTCTCGGACCTTGAAGTAGTTCGTAGCAACCCGCCCATTGGCACGTCCCTGAAATACGCGGGGATCCAACTTTGCCTAATATCATACATTTTTTTAAACCATGTATGCTCTGTTAATTGAAAATCACACATGATTTCATGCCATTTCTTTTCAAAATCAAACGGCCCATGATATTGGTCCCAAACAATGAGAATTTAGCCTCCGCATGAATATTTCATTCTTTGACAAAGACATGACCTACTTTCGAGCTCACCTTTTCCATTATATGCCACATACATAACTTTGTGTCTTGCCTTCTTAAAAAACATGGAATGCATTCTTCATTGCAGGATCTTGGTCGGTTATAATGTAGTGTGGCTCGACCCATTGCATTCAAAAACTTTGGAACAACCAAATATATGATTCCTCGTCCTCTTTCAATATTAACCCTGCTGCGAATGTTATACAGCGTCGATGATTATCAATCCCGGTGAATGGCGCGAAAACCATTTTGTACCTGAAGACAGGAATAAATTAGTGCCCAGTGCATTTGGTCTTGTCTTATGCAGAACTAAATATATAAATATGCAGAGGTATATTTATATATATGCAGTGTTCAATATATAAATATGCAGGTCTAGCTGTAAGAATGTTTAAGAACCACATTTAATATAGCTGTGCAGCATTTTTATAATATCCATATGTATGTTGCAACATATATATGTAGTAAACAGTGTTATGCATCTCACCTATTTGTGTTGTATGTAGCATCGAACGAGATGACATCACCAAAGACAGTATAGTTTTGAATCGATCATCGGATCTCGCCCGAAACAACCTTGTCACCGCTCGTTTTCATCAACAAAGATAATTGAAGGCCATACCCGAGCATACTTTTTTTCTTCTTTAGGAAATTGTTTATTATCATTTGTGCATCGCCGCATATGTAAGCCTTCAAGTCCCTTTTGAAATTTTTGAAATCTATTTGCAATGCACCAACTTGTGAGTTTCCTCCAACCATTTGGCTATACGATCTATGAGTTTTTGTTGATCCAATGTTTGCCTTAGTACAGTCCATGATAAATTTCTTGTGTCCAAAACTCGATTTACATTTACTCGAAGAAATTGTCCGTATTGTTCGGATCTCATAGAATGCGTGTGACGCTCCTCGAATTGTTTGATCACGTATGTGTTGGCATTTGTGTGTTGAAATATACATCTTGCACGGCACCGACACGACCGGATGCTCTTTTCCTGGCTTTCTTTAGTTTTACCCCCTTATCGCCCCGACTTAAATTATCTCGAACGCATTTACTAATATTTTTGTAACCTTCTCATTTGCAAAACAATGTCTTCGCACACGTATTGCCTTATTTTTATAGCATCTAGATGTACTCCTACGTATATCAAAACCACTGGTTGATGCATAGTTCTTATAGAATTGAATACCATCATCTAATGTATTGAATTGCATTCCAATTCGAGGTATTTTCTCCTGCTCAATCTCAGGGATCCAGTATTTGGTAGATCCTGGAGATATGACAAGCCTCTGCCTGGGGCTTATATCATCATTGCCTGTGGCAAACACAAATATACAATGAAAGTGTTCTATATATGCAATATTACATCTCTTTATATGCACCAAAAACCCAATCCTATATAGCCCCCCCTGTTTTCCCCGCCCCTGACTATGATTAAATTACTCTCACCCACGTATAAACAATAAACACATGATATATATGCAGTGGTACACTGATATCTATCTGCAAAACCATATTACCACAAATTGCCTACGTGTGTAGAGAGTATATATGCAATAAATCATTGCTATGTATGTATCGTAATTATACTATTTATGCATTATAATTTATGTATAGAGCAAGATATCACCAAAGATTTCGAACTTCATCTTCTTCATTGAAGCTCTTACGCTTTTAAGATTTGAATCTAATTACCTTGTCTTGGTTATGCTTTGAAATTCATTTTTTCAACATGTGCGTGTATTTATATTGTTTAAACGTTACCCATGAGTATTCGATTTTCATCCTACTCAATAATTTTACATACCTTCACCGCTTCTTCATTGAAGTTCGAGTTCTTCAACCTCCATTGTTGCGAGAATTCCCGTAGTTTGCGATAATTCTCCAAATGGATTCGATTCCATATTATTTCACTATTTTTATGTGTTCTCGTCTCTTTGAAGCTTTGGTTATGGAGATCGACGTGATTCTACAGAGATTTCGTGGTTATGGAAATCGCCGTGATTTTTGAGAGATTTACGTAATTTCCACAATTTGCCGCGAATTATGGTGTGAGAGACTGGAGAATCAACGTAGAAGATTGTCTTCCATGTGCAAATGAGAATAATTGATGTTTATTGACTATATTACCCTAGCTTAATAAAAGTAAACTATTAATGCTATGTTTATCTATTGAATCTCGGCCATTGTTTAATAATGGTGGATGGATGGGATGAGTCCATTGTGTCTCACCTATAACAATGGTCTCACTTGATCCTCCCCTATATATATATATTTGTGGAAATTAACATATATTTGATTATAGTTTTTAAAATGTATTTTTCTTACATAATTTGCGTAGTTGTGAAAAATATTTGGTTCTGATTTCGTTTTTAGAGTGTACTTTTACGTATATTTGCATTATTGTTGTGAAAATTTATTTGTTTAGGTTTCCAAAATTTATTTCCATGAAAGAATAGAAACTGAATGACTTTAATTCCGCTGAGGAACAGGCCCGGACCTGATGATAGGCTGGACATGCACCAGCCTAGGGCCACAAATAATTGGGGGCCCAATTGTTTTTTTTACTCTTCAACTGTTGTAATATGTTTTTTTCCTTCAACCTACCCAACAACCGTATTTAAAAAAAAAAAAAGCCCAACCCTTTACCTCTTCACCAATCACGTAGATGACAAAAAAAAAATATTGTTTTATTTTTGTTTGGTTACTTTTTGTATGCATTGTTGATTGGTTAATTATTAGAAAATATATCTTTTATTTTTGTGTTTTTATTTATAGCATCTAATCATTTTTATTTTTTTTTAACCTTTTAATAGCTCTATTTTTAGTTTTTTTTTTTTTTTGCTTTAGCCCAATAAATCCAAATAAACCCCCAACTATTTTTTTTATTTTTTAATAGGTCCATTTTAAATTTTTTTCTTTGTTGCCTTAGCCTACCAAATCCAAATAAAAGTCTTAATTTGTGTATAACTAAAATAACATTAAGCAACCAACAGAACAAATCTCAAACCCTATGTTATTCTTCTTTTCCAATTGCCAACCTCAATCGTAATTCCATCATTTTCACATGCAAGGCGGATGCGGGGGGGACAAGCGACCTCCCAAAATTTTCCAAAATTATTTTTCCCCCAAAAGTTTTTTAAATTATTTTTTATAGCTAAAATAAAAGAATTATTTTACAATTGCCCCCAAAACTATAAAAAAATTCAAATAGTTGTGTTTTACAATTGCCCCAATTTTTTTATCATCGTTTAAATATAAATATATAAACTCGGATAATTTTTTACCCACCAAAAGCCAGACTGCGTCCCGCCACTGCTCACAAGGTCACTCCAGGCAGTGGCGAACGCAAGATTCGGACTTGGGGGCGAAATCTATTTTTAAGACCTATATATATATATATATGAATTTGTTTTCAAAATTTTGGGGGGGCAAATGTAATTTTTCATAAGTATAAGTATATTTTTAAAATAAAACATAAGTAGAAAAATCAATTTTTAAAAGTTTGGGGGGGCGATATTACTTGCCCCCCCTTAGTTCCGCCTCCGACTCGGACTCAGTTGCCGATCAAAGGCCAATTTTAAATCCACCTAGACCCCATGGATCACAGTCCTAAAAGCCTGCCGAGGACGTGTCCTAAACAAACATAAATTGGTTTTTTGGAATAGTTGAAACATAGAAATTAGATGGTGAAAACACATCCATATTGTTCAAGGTGGAACCCCAAGATATTATTTGGGAAGCAAAGACTAAAGAAAATCTAGAGGGAGCTAGTCTCAATATTTACTAAATATTATATATAAATAGGGCATGTTTGAAGCAGATTCTTATATTCAAATTCGAGTCAAATATTAAAAATAAACTTTATCGCGATTCTCAATTTTTTTCCTTTTTTGTTCTATTGAGTTTGAGCCCATCTTTCTTTCTTTTTTTTTTTAAGAAGAGTTTGAGCCCATCTGCCCATGCATCTTGAAAGAAAATTCAGATTTAAATTTGCTTTAATACTCATTACTATCCTTATATAGGGAAGACATGAGTTGTGGAAGTGTTAGATATTGTGTACTTAGATACACAAGTAGATAGAGGTCTCATCAAAACGGGTTAGGCCCGTCGAACATCCCGTCCCACCCTACCAAAGGTAGAGGGTTGGGTTGAGCATTTAAAGGCCCGCCTCTTGGGTTGGCCAGCGGACCGCGGGTTAAGGCGGGCTAGCCAAGCGGCGGCAGCCAACCCGCGGCCATGCTTATTTAATATTTTTTAAAATATAAATTAATATTAAATCTATTTGATTTTGCAATTATTTCAAATTATTATCTTAAAATTCTTGAACACAAACTCAATTTAACTAACTCACCAACTAACCAATATATATATTTTGCAATGAATTATTTTTTTGATATATTTTATTGTAGCCTATGTTCTTTCTTTTATGTATCTTTTACTGAAATATAATAAGTGTAACCAAATTATATTTTTTTAAGCAAACTAACTTTTTATGAACTAACTTACATAGTTCTTAACATAGTTTCTGTTAACATAAGAATATCCAAATTATAAGAAAACAAATGAGATAATGAAAAATATATTAATTGATCCTTTTTAATATATATATATATATATATATATATAAACTATTAATTACTAAAGAATAAATCAAAACTCTCAATGATTTTATTTTTAAAATTTATGGGCGGGCCAGCCCGCCCGAGTGAGATGACGGGTTATGGCGGGTTGCGGGATGGCCCGCCCGGCGATAAGTTTTGACAGGTCTACAAGTAGACAATTGTGTTAAAAAATTTGAATCATTGTGATAGATGGATTTCAAATTCACGGACTTGTTTCAATGAATCCAATCAAGCCAATTGATTTATTGGGCAAAATTCATTATACTCCCTTATTCTATAAATTTTGTATCAAATATCCTCTCTAGTATTAAAACCTTCAATTATCCCATAAACCAATAAACTGGACAAAAATAGTCTTGAATTAAGATACATATGTTGTCATCTATAATTAAATTTTGATTAATTTGATCATATATTTTGCTTAACTCTAATATTATTAAATAAATAAATCTATAATTGAATCTAAAATGAATAAAAAGCAAACGACAAAGAGCAATAGTATTTAGAATCGTGACATTGATTTTTCTATGGAAATAAATTTTTAATACTACTTGTATGTGTGTGCATGTATATATTATTACTTTAAAAAGTAATTTATAAAATTTAAGGATAAATTAATTGATATTAATTTATATTTACGAATATTGTGTTATATAAGATGCATATAGGCCAAACATATTAACGAGTTTCATAAATTTATTCGTGAAAGAAACACAAATATTATAATTAAAATATAGAAAGAAAAATCCTATAATATTCTTTGACAATCACGTATCAATAATTTGACCCAAATTAAATATAGATTTTTAAAGAATTAAACTTAATTAAATTTATAACAAATAAATTTAAATGAATTATGTCGTACAAATTCTTGTAGTGTAGCTTCCGGTTTCCGATAAATTTAGGACCAAAGTGGAGGTCTTTAATTCATACAGTTACAAGACTTTTCCAAATTGTGCATTTTGTAGGACCAAAATTGAGATGATTGTATGATTATATTATATGACTTTTATGCAAAATATGATTTTTGCATAACCTTTTTCTATTGCCCTATATATATGACTAATTTTTGCAAGTTTATCGATTACTTGTTACAGTTTGCGAAAATTGTTAAACCAAAAAAGAATTCAAAATTACAGTAATTACGACAATGTAATATGATACGAGTACAAAATACTTAGTTACTTAATTACTCTTATTATTAGGGTGGCAACGACATACATTGATAATCTGTTATTTAACCAATATTATAATTCAATTTAATTTAAGTAAACAGTTATCTTATTATACATAGAGCATATTGTATTGTTTATGTTTGACAAAAGTGAAAAAGAAAATAAAGTTTCCTTGTAATATGATTATGGTAACATAAAATGATAAGATTGCAGTAATACTTGTTTACTTACTCTTGTTTGTTACATTATTCATATGAAAATACATTGATAATCTTAAAAATGGCATATGGAATTACTGTAATTCAATTCAATTTCAATAATATTATGTTATGTTATTATACGACATATTTGACCGTTTAAGTTTGTTTGTTTGTTTTTGACTCAATTATGACCTTAAGTAATCATTATAAATAGCAGCAACGTATATGTTCCTTTCTCAACCACACTGCACTAGATAACCAAAACATAAAAAATAAATTATATAAAACATATATGGCCCTCAAACTTTCATTCGTGTTATTTCTCTCAATTTTGGTGGCTTCGGTTTCACTCCTAGCCTCCGCCGCGGATTTGGGTGATAGACAAGCCCCCGTTCCCGGTGGTTGGCTGGACATCGACCCGAACAACCCACAGGTCGTGGAGTTTGCAAAATTTGCCGTGTCGGAGCATAACCGCGAGGCTAAAACGACATTACAATTTGTCAAAGTGATCAACGTAAAGGTCTTATTTCGATAGGCGTGTCGTACAAGTTGGTGATCTCAGCCAGGGTTAGCAACAAATCTAGCACGACGAATGAATATGAAGCGGTTGTTTCACAATCGTCCCACGGCGCACCCACGAAGCTCGATTACTTCAGAGCAAGACTTGATTAAAATAATTTATATTTATATTGTAAATGGAAATAAATTTTCGGCACTGAAATTTAACTTTTGGATTTGAGTAGCTCTTTTATGCCTTTCCTTTTTTTTTTGTAGCCAAGCATTGGGTTTTCATTATTTTGACGCAAAAAGATTAATATTAAGGAGAAACAAAATCACTTCAATCCACTCCATTGAGTCACTCGAACATTCAGGAATTGAAACATGTGTATATATAGAGAGAGAGGTCATATCCTAGAGTCTAATGTGATGTATGAATCTATTTTCATTGCTAATTTTGGATTTCTAGTTTGGAAAATATATTTTCAGAAGTTATTGCTTTTCGTGTGGAAAATGAAAATATATTTGGTTTGTTGTTTGGATTTTTGTCATGGTATATATATTTGTGGAAATTAAAATATGTTTCATTATAGTTTTTGGAATTGTATTTTTCACATAATTTGTGCGATTATGGTGAAAAATATTTAGTTACAGTTTCAGTTTTTAAATTGTACTTTTACATATATTTGCAATATGATTGTTGTGAAAATTTGTTTATTTGGGTTTCCAAAATTTTATTTCCATGAAAGAGTAGAAACTGAAACGACTTCAAGCTACTTCCACTGAAAACCTGCCCTAAACAAACATTGGAAAAAAAAATCACTTCAATCCACTACACTGGACCTTGATATATATCATGAGTTTGACCCAATAAAAAACGCAGGATTTGCAAAATAGTCCTATAACTATATGAAAAACTCAAATTTATACTAATTTTATCGGATTTCAATCATGTAAGTGGCACATGTAGCTTTCGATTTCCGTTAAAAATTAGGACCAAAATTGATATGTTTGTATAATTGCATGACTTTTATGCAAAAATATATGATTTTTGATATGACTAATGTTGCAATATTATCGATACAAGTTACAGTTTGCAAAAATTGATTAAAAGAAAGTCAAATTACAATGATTACGGCAATTTGTTATGATATAATTATAAAATACTTGTTTGCCTACTCTTATTATTAGAGTGGCAACGACATGTTGAATAAACTTGATGGTGTATACCGAATGACCAAACAAATCGAGCAGAGTAATGTTGAAAGTTGAGGCAAGAGTTGGACTCTTTGTCTTTAAGACGAAATTGCCCCGCTCACGGTGTTAACGGAAATTGGCAATCGCCTCTCAAAATACAACGACTTACAGAGAATTTATGCGAAAAAAATGCTACAGATTTTCGAATTTTTCCAAGTGATGATCTGGGACTGCCTTTTTATAGAGTTCTGGTGTCTCTTCGATCGGTGTGACTCTGATTCGGATCGGCCCGAATCGTCGGATCGCACCTTGTGATCACACTGGACTGTCGCGGCCCTCCTCGCGAGGATGCGTACGTGCAAAGTGCGTCTCTAAAGCGCCTAATGCAACTATGTGTGATGTGCGCGGGCCCGGGCCCAGCTCGGACGGTGCTCCGCACCATCCCCGGTGCCTTTTGAGCTAGCCAAAGGCTAGTCAAAATTGACTTGGTCCACTAGGGTGTACCATAAGGAGTTCCACATGATTACTCCTTATTAGTGGTGAAGCTCTTTATTAACTAGTCAAACATTTAATATGTTTCCTATGTGGGATATGGCTTTCCATATTCCCACCCTTTTATATTTCATATATAAAAATATTTTAAGTGGCCAATTTTATACATTTACTTCACAATCACCCGACATTGGTTTTGAGAAATTCAAAATGTTAAACTCATCTACGCGCGGCGTAGATGACGTTTATCTCATTTATTTCATACATCAAATAAATGAACCCACTTAAATAATTGGTCAAAATTGGGCCAAAACCGAATTTACTAAAACCAATTCCAACACGACATACATTGATAATCTGTTATTTAACCAATATTAAAATTCAATTTCATTTTAGTAGTCAATTATCTTATTATATATGGAGCATATTTTATTGTTTATGTTTGACAAGAGTCAAAAAAAGTTTCCTTGTATTATGATTATGGTAACATAAAATGATAAGATTACATTAATATTTGTTTACTTACTCTTGTTTGTTACATTCATATGAAAAGACACACTGATAATCTTATATATGGCATATGGAATTACTCTAATTCAATTTAATTTCAATAATATTATGTCATGTTACTATACAACATATTTGACTGTTTAAATTTGTTTGTTTTTGACTCAATTTTGACCTCAAATAATCATTATAAATAGCAATGTATATGTTCATTTCTCAACCAATACACAACACTAGAAAACCAAAACATCGATCAAAAAGAAATTAAAACATGGCCCTCAAACTTTCTTTCGTGTTTCTCTCAATTTTAGTAGCTTTCACTCCTAGCCTCCGCTGCCGATTTGGGTGGTAGACAAGCCCCGTTCGGTGGTTGGCCGAATCGACCAACAACCCACGGGTCGTGGAGTTTGCAAAATTTGCCGTGGCGGAGCATAACCGGGAGGCTAGAACAACATTACAATTTGTCAAAGTGATCAACGTAAAGATCTTATTTCGACCGGTGTGGCGTACAAGTTGGTGATCTTAGCCAGGGTTAGCGACAAATCTAGCGCGAATGAATATGAAGCGCTTGTTTCACAAATCGAATACTTTCGGCGGACCCTTGAAGCTCGTTTACTTCAGAGCATTATATGATTAGATAATTTATATTTGTATTGTAAATGGAAATAAATTTCCGAAGTTGATAAAGATCATGCATAATAAATTTTGGATTTGAACTGCTCTTTTATGCCCGAATACCGGTGATTTTCCTTTAAGTTTTGAAGCCAAGCATTGGGTTTAATTTGCACTATTTTATCGGGAAAAAGAGAAGAAATCACTTCAATCCACTCAATTGAACCTGGATATGAGTTTGGATCTTGTCAACTGAAACATCATATCATATATTGCATGAAATGGAAAATCGTCATAGAAGATCGTCACATTTGCACCCAAAAAGATCTTATAAATTGATTACCCAAAAATGGCTCACAAAAACTCAATGGCCTTTCAATTTTTTGTCCTACAATATTTTCAAATCTCTCTACAGGATGTTGTAAGCCAGATTAGAAAATAAAATAATAACAATAATAATAATAATAATAATAATAATAATAATAATAATAATAATAATAATAATAATAATAATAATAATAATAATAATAATAATAATAATAATAATAATAATAATACTAGTAGTAGTAGTAGCTTTCCAGTGAACTGACGATGTGGTAGATGGAGTCGCACTCACTTAACATTCAAGAATTAAAACATGTATACATTAACACACACACGCACATATATATAGATCATCTTGGAGTCTAATGTGATGTATTAATGTATTTTCATGTCCATTTTTTGGTTTCTGGTGTTGAAAAATATATTTTAAGAAGTTATTGGTTTTCGTGTGGAAAATAAAAATATGTTTGGTTTATTGTTTGAATTTCTATTATGGCATATATATATATATATATGGAAATTAACATACATTTGATTATAGTTTTTGAAATGTATTTTTCTCACATAATTTGCGTAGTTATAGTGAAAAATATTTGGTTACAGTTTCATTTTTTAGTGTACTTTTACATATATTTCTAGAGACGAGGCCACATTAGGGCCAAGGGGTGCACTGGCCCCCCGGAATTTTGAAAATTTGCAAGGGTATTTTAGTAATTTTAGTCTATAACCTTGCAAAAAATACAAAAATAAGAAAAAGAGAACAAAGTTTCCAATTCCTCCATTCTTCATTCCCCTTCCCATTTATTAGTTTTGAAAAAACTTTGAGTCTTGATCATTTTTCACATTTCACAAAATTTTGTACATTTTTTTTTGCTCCGTTATAAAATTGAACTCGAATTTGGCATTATTTTCTTGTGTCTCTATTTGTCTCTTTTGATATGATTTATGGTTTATTATCAAATTCCCATTATAAAGAATTCAAATTCGAGATGAGTATGAATTGATATGAATTGATATACAATAAATGTTATGATATGTTGATGTAATCGTATTATGTTATTTATTTTTGGATATTAAGATGTAATTGAATTAACACGACTTTATCATAATTGGTTCTTATTTATAGTTTTATTTTAGAGTTGATGAATTGCATTTTATTTTTATATTAATGTTAGTTGGCTCTAGTAATTTAAAAACGAACCAAATTACTTGATATTCAATTCAAGAGCAATCGTTAAAAGCTCGTTTGTGCTCGGTTCGTTAACATAATGAACCAAATTTGAATACGTTTTTTTGTTCGATAAGACGTAAAGCTCGGCTCGAGCTCGAGCTCAACTCGATTAGTAAAAAATAATAAAATATGTGTATAAATATCAAGCTACTCGAACTTGATTTTTGCTCGACTCGACTAAAGCTTGTTGGAGCTCGATTAGATTAATAATCAAACGAAACTCAAACACAAATTTTAAATCTCGATAAAATTTCAAACAAGCTTGAACAATTCTATATTCGGCTCGACTCGACTCCTTTACACCTCTAGTTGGGCCCCCTACACATAATTTCTCAAGCCACACGATATTTCCATTATTTTTGTGAAAATTTATTTGTTTAGGTTTCCAAAATTTGTTTCCATGAAAGAATAGAAACCGAATGACTTTAATTCCGCTGAGGACGTATCCTAAACAAACATAAATCAATTTTTTGGGATAGTTAAAACATAGAAATTAGATGGTGAAAACACATCCATATTGTTCAAGGTGGAACCCCAAGATATTATTTGGGAAGCAAGACCAAAGAAAATCTAGAGAAAGCTAGTCTCAATATTTACTAAATGTTATATGTAAATAGGGCATGTTTGAAGCAGATTCTTATATTCAAATTCGAGTCAAATATTAAAAATAAACTTTATCGCGATTCTCAATTTTTTTTTCCTTTTTGGTTCTATTTGCTTCAATACTCATTACTATGACATGAGTTGTGGAAGTGTTAGATATTGTGTACTTATTTTTTTTTTTTTTTGAACTCTAGATATTGTGTACTAAAAAAAAAAGGATGAACCTCATCTCTAAGGGCCTACGCCTTTGCTTCTGTAGAGTTTCGTGTATGATGTGAAGCGCGGGTTATGCCTCAACTAGTCAGGGTCCTTCGGCTGCCGAAGACTGAGTCACCACACAAGAAGTTCTCCTCCACCCTGTAAATCGTTACCAAAGGGATTCGAACAACCACACTATGGGTACCAGCAAGCAGACATCGCGTCATCCAAGTCCTTTACCAGTTAAACTATGCCCCGGGGGCTAGATATTGTGTACTTAGATACAAGTATACAATTGTGTTAAAAAATTTGAATGATTGTGATGGATTTCAAACGCACCGACTTGTTTCAAATTGTCCCCACAATCATATTCTCAAATTTAAATCTTCTCATCGAAAAACAACATGAAAACACAAAGTTACTATTGTAAATTGCATATATTGTGGACATGTGCTCCCATTGCCTTGGGGTCTGTTGGGTTTAGGTAATTCCTACTGGGACTAGGGATGTCAATGGGTCCGGGTAAGACCCGGACCCGTCTTATTTGGGACAGGTATGGGGCGGATAATGGGTATATGTTTTCAGATCCGGGTGGGTACGCGTCGGGTAATGGGTCCAGATGGACCCGACCCATACCCGACCCGTTTAATTAGTATATATAATTTGTTTTTGATTGTTTTTGTAAAGACAATTTATTTTGCAACCCTCATTTATAAATCTAATTTGTTTCTTTGTTACATATTTGTTACAATGTTACATTTTCAATTGACTTACTTAATTTATGTAGAATTTAATTTCTCGAATGAACTGTCGGAACTAGGAAAGGCCTTAATTAATTTATTATTCACTCCGAATTGATTGTGCTGTAAGCCTGTGAATATTTTAAACTTAGATGTAATTAAGTTGCTTTTGTTTCCAGATTTTCAATTATCATCATTGCATGTAAATTGTTTCAATATATTACTAATGCTTTTTTTGTTTTGGTTTGCAGGCTTCTTGCATTTACTAATTATTTTTATCATTAATAATTTACATATGGATTCCAAAGGAGGAGATAATTCTCTTCCGTCTATTAATATCCAAGAAAGTGATATTAATAATTCCAAAGGAGTATAATAATTATTATTATCCATTTTTTTACTTAGTTTCTTAATCATGTTTTTTGGTACAATATACCTATAAAATTGTATGATTTTAGCATTTGAAATGATTCTTGGTAGAAATATAATTAATCAAAATAAAAAATAAGTTAAAATAGATGACATAAAGGCGGGTCTAATGGGTCTAGCGGGTCTTACCCGCTAAACACGTATGAGTTGGCGGGTTTTGTGTTTGGGGGAGGCGGCTCGGGCACGGGTCTAGTCCTTTGAAATCTTAATGGGTCGGGTCTCAGTCCTAGGACCCGATCCGTGCCCCGATCCATTGACATCCCTAATTGGGGCCTATTTAGCTAATTCAATGAATCCAATCAAACCAATGATTTATTGAGCAAAATTCACTCTACCCCCTTAATCTATAAATTTTCTTAAAAAAAAAATCTATAAATTTTCTATTAAATACCTCTTCTACTATTAAAACTTTCAGTTATCCCATAAACCAATAAACTATAAGTTGACGGAGTAAAATACTCTTGAATTAATTACATATGTTTGTCATCTATAATTAAATTTTGATTAATTTGATCATATATTTCACTTAACTCTAATATTACTAAATAAATAAATGTATAATTGAAACTAAAATGAATAAAAAGCAATGGTAGTATTAATAGTATTGAGAATTGTGACATTGATTTTTCTCGTGGAAATAAATTTTCATACCACTCGTATGTGTGTGCATGTACATATTATTACTTTAAAAAGTAATTTATAAATTTTAAGATAAAATAATTGATATTAATTTATATTTGAGAATATTGTGTTATATGAGATGCATGTGGGCCAAACATATTAACGAGTCTCGAAAATCTTGTCGTGAAAGAAACACAAATATTATAATTAAAATATAGAAAGAAAAATATTATAATACGTATACTCTTTGACAATCACATATCAATAATTTGACCCAAATTAAATATATTTTTAAAGTAATTAAACTTAATTAACTTTATAACAAATAAATTGCTAATAAATTTACATGTCATATAAATTTGTAATTGTTGTTTTAGAAAGCATCTTCTAGAGATTTATTTTTTTATCGTCACTATAAAACTATTAATTTCAATAATGTTTTTCAATATTTTTCTTTAACATAAAATAAATAACCACACGTTGCAACTTGTCGGTTATCTAAGAAATATCTACTAATTCAATTCGAATTTATATATATATATATATATAGGGGGAGGATCAAGTGAGACCATGTCTCTAGGTAAGACACAATGGACTAATCTCAACCATTCCCCACTATTATTCAATGGGTGTGATTTAATGGATAAAAATATATTAAAACATTAATTTAATCAACATAAGGGTAATAGGGTAAATAACATAACAATGTAGTTATAAGAATGGAATCAAATCTCTTTCTCTCTCATCCATCTCAAATCTCACGTCTCTCTCTCTCTCTCACACACACACACACACGTCTCTCCTCCATCTCTCCTCTTTTTTCTCGCTTCTTCCATTAACGCAAATGGAAGAACTCGAATCGTGAAAAAAATAGTGAAGAAGATGCAATTTATGTTTCAAATGAAAAACAATGACGAAGAACCGAACTCGCTTATATTCAACCTACACTTTATAAACCGATTTTATAGAGAGAAAAAAATTGTGAAGAAGAAGATGATTTCTATTCCAAATGAAACAACCATGAATAAGACGATGCATCCGTGTAGACATCAATGGAGAACTCGAAACCGACCATTAAAATAAACTCTTAAAAACTCGTAATTTTCACGAATAAAATGATGCATAGATACTTATGAAATGATGTATAAATACTTATGAAACGTTGCATATATAATTATGAAACGATGCATATATCGTAGGATATTACATATTTGAAAATATGCAACAAAAATCAACTAAATATGCATTATATGAAAACTATCTATGCAAACAGAAAAAACTAATATGTAGTGCAAAAGATAACCAACTATGCAAAGACGCGTCATAAACTATGCAACAAAATCAACTAACTATGCATTATTTAGAAACCATCTATGCGATTGTGGAATAACTAAATATGCAAAGACATTATGTAACATCCCATTTTCATAATTTCCAAAAGCAACATCACATTTTCATAACTAAATATGCATTATATTGAACCTATTTATGCAGTGTAGAATAACTAAATATGCAAAGATGCGTTATATTCAATTCTCAGTATTATTTTCGTAAACAAAGGCTAATAAACAACTAAATATGCATTATTTGATGTCTAATTATGCAGAGGGAAGAACCCTAACTATGTCAAAAATAAAAATATTTGGAAAGAAACAGTTCCTTAAATTCCGCCACAAAATCCGTAGCTTTCAATCTCACCCATAAAACCACTGGACCACTAATTTGACTTACAAAATTACCACTTTACCCTTAAATTGGCGGAAATCGGGTAAATAAAAAACCGAATTAATCACATCCCTTCATTTTTTAAGATCAATGGGTAAGATGAGTCCACACCGTCTCACCTAGGGAAGGTGGTCTCATTTGAACCAAATCCTATATATATAATAGTAATGATGGAAATTTTATGTAATAATAATGTTATTTGAGAAAAAGAATGCGTCTTCTTGTACGATTAAAGGTATACTATATATTTATTTTAAATCAAAATTTAAGATTATTTTGACTTAATAAAAATAATATTGACTAATATTTTTCTGATCAAATTAATCAACAATTAATTATAAAAGGATAAATTCTTTATGGTTTTATGGTGGAAGTGTAAAGTAAATTCAACATTTTGCTTAAATGAAGGGTATTTTTGTCCATAGACTAATTTTTTTAAAAAAATTATTTTAGGGGGTATTTGAAAGTTTGAAGGTTTTAACAGTAGAATAGGGTATTTGATAAAAGTGAATAGTACAAGGGGTAAAGTGAATTTACCCTAATTTATTTAGTTATAAATTAGGCCATTTATTTGCTTAGGAAATTAGACCATGGGATATTACTGGATTAAATCATTACACATTCTTGACTGTATATTTATGGATGACAATGGATCCGGTCCTATTGGGTATCCAAAGGCTCAGGCTATGCCTGTCCCTAAAACAGTGTGGAACAGGGCGACCCGTGATAAGTCACGGTGCTGAGCGTGTCGACCTCTCCTGACCCGATTTAAATAAAATTAAATACAACAAAATTAAAAAAAAGAAAAAATATATATTTTTATAACCTATTTAAAAATTATTTTTTTATAAAAGTTGTTATTATCAATTGAGAAATGCTAGATATATTATTCATTGATAGTATATATTATAGTATATATTATATATATGTAAATATATATTAAATATATTAAAAAGACTTTTGATATGTGGGGCGGACAAGGCGGAAGTGATATCCGAATCGACCGATCTAGGTCATAGGTTGGGATGGAGCGATCCAAATAAGTCCGGCCAAGATGGGTACCCGTGGGTCGAGCAAAATTGTCGTCTCGTATATTAGGCCATTTATTTGTTATCTCATTGTATGTATGTATGTGACGAATTTCTTCAAGTATTTTTTTTTTTTTTTGAGAATAATTTCTTCAAGTGCTGGTTATGCTAGTTTGATTTATTAATTTTCCAAAAGAATAATAAAAATAATATGGTAAACAAAAGTACTCAAAATAAATTTACCAAAATGAAGTGAGAACAGCCACACACGCGGGCACTCTCAAGTCTCAACGTGGATGAGGTGAGTCATCTCATCAACCTGATTCCTTTACCCGCTCACAAATGCAGTAATGGAACCCCAAAATTCCCGGTAAAATATAAGATGAAGATCAGTTGGATTGAACCCTAAAAAGTTAAAACCCCAGCTGAAATTATCCACTAACCCACAGTGATCGATAATTGAAGGGCAAACATCGGGGAGGAAAACAAATATTAAAAAAAATAGGAGGCTGTTTGTCTTCCGGAGGCCAACCGGCGAAGCGGGCCTCGCCGTCGCAGGCGGTGACGCGGAGGCTCTCCCTGAGGGAAAATAGCGACGCTGGTGGTGATAACGCTAAGATGAAGGCTTTGTTCAAGTCCAAGCCCAAGACTCCCGCCGATTTGGTGCGGCAGACGCGCGATCTACTCATCTTCGTCGATCGCGGAGGTCCGGATACTAAGGAGAACAAGCGCGAAGAGAAGGTTTATTCTCGACATTTTAGTGTTTTGGGTGGTGCATTATTTGAATTATTTCTTTGATCTGGTATTGTTACTTGACATTGTGATGAAATGTGGATCTTAATCGACATGAGCTATTGCCAGCAGAAAATTGATCTTCTGATATGTTCAATAATTGTTTTTATTGGTTTATTTGACGAGCATATGTTTCAGTGTTTAATCTTGTCTAACCGTTGTATTATTGAATCTTCATTTTATTTTTCTCTTTGATGTTTGAGACGGATCTGTTTTGCTATATCAGAAGTTCAAGGCTCTGCTTTATAATTGACAAATGTGTGATGACCTCTATTGTGTTTTTAGTGGTGTTTCATGTTGATGCGTCGGGTGGGAATCTGTAAGCTGGTGGGACAGTTTTTTCTCTGGCTTCTACTCTTAAGTTTTTTTGTTTTAATTTTCTTGTGCATAGATGATGGAGCTGAGCAAACTTATCCGAAATTTGAAGCAAGTTCTTTATGGAGACAGTGAGTCTGAACCTGTCTCAGAAGCTTGTGCACAGTTGACACAGGAGTTTTTGAAGGAGAATACTCTTCGTCTGCTTATTATTTGTCTTCCCAAGTTGGACTTAGAGGTAATTTGAGAGGATTTCTAATTTATTTTGTCCTACCTGATTTCTCTTTTGTCTTTAGCTTTATGGATAAAATTATTGTTATTGGTTCTGAAACATATTTGATTTTATTGTGCTAGTTCTTTACCGTGATAACCAAAGGATAAATGTGACGAGTAATAAGCTAAACTTTTGCAGGCCCGCAAAAATGCTACGCAGATTGTCGCAAATCTGCAGAGGCAACAAGTTCAATGTAGGTTGATTGCTTGTGATTACTTGGAAAAGAACATGGATCTCATGGATATCTTGATAACAGGGTAAGGTTGCATCGGAAGACTTTAGAACTAGATTGTCAATTGGTTGAAAATGATATAAGTTCCAGGCTCATGACTTGGAACTTTTAGAACTGGATAATTAAATTACAGTAGTAAAACATTTGAAAGATGAGAGTATAGCCTAGTTAGTGGGAAGATTTTTAATACATGTCCTATTAAAAAGACATGGAATTTTGATTTCATTTTCTTTGCTTAGAAAGCGTATATTTCTTCATTCCTTTGAAATTGTGGATTAAGTTGGATCCGGAATACGTATTTGTTCACCTCTGTGTGTGTGTGTGTGCGCGTCACACTCATACACACACACAACGAGAAATCCATCCAAAGACTGACATTTTTAAAAGTTATCGCTCTTCCCCAATCTTTCCCTTTGGCTTACAATTTTCCTTGCTGAAATTTTGCTACTTTAGTCAAAATTCAAATACATGTTTGAGAGTCAATGTCAGTTGTAGGGTATAATTTTGGGTTCATTTGTGTAAGAAATTACGTCCTTTTTTCTCCCTCTACCCTTCTTTTTTTCACATACTTTTGTAGCATGTTAATGGAGCTTCTTATTTTTGCCCATACTTTTGTAGCATGTTGGTCTTACTGTTACTCAAAACATGTGGCTGATGTATAACTCTGAGTTGTATTTTAGAACATCAAGATACATAGATCAAGGATCTTGGCTATTGTACTCCAATATCTTTTTTTTATTTTTTATTTGGTTTTAACTTTAATGGTCCATCTGCTGATAGTTGTGCATTAGTTTCATTAGTTTATGTTTGTGGTTGTAAACCTTCCATGAGATTACAACATATTTCAGCCCAAATGGTATTGTACATTTGCACAAAATGGTTTTAGGAACCCTTTTTTGTTCTTGAAGGTCAAATAGCTTGTGAGATTTTGGAGGAAGGGGTGGATTATTGGGATTAAATTGTCGCCCTCTTCTTAAGTGTCTTGCTTGAATAGGCACTTGTTTATCCCAATAGTAAATTTTGCCAAGAAACTTTGGATATATTTTCGTTTAAAAACTGTATAATTTCACTAAATGCTGACTTTCTTGCTTTCCTAACTTTTTTTTTTCTTTGGGCCACCAGTTATGAGAATACTGATCTGGCATTACATTATGGTACAATGTTGAGGGAATGCATACGCCATCAAAGTGTTGCGAGGTCAGTTGATTATTCACTTTCATCTTCTATTTAATGATTGTATGCAATATGCATTACAATTTTCAAAAGATATGCATTACAATTTTATATATAGGTATATTGATACCTATATATAAAAACAAAGGGGATATACAAAATTGTGCAAATTACAGGGGAATTAAATTAATAAGTCATACAATGAAACTATGGGAAAGAGTTATAGAAGCAAGAATAAGAAATGAAACTAGTATATTAGATAATCAATTTGGCTTCATGCCAGAAGATCCACAATTGAAGCTATACACTTAATTAGACGATTATGTGAACAATATAATGAGAGAAAACAAGATTTACATATGATTTTTATTGATCTTGAAAAGGCATACGATAGAGTCAACCGTGATATAATGTGGCGCGTATTGGAAAAAAAGAGGAATAAAAATAGCCTACATAGATGCCATAAAAGATATGTATGATGGTATAACAACATGTATCAGACACCAACAGAATATCTAGTGAATTCCCAAACACTATAGGTTTGCATCGGGATCCGCTCTAAGCCCGCACCTTTTATCCTAATAATTGATGAAATCACTAAACACTTACAAAAATCCATCCCCGAATGTATGTTATTTGCGGACGATATAGTTTTAATTGATGAAACAAGGGAAGGAGTAAATGCAAAATTGGAAGTTTGGAGAGAAGCACTAGAATCAAAAGGTTTTACTATAAGTAGGGCTAAAACAGAATACATGGAATGCCACTTTAGTAAAAACAACAGAACAATGAGACGAAGGTTAAAATTGATGGACATGAAGTGAGTATAACAAAGAGTTTTAAATACTTAGGATCTATAATTGAAGAGAACGGAGAAATCAATAAAGATGTCACACATAGATCCGGCGCGGTTGGAATAAATGGAGGAGTGCATCTTCTATCCTTTGTGACCGTAAAAATACCATTAAAATTGAAAGGAAAATTTTATAAAATGGCCATAAGGCCCGCAATGCTTTATGGAGCGTAATGTTGGGCGACCAAATATGAACACGAACAAAAAATGAGGGTAGCGAGAGATGAGAATGCTAAGATGGATGTGTGGACACACTAGATTAGATAGAATAAGAAATGAACACATTAGAAACAAAGTGGGAGTAGCACCAATAGACGAAAAATTAGAGAAACACGATTAAGATGGTTTGGACATGTTTATAGGAGACCTTTAGATGCACCTCGTGCGACGTTTAGAAGGTAGAGAATCACTCACACAAATCAAAAGAGGGAGAGGTAGGCCTAAAAGACTTGGAAAGAAGCTATTAAACATGACATGTTATACCTTGAAATAAACGAAAATATGGCTTATGACCGTAAAACGATGGCGCGATATGATCCGTATAGCCGACCCCACGTAGTGGGATTAAGGCTTAGTTTGTTGTTTGTTGTTTTGTTGTATTGTTCTAGGAGTAACATCCACAATTGCTCGATGCTCCATCCAAGTCAATCGAGATAACTCCATGCCAGGATATTATTATAACTCATAGGGAAGCAATAGACTTATTGAGCTCAATGTTTACATCTTTTCGAGCCTATATATTTTTTATTTGTTTCACTTCAATACATGGTATTGTATAGGTAGACCATTTTTTGATTTTTTTCTCTATGCCTGAATTAAAAATAAATTGGTTTACAGTGAAAAACGAAAGGGTAAAGAGAGCAAATTGTTTTTGCATCCAGCCGCATCCACAACCCAAAATTTTTTCAAGCTCTGTAGTTTGTGCTCTGTTTACCATATTGTGAGGAACTATCTTGAGGAACTTCTTTTCTGCTTATGAATATCCTATCTTTTGTCAATACATGCACTCTCGGGAATGTTCTTCTACCTTTATCCAAAAGTATCTGTACCTGTAGATAACTTGGCAAGTTGACGCCATTCAGTCGATGCCTGAATCCATATCATGTGTCTTTTCTTTGATAACATATATACTGAATTACTGCAGATGTTAAATTAAGAATCTGCTTTGCTCTATAGGTATGTCTTGCAATCAGAGCATATGAAGAAATTTTTTGACTATATACAGCTCCCAAATTTTGACATTGCTTCTGATGCTGCTGCCACTTTCAAGGTTATGTATCGTGACTGATATAGAGAAATTATGCAATGCATTAACTCCTTTGATTTAATGTTGTTGTTTGATCTTCTCTATGCTATTTGATCCACTCCTGTGATTTGGAAGGGTCTAAAGTAGGTTGGTTGTCTGCACACTTTTTTGGATGACCCAAGATTCAATTTATTTCTTTCTTCTGAGGACTCATTATTGACAGGAAGGTTTTTGCATGTTAAAAACTTTTAACTAATACTTCTGATTCCGGATTCTTTTGCAGTGTTTCAGATCTATGGTTTGTTAAAGACTAACAATCAATGTCAGTTCAGATTGGCAATATAATCAAAGAATCTCTTCATTAGTTGGAAGTATATTGAAATAAGATTGATGCCCGTTTTTCCTACGAAAGGTGGAAGAAATAAAGTTTTGGGGATCTTTTCACTAATTAGACAAAGTATATTGGGATAAGATTTAAAAACCTTTCTCCCAAAGATGGAGCAATTTCTTGTTATGCATTTATCCACTTGTACGGAATGGGCATATGGCACTACAACTGTGAGTTCTCTTTTGATTATGCTCATTCACCTATAATCTTGATGTGTAAAAGGGCATTGCGCTGTAAAAAAAACCTTGAGCAGGTAGTTTTCTTTAGTTACTTTTGAACAGCTGAGCAAAATGGGACAAGGACTCTGAGATGATTAATTTGTGTTCCTTTTCATTTCTTTCAGATGCATTAGTGTCTTTCCAGGCATCGACTGACACTTATATGATTTAACTTACATGTCTTGTTGCAGGAACTATTGACTAGGCATAAGTCAACAGTTGCTGATTTTCTCTCTAATAATTATGACTGGGTCAGTATTTTCGTTTTGGTAGACTGGATCCTTTCATGTTACTCACATTCGATGTTATTTTAGAAACTTAACCATCTTTAAAGTGCGTTTTTTTTGCCCTGTCACATGGTTGCGTTTCCGTTCTTAAGCCATTATATTTTCTGAAGTGATCTTTACAGAGCTCCCTTTCTTTTAATGAATATTATGCTCATTTATGCACTGTAGCATTTATTCTCTATAAATCATTTGAATCTCGCACTGGATACAAAGTATTGTTTTAGAATTCCTGGATGAGCCCCACTTTCTAATATGCTGGATAGTTTTCCCTTGATAGTTCTTTGCTGAGTATAACTCGAAGCTGCTTGAATCAACCAATTATATCACCAGAAGGCAAGCTATCAAGGTAATACCTATTCATATTCTCTTTTGGCTTGTATATTTGTGACCATTCACATGTTGAGACAAATTCACGCACACACAAACCGCCCACTCGCACCAAACCCCCAAGGAAAACTTTCAAGTAGGAAACGGTACCTGTTCTGTTTAATTTCTTTTGGTTCATTTTGGTACTCAATATTTTGCTTCTGTGATGTACTTCTTTCAGCTGTTGGGTGATATGTTGCTTGATCGTTCAAATTCGGCTGTGATGACTCGATATGTTAGCTCGAGGGACAACCTGAGGATCCTCATGAATCTTCTTAGAGTATGATTGCCTTTTGGCTGTTATATTCCTCCTTCCTCCTTGTCTGTGTGCATTTGCTGAGAAGTGGGGAAGATAAATTGAATATAAATAAAAATGGAATAGAAATTAGGGATAATTACAAAAAGTACCCCTGAGGTTTGACCTAATTACAAAAAAACCCAGCTAACTTTAAAACTTACAAAAAACACCCCTGGGGTTTGATTTAGTGTTAAAATAAGGGGGTAATCTGCAATGATTTACAAATATGAAGGGGGATTTTGAAATATATTTTAACTTCAGGTGTACTTTTTGTAAGTTTTAAAGTTAGCTTAGTTTTTTTGTAATTAGGTCAAACCTTAGGGGTACTTTTTGTAATTATCCCTAGAAATTATTAAACATGACAAAAATGTGAGTGAAACTTATTTTATGGAGTTAAATGTGCATGCTGCCTCCCTTTAAATGGATCCTTTTTTATCATCTTAGTTGAAAGACTACAAAAATATCTTCCATTTTAATAATTCCAGTGTCACGCATTCATTTTAGAATCTTACCTTGTTGCAGGAATCGAGCAAGAGCATTCAGATTGAAGCGTTTCATGTTTTTAAGGTATTAATCCCATATCCTGATCTGAGCTCGTGGAAAAAATAGGTGAATGGTTGTGCCCAATTTTCATGGTTTGTTCTAACTCAGCACAAATATGTGCAGTTATTCGCTGCCAATCAGAATAAACCTCCAGATATTGTTAGTATCCTTCACGCAAATCAAAACAAGCTTCTTCGCCTCATTGCTGATTTTAAGACGGAGAAGGGTGAGAAATATTTGTATATGCATGCTCATAATCCTAGAATCGTTTCATCCTCGTTGGCCACGTGTGTCTCAGTATTTGGTTTCTTTTGTTGCAGAGGACGAACAGTTTGAGGCTGATAAAGCACAAGTCATGAAAGAAATTGCTGAACTTGAGCTCAAATGAATTCAGTTCTAATTTGATGTATCAGCTATCATGACAGTGTTGTACGAGTAAATCGTAGTTGTTGGTATCTTCTTATTTCCCCCATATATATAGTTGTTAATTAATAGTTCTTAGGCATTGGAAATTTGTGATTTCGATTCAGACATTCTGTTAACCCATATTTTGTAGATGCTGTTGTTGAGCATTCGAAATTATTTGGAAAGAAAGAAAAATGTGAATTTTCAATGTTTCTGTAATGTGATGATTGATGAACCATGTTCTCAGTATATCAAAGCTGTGTGTAAAGTGATCTTTCCTGTTCTTTTGCAGCTTACTTAAGTTTCTCTGTGTTTCTCATGAGGGTTTATTCTGCAAGTATTTTATAGGTCGTTGAATTATATATGGTGATGTTTTGTTTTTTGAATGGGGTTGTGTGTCTTATTGAATAAGTTTAAATATTCTCAAGAATCCTCTAATAATAGAAGAAACCAGCGTATTGCTTTATTCCATGTATTAACGATTTAAAAAAACGGCATTTCTTGAATAGTGGCACATCTTTTGATACTTAAAATTAATGTTACTTTTGTTCTTGGGGCTTGATTGTAGCAATTATAATGACAAATAATTTCAATTTAGTAATCTGGACCGGTAACCTGCTAACCATACAAGGTAATGTTTTATTTTATAGATGGGTTGCGTATCTTAATGATTAATGAATAATATATAAATATTCTCAAGAATTTTCAGAGAATAGAAGCATCTACATAACCCAGTATTAGATGCTTTTTGATAGGACTATTCAGATTTAGTTAAAAACAATCAGATTCTTTTATTTGATTAGTTGTATTTCAAAAAAAAATTAAGTCAAATTCAAATATTTGATTTAATAAATTAAATCAAATCAGTTTTTTATTATTTTGATTTAATAGAGTAGATTGAATTAGATTTAGACTTGAGCTAATTTGATTTAGTAATAAAACTGAATTAGATTTCTGATTTTATTTATTTTAATTTAGTAAACTAAATCTCTCTCTCTCTCTCTATATATATATATATATATATATATATATATATATATAGGGAGGTTAAAATGATACCACATATTATAATGAGACAATGTGGACTCATCTCAACCCTCCCTTATCTATATCATATCAAGGGCTGAGATAAATAGGAGTTATAATTACATTAAATATTTGATTAAATCAAAATAAGGGCAAAGTAGTCAAATTACCCAAGTGGGGACATGTTCTTTGGCGTCGGTTTTGGAATACAGATCTTCACGAATCACGCAGATCACGCAATCTCCTCCAAAAAAAGCAGTATCATCTTCTTCTCCCTTCCATTCGAAAAAGCTCGAAAACTTCGCAAATCGACATCAAAATTCCACCACAAATCGAGAATAATACACAAAAATGAGCTCCAATCAAATTGGCGAACAATCTTCATTATGGGCGAGCCTTCTTCAAGCGAAATCGACGGTGAATACGTTGAGAGTGAATATAATCCTGGTATGTCAATTTCTTCAATATATTTAGTACACAATTTGATAAAAAAAAATACAATGTATGTGTAATTTGAATATACACGTGAAACGGTGCATCAATCTGTATAAGTTAGTGAGTAATTATCGATTTGTTGTTATATTTCTGCAAATTTGTTGAGAAATCCATATATTTACAAGTTTCTTCGAATTACAATATTTATACTTTGCTGTTGAAATCATTTACTTTACTTGGTTAAATATTTTCACTGTATAGTTAACGTTGTTTATATGTATAATTATGCTATTTTCGGTGTATAGTTATCATTGTATAGAGAATTAGTGGTGTTACTTCAATGTTTACTGTTGGTTCGATGCTTGTATATTTTTAAAGTGTAATATTTTCCATATGATGTATACTTATAGCAATTACACTATATTGTTAGTATTAATTCAGTGCTTTATCAAATAGTCTGCTTGTACGGCTTTAATGTATATTTAGATTCATTATGATGTATACATAGACATCTTTTAATGTATTGATAGTGTTAATTCAACTGTTTTTTATCGAAACACAATATATACTCGATGTCAAACGAGAGGTTAGTAATTTCCCCTGGAGCTACAAAATATTGGATACCCGAAATTGATGAAGACAAGGTGCCACGTGTAGGAATGCATTTCACATCGTTGGAAAATGGTATTAAGTTCTATAAGGAATATGGTTCGTGCAATGATTTGACATCCGTAGGAGTACATCGAGAAAGTTTAGAAATGGAGAAGTCCGTGTGCAATATATTTTGTGCGTGAAGAGAAAGGATTTAAAAACGCTAGTAACTCTCCGGCGTATCGACCGCGAGAAGACAACAATGAGCCAAAAACAAGGGAACTCGTAAAAGTCATCCAAGAGAAAGCGGTTGCGGCGCACGTTGTATATTTGAGTGCACAAATGGCGGATCATACGTGATCAAACATTTCAAGAGCGCCACTCCCATCCATTGGCATCCGAATCCTATAGAAATTCCTCGAGGTTAACAAAATCTAAACTTTGGACAACAAAAGTTCATCATGGACTGCTTCTAGAGCAAATATCGGGCCGCAAAGACTCATCGACTATATACACATATGGTTGGGGGCACTCCAAGGTTGGCGCACTTGGATAGATTTCAAGAATTTTAAGAGGGATTTGCAGCGTATATATCCGTGCGGATGCACAGATGATTGTCGACAACTTCCTAAAAGAAGGAAGTTTTTCCTAAGCTAGCATTCAATTATGTTGTGAATGAAAACGATCAATTAACAAAATTATTCTCAAGCGGATTAAACATCAATTCGAAATTACGGTTTCTTCGGTGATGTCATCTCTTTCGACGCCACGTCTAATACGAATAGGTGCGTATAATTCAAAGCATTAATAATCAACTTCTTTGAATAAAAGTAGTGCATATGTTGTGTACTTAGAATACATTCATTGTATCTTTAGTTTAAGTTTAATGTACTCTTAATTGCTAGTAATCGTATTTTTAGGCATCATTACAATGAATCTTTGGATTATAGTATAGTATATTTAGAATATATTTACCGTGTATATATCGTAACTTTGTTGTATTATTAATGACTAAACATTGTATGCATTCCCGGTATAAGATGGTTTTTGCACCATTCACGAGGGTCGACAACCATCGGAGATGTGTTACATTTGCGGTGGATTAATATTGAAGGAGGATGAGGAATCATACGTATGGTTATTCAAGTGTTTTCGGATGCAATGGGAAAAGAACCACATTACATCGTGATGATAAGGTCTTTTTATGCATGTTTTATGTGTATATTTGAGTAGAATTCGAGTTATTTTATTGTTAGTTTTGTAAATTTTTGATTGTACATAGTTCATATTACTCCGAGGTGCTTTTATTGATGTAGATTGACCATTCGGGGCTAATTTTGGTGAATTTCGGACCATGGATTCATGTCAAAACATACCGGGAGTTTAAGGATGCAAAAACGCTCGAAATTCCAAGCCAAACGCGCGTCATTTTGGGGCCTTTTTGGTCCAACACGGGCGGGGTGTCGGGCAACACGGCCGTGTTCACGGAGCTAAAAACTCGATTTTTTCGCACAAAACAGCCTCTCCGACACGGCCAGGCCGTGTTCCCCAACACGGCCGTGTCCGAGAGACACGGCCGCCGTGTTGGGAAGCACGCCATGTCTCCCCGCTTCCTGTGTGATAAAACAAAGACGGCCGGCCGTTCGGGCGACACGGGCATGTCCGGACCTCTTTTTGCAACTTTTGTTTGCGGAATTTGGGGAAAACTCACCAACCAACCCATTTTGGCCACTTTTGTACACTTTTAACACCCTATTTTGCTGAAACTTGTCTCCATGTCCCTCCCTCATCACTTGAATACAAGAATTCACCAACCAACAAGGAAAATGGGGGTGATTGTTTAATAAAAGATAGTACTATCAATGTATTGGTTGCCTATAAAAGCCAAGGGTTGAAATTGGGAGAGGCATTCATTAGATACTCGGGAAATATTCATTGTATTCATTTCATTAAGTAGAATTGGGATCAAGGGGTCTTGGAGGAGAAATCTTGGGGCAATATTGGAGAAGAAGGCTTGGAGCAACATCATCAATCAAGAAAGAAGTCAATTGAGATTTTGAGAAAGATAAGTACACCATGTCTACAAAACTTAAATCTTCTTGTGTAATTTATTCTTTGGTCAAAATCATGTGTAGCTAAACTCCTAGTGTTTGAATGTAATGAACTCTAGAATGGATTTGTGATTAAGGTGTGTATGTTTTTAATAAAATCTTCATATTTTGTGTGATTCACCTATATTATGCTTCGTTCATTCGAATTGATATATGCGCAATATTGATTTGAAGTTTATTTTTCATCCGGAAATCGAGAGATCCATGGTGAAATAGAACCTATATAAGTGAAAAGAGTTGCATGCAATCCTAGATATAGATCTACATAAATCTTCCGGATTAGGGTCAAACCTAATATGGGAATTCACAAATCGTTATAATCTTGTCTTGGGGTTTTAACTAGAAAGAGATTTCGCTTAATCAACTTGAGATTAGAAGTTTTTCGCCTTGAGAAAGGGTTTAACTTAAATTGGGAATTTCTACGGTCCACAAGACATGAGATTTTATTAAAAGAGGTTGGTTTTTGCTTAAGGGCTTACGGTTGTATTTTTAACTTGTCAAATCACAAAAACATTCTAGAGGGATTTACATTCAAACACATTTCTATCTTTTGATTTCTTATTTTACAAATCTTCCTTCATTTTTGCAATTTATAATTTGTTTTCCTTTTCATCAAACAAAAACTCAAAATTGTTAGATTAAATAACAAAAAGACGGTAATTATTAGTACTTACAATCCTCGTGGGAATGACACTTCGGTACTCAATAATCTATACTATAAAACGATAGGTGCACTTGCCTACGGTTTTAAAGGTAGCTTTTGAGCCATCGGACCGACCAAGACCCCGCAATGAAGAACGCATTCAAAGTGGTTTTTAAAAAAGCAAAACATCGTTTATGTATGTGGCATATCATGGAGAAGTCACTCTAAAGTCGGATCGCATTCTTTGAAGGATAATACATTCATGAAAAGACTTAATTCAATTATTTGGAGTCAAGATATCGAACTGGATGAAATTGAGAAAAAATGGAATGAAATTATGGACGACTTTCACTTGACATCACATCCGTGGTTTACAAAATCGTATGAAATCGAAACACTTGGATTCCCGCGTATTTTAGAGATGTTCCGATGGGTGGATTACTTAGAACAACATCAAGGTCCTCGAAAGCACGAATAGTTGGTTCGGAGCATTCATTAATCCTCAAGTTAATTTGATGGAATTCTTTATGCACTTTGACAAACAAGAATGGAAGCACAACGACACGTGACGGAGAAGCTCAACAATGAATCAAAGCTATGTGCCCAAATGCAAGACACCTTTGCATATTGAAGAACATCTTTGCAATCGCGTATACACGAACAATATATTCGAGGTAAGCAAGCAAATTGCGGCAGATGTTATGAGTGCACCGGCGTAGTTGGAATAAATGAAAAGGGCGATAATTGCTCGTACACAATAAAGGACGCCACAAAACAAACATACATTGTTTTCTACAAGATAGCAAAAATGAGGCAACATGCACGTGCAAAATGTTTGAACAACATGGTCTAATTTGCCGGATATGTTTGTAGTCTTCAAAGATATGTCGATTATTCCCAGAAACACCTATTTACAAGATGGACAAAAACAGCCTCATTTGTGGCCAATAATGGACGTCTATACCAATTTACCGTGGAGAGGAGGAAAACACAACTATGAACAAACTTTGGTCGGATTTCCATTCTTTGCATAGGAATGGCGCAGGGGAACATACAAAATTGAAGGAATTTTGAGTTTTAATCTCGAACAAAAGGACATGATGTTACTAGACAACGAACCACAAAATTCACAAATGAACAAGAAAAAGGTGCCGAGACGTATTGTGGATCCACATCCAATGTAGATGTCACAAAGTGTTACCGCCAAAACAAGCAAAAAATAAAGGGAGTGGTAACCTTGAAGAGTCGATTACAAAGTCAAAAGGAGAAAGCTATCAAAGCAAGCACAAAGCTCAAGAGACGATGTGGGGCGTGCGGTGAGGTCACGACACATAATAGCGAGGACTGCCCAAACGGATCATTACTCAATCATAACAATATGTACTTTTCAGTTTTTGTTAAACAATTTAGACGCTTTGCAATGATTCACTTGATATATGACAAGATTTTTATACCCCCGCATATCAAACAGATTCTTTTGTTGTGTGGTTATCGTGTTTATGTTATGCACATGATGGTTTAATGATGTACACTTATACATGTTTTATGCTATATATTTAATAATCTTTATGTTTAATGTGTCTTTGTTGTGTGGTTATCGTGTTTATCTTTGTGCACATAATGGTTTCAAGTTGTACACTTATACATGTTTTATGTTGTATATTTTAATACTGCATATTTAACGTATTTTTGCTGTATATTTAGCTTCCTTATAATGTATATATATTATATATTTGCTGCTCATAATGACAATACTATTCAATTAGCCAATACATGCAAATATCTTATAATAATACATTGTATATTTAACACCAATTCATTTGCAACAACTAAATATAAAAACTAACTTCATTTAAAGATAAATTGTTTTTCGTCTTTTCGCTAAAAATCTAGATACAAATTTCCATAAAACCCATAACCACTAAAACAAATCAAAACTACTACAATACTTCATGGAATATAAACAAAATACACAAAAAACTAGATTATCGTTTCATAATTCCCAAAACCATGTGGATTAAAATACAAGTACGAGTCCTAGGCACTTTTTTTGCCAGTCGAGAATTTTTTAGCCTCTGCCAGCGCCGTCTCTTTAACTTCATTGATATCGTCTTCGACGATAGCAGCGCAGTATAGCGTCCTCAACTTATTAAGCAAGGTAGTATTTCCCTTCTCAAGACCCGCATCCCCCCCCCATATACGTTTCCATGTGGCGCATTGCAAACATACCACGTCAATCTTATTCTCTTCGTCTCTCCAAGGCATTGCAACCCTCGACAGATCAGAATTTTCAACAACCCAGGACGATTGGTAGCATCCTCGAGCAAGCAAAAACTTGGAGAACAAAGCAGTCTGTCAAAGGATAACAAAAACAACCAATTAAAAACTGATGAAAACAAATCAGTTAAAAATACTATTACACATCAAATTATGTCTAAATATACAACAAAATTATACTATCGATACAGCAAAACAAACACTACTGTACATCAAAATAAGCTTTTATGTAAACTTAAGATTATAACTAACAATACAACAAACTAAGCCTATATATACAATAAAGTAAGTCTAATTATACAATAAAACACTGTAAAATCATTTAAATAACTTACCAGCCACGCCGGTGTGTGCTCATACTTCGCAGGGTCTGTGCCACCAACACTTGAATTGTCCAAAATGTGAACGAATCTCCTCTTAATATCATAACAAATAACATAAATATGTTCACTCTTGCATATCGGGAAGAAAAACTGCAAAAATAAGATAAAAAATAACCAACGAAAGACATCATGAGACTTGGGCTTTAGCCCACGACAATCTAAAACAATAAAACACAATATAACACAGACAAACAACAAAATACCATATCAACGGCTTGTAGCCTAATAGAATTGGCCTCAGGAAACTCGGCATCGAAATTACGTGAAAATAATGCCAACAAACCTTCTTCATCAAGCTCCTTACTTGGCATCACAACAGTGAACATCTGCAATAATTACTGTTAGACTTGTGCTGGACTTTACACAAATCATATAATTTAATTATAATACATATAAGAAAACCCAATAAATATACATCAACCTATCAATATCTAAACATCAAGTAATTTCTAATTCCACATCAACCTATCAATATCTAAACAAAGATCCAAATATCTAAACAAAGATCCAAATACACAACAAAAATCGACTAACTATACAATAAATTATATCTAACTATACATCAATATCAAACTATCTATAAAACAAACACATACCGTGCAATACGTCGTCGCAAAAAAAACGGACGGCGACCAAAGACTTTAACTTTCTCCTTAGAGTTCAAAATCACCGACCAAGCATCAAGCACAACTACACCGACATAACGACCGGTCTCATGGACTTGAACTCATCCCTATACAATAACCGATCACCCACCTTGAAAATAACTTCATTCTTGACCTCATCCCTATAAAAATTAAAAAATGTAAGCAATCACAAAAAATTAAAAATAAATAAAAGAAACAAAAACCGTAAAATATATACTTATCCTCATCCGGATTCTCAAAAACCCATTTTGCTATCATGTTGTGATGCTTGTTTGATTTCACAAAGAACATCTATTTGTCTCAGTGCTTAAATGGGGATGTCGATTTCCGATCTTCCGAGGTTTCCTCCGACTTTTCCTCGCACAAACTTTAGTTACGCCACGGCCCCTTGAAGTAACAACCTCGTTCTTCGTTTTACCTCCACCCTCATTAATGTTAAATGCGCCCGGCTTCATCAATTACTTTATCTCCACCCTCCACACCGCCAGGCAGACGAATCGGGATATCACCTTCCGTGCCAACCATGCCGCTAACGCCAGGCCGCAACATCGCTGCTTTTTCTCCACCCCCTCCACGACTACGATCCAAATCAACGGTCTCACCTTCCACCACAATCGTGCCACCAACGCCACCGCAACATCACCTCTCCCGCCGCCCGCCACCAACCTAAAATAAGAAAAATTGAAATTAAAAATCAACATTAACAAGTACACCAAACATAAAGAAAATTGACTTATGTTAACACGATCATCAACGTCCGCCTTTTTTATTTCTCATCCCCAACATTTTCCTCCTGGTAATGTCGTGTCGTCTCTAGAACGAACCCCAAACCGGATCAGCAAAAATCTTGGGAAAATCCCATACTAAAGCTCGGTGCATCGTCAAACCATTTCTTGAATTCCTCCTCTCGTAACACATCATCCTCGACCTTCTCCAATGCCTCTACGTTTTTCGGGGTTATTCCAAAATGCATCATCGCTTTGAGTGTCACCAAGTTCGAAGCCTTTTCGTTTGAGCCCTTCGATACTTTTTCACATATCGGGTTCCGCGCCACCGCCGATTAAGGGAAACCCGAGTCACCGCAATCTCCTTGGTGCATCCTTGACCATGGATATAATATCGACAACGTCGACGCCACCCTGGCTAATTTAGCCAAAACCCTCCCAACATAACCCCGTAAAAAAAAGACAATGTTAGCTCTACAAAACTATATAACTATATATACAATGTTTTACTACTAAGTAAACATTAAATATACTTTAAGTGTATAGCAATGGAAAATTTAAAACCTATTTGACTATGTATAATTGTATATCAATATCCATACAATAGTAATATATTAATTGTACATTTAAGTCCCCGATATGTAAACACTATGAATAATGATGCGAAAAACATCCATAAAATCCAACTTATGTGTAAAACATCAAAAACACATCAATAGTACATGTCAAAACATTATATATACACTTTTATCTTATTAAATATACATCAAACACATGCTTTAAGAATGGAAAAACCTCGCATGCCACCATCCCGCAATGAAGCACCGTGTACATCCACACCACCCGCACTGGGACCTCCAACGGGACATCACGGCCTTGACGGGGCCTCACGAACTTCGACGGACCTCAAGAAATTCGGATGGCCCCTCACCCAATGGATCCACCACACCCCCCCCAAACCACCAAGCGCGCATCTCTCCCGCACCTCTCTGCGGCTAGCTCGACTCAATGCCGCACACTAGGTAATCTTCTCGGAACATGGCGATTACAAACCACAACTCTGTCCATGTAAAGACCATGACAAAAAAATAATTATTAGCAAAATACAAAACAATAATTCAAAAACAAATGTGAAAAAAACCAAAAACAGAGACTTATAAGCAAAAACAACAAGGGACCATTAAACTCTTTCTTCTTCAAGTATCCCACTTCATTCTTTTTGTGAAATCGCGTCTCCAAAGTGTACTCGCACCAATTTAAATTTCTAATATTCCCCACATCTTCCAGAGACTTCATAATCAACGGGTTGACATAGCCGGACATAACATTTCCAATAATGCAACAATCAACCAACGCAATGAAATGTCTCTTAAACCACGGACCACCGTCAGACTCATCCATTATTCTCTCGATGGGCAACCTCAACTTTTATTTTATACGCACCACTTGCATAGAGTTGAAAATAATCGCGCCACTGATAATATAATTCACCTGTATCAGACTTCGTCTTCTTTACAATAGGAATATTACCATTAGGGAACCCAAGAACCCTTTGAATATCCTTCACACCACAACTGAGTGACCTCCCACCATTTAAAACCAGTTCACAATTCGCAGTCGAAACTATTCACCAACCAATACATCATCCCAGGAAGGAATTTGTCAATCTTAACTTCCAACAAAGTCCCAAACCCCATCTCCACAATCGACCTCTTCATTTGTCGATTCAATGCTTTCATTGATTCAACAAATAACGTTGTTGTAGAGTGGGTCACTAACTTTGGGAATGAATCCTTCACATTCCCACCCGTTCCCTTCGCCCTCTTTGGAGAAGACACCTGCCCCTGTCCACTGCCCTCGCCAACGTCGTCACCTTTTCTACCTCTTTTTACCATGTTTGCTGATAGGCGTGAGTTTTGCATGTATTTTGATGTGTATTTCGAGTTATAATGATAAGTAAACATGCATATACTCGCGTTAAATGTTACATATTCACTCCTTGTGGAAAAGATATTACTGATTTGCTTATTTTATAGGAATTTCATGATATTTGAAGCTAATTGAATAAGAATATGAGGAAAGCAAAGTGGAAACACGGAGAATTGAGTGGATATACAAAAAGTGAAGCCTAAAAGAGCAAAAGTTGAGCGTTCACGGAAAAGACAGGGGCACACGGGTTGGGTGTGCCTCAAGACACCACCACCACCCTCGTATAAGGATAATTGGAGCTGCAAAGATGGCGCACGGAGTAGCCCGTGCATGGGCGCACCACCCGTGCGCCTACTACAGAGTCGATTATTTCACCGGAGTGGCGCACGGGTAGGCCGTGCTCCGACGCACCACCCGTGCGCCCTACGAGAGTTGGGGTATTCCAAAGAGGTGGCGCATGGGTAACCGTGCGTGGGGCGCACCACCCGTCTGTCTCACTGAATCCCATAATGACATTAAGCCCTAAACATGATGGGAAGTATAAAAAGGCTTTTTGGGCGCACACAAGGAGAATTCTGGCATTTTTGGGATCTACAACATAAGACAAGAGTCAACTCTTGGAAGGAGACATCAAGGAGACAATCGGGTTGCATCGGAGCTTGAAGAACGGAGATATATCGAGAGATTGTCGACGTTCCTAAGTTTTCTGCTTCTTCTTTTAGTTTCAATCTTTTAGTTTCATTTGTAATGACTTTGAACACTTTGTGTGTAAGTTGTTTAATCATGTGTAGCTAAACTCTTGTGATTTCCGGGTTTTGGAAGTAGATTAATGAACTCTTGTTGGATATTTTAATCTTGGTTGAAGTTATTATCTTGAAGCCTATTTGAGTACTTTGAGCTTATTCTTGTTTTATCACTTGGCCAATGATTTAACATGTTTGATATATTGATTCATAATTCGAGAGATGAGTTTCAATATTAGATCTTGAGTACTTGACACGAATATTTGCATGAATCGAGAGGTTTGTGAATATATGTGAGGACATTTGATCTTTTGGACATTTGGGAGTTGTGTATCTTATGTTGAGTGGAGATGCTAGCATAGATATTTCAATCTACATTTTATATGCATCTCGAGAGGGAGGAAAAAATAGCTTTGTGATCGTCTTATAGGAATATTGATAATAACGTGGCTTGATTAAACCTGACAACAAGAGGATTATTAATTGAAACCTTAACTCGAAATCCATTACATCATCTTGATACTTCTTTCATTTGTGTTATCTTATTCTTGTGTTTTAGTGATTGAAATTGTCTTAATCTCAAAACAACAACCATCAAATATCGATCGTCTAAATAAAAGTAAAACTATCTTGGCTCAATACTTAGCCTATTGATTTATTAGTCTCCGTGGATACGACCTTGCTACCCTATTCTAAAACGTACACCGTACACTTGCGGTGAAGCTAAAAATATAGGCGAACAAGTTTTTGGCGCCGTTGCCGGGGACTAATACAATTTATGGTGCTAATATTGCGATAGATAGAATTATTCTTAATTTAGACATTTTTTATTATTTATTTTGTTTTAGTGTGACTTGAATTCCACATTATTTGACTTGTTTCTTCTAGTTTGGTCCGGGTAGTGCATGAACACGCGCTCTAAAGCGGGGGACTTAATACCGCTCATACCTCTGGAAGTTGAGGCTTTCGCGAGGAGAATCAATGCTACCACTAGACGAGCCGAAAGACAACACAATCCGATAATGGGGATTTGAATGAGTTACCAATACCGCCAAACAATGGTGGAAACGAGTTCTGATACTGGGTCAACAAAGAAGCCATTCGTGATTACTTTCGACCACAAACGAATCGTAATTATGGTGGTATTGCCCATATTCCTATCAATGCCAACAACTTCAACTCAAACCTAAGACTAATCAATATGGTGCAACAGAATCGGTTTGGGGTTTTGCAAATCAAGATCCTAACTCTCACCTTGCGCATTTTATCCAAATATGCAATACGATCAAAATGAACGGAGTCTCGGATGACGCCATAAGATTGCGCCTATTCCCATTCTCTTTACGGGATAAGGCAATGAATTGGTTGGGTACTTTGACGCAAGGAAGTGTGAGCACATGGGACGATTTAAGCCAAAAGTTTTTGTTTAAATTCTTTCCACCAAGCAAAACTTTGCACTCAAAAGTGAGATTACTCAATTCCGACAATTTGATTCCGAGCCTTTGTACGAGGCTTGAAAGATTTAGGGATTTGTTAAGAAGATGTCCACAACACGGCTTTCCGGAGGATCAACAGCTTATCTTCTTCTGAATGGTTTAATGGGACAAACGAGGGCTTTTGTTGATGCCGCAATGCCCGGGAGGAGAGCATTGTTGGCAAGGTTTCCACAAGATGCATTGAACCTTCTTGAAATGGCCATGAACGATTACAGTGGCCATCCTGAAAGATCGAATGTACAACGAGTAGCCGAAATCTCGGATTCGGACCTATCAAAACATTGTCGGCACAAGTAGCGGCTTTGACAACTCAATTGAGTGTATTTACAAAGGTGCCGGAAGCGGTACAAGCACGGGTAGTGAAGCTTTTCTATATCCGATGGAAGAGGTAAATTATGTGAATAACCTAATTTCAAAGAATTTCCTGGAGTAATTCAAACCCAACGCACTACCATCCAGGGTTGAGGAATCATGAAAATTTTTCGTGACGCAAATACCAAGAATGTGTTACAACATCCACCGGATTCAATGCTTCAAGTGGAGGCGGAAATGGGAAGGCAAATCGTCGTTGGAAGATGCACTCACCTCTTTCATAAATCAATCTAATGCTTTCATGAATGACACGAGGAGCCGCCTCGCTAAGCAAGATCTTCGGATGGATAAGTTAGAACAACAAGTGACAAGCTCGATAAAGAATCGGAGAATCAAATGGGTCAATTGGCTAAAATTGTGGGGAGTCAACATCAAAAGAGTCAATTTCAAGCAACACGGAGGTTAACCCGAGGGAACATTGCAATGCTATCCATGTGTGGGGTGGAAAAGAGAATGAAGAGTCCGAAAATGCCGATATTGGTGTGACGTGAAATCACGCACGACTCGTGTATCAATGCACGACCAGTCGTGTGTGTGTTGCCGAGCCTACCATTCAAATTCAGGAAATGACGAAACAACGCTCAAGGCAATATGAAAGTTAAAGGATGAACCGAGCAACAAATAGATAAACAAAAAATAGCCAAGAAACGCGAATCGTATCCTAACTCTAATTTGCTGAAATATAATATTCTTCTTCCCTTTCCACGATTGTTTCACAAGACTAATGAATAATCAATTTGCTAAATTTGTGGGCATTTTTAAAAATTACACTTTAATGTTCATTTTGCGAAGCAATGAAACATATGCCAAATTATGCAAAGGTTTTAGGGAAACGATGTCCAACAAGAACAAATGGGCGGAGAGAGAAGGGATTGTCAACTGACGGAAGAATGTAGCGCACTCATACAAAGGAAAATACCACAAAAGTGAAAGATCCGGGAGTTTCACTATTCCTTGTACAATAGGCGATATATTCTTTGACAATGTACTTTGTGATCTAGGATCTAGTATCAATTTGATGCCGCCGTCCGTTCTCGAGAAAGCTTGGACTCGTAGAAGTGAGACCATCCACCTGTCACACTACAACTCGCGGATAGATCACTCGTACATCCAACGGGGATACTAGAAGATGTGCTCATAAAAGTCGATAAATTCATATTCCCAGTGGATTTTCTAGTCTTTGGATATGAATGAGGATTGTGACACCCTCTTATACTTGGGCGTCCATTTTTGGCAACGGAAGACTAATAGATGTGAAGAAAGGGGAGCTTACATTACAAGTTGATGATGAGCGTATTTCATTTTCCATTTTTGAATGTGAAAAGACATGATGATTTTAATGGTTGTAAAACAACAACAATTGCTAATTCTGTACTCAAGCTAATAGCTTGAATAATTGTGTGCATTCTAAAGATAATATGCGGGGATTATCAATGAAGAAGAAGGAAAGGCACAAAAAGCCTGATGTTGAACCAAGAGCGTGCACGTCTTATTCGCACGATGAAGAGAGAACACATGGATAGTTGACAAACATGGAAAACCTCCTTTAGTAATGATCAAGGAAGGTGTAAATCCAAGTGAGCGGGATTGGCATGGAAAACGCACGATGAGGTGACAAGCCTCATTTCGCAAAGATCATAATCGGAATTAAAAGACGTCAAGCTAAAGACGTTAAATATAGCGCTTGTTGTCGAGGCAACCCAACGCGTTTGCGTGTTTTTATTAATGAGTGTGATTTGTGTGTTTTGTTGTATTTTTGTGTGTTTCAACGTAGGGCTGATTTTCTCGCGTTCAGCGAGCAATCTGAGCGGCGTTCTGAGGAGACGTGGCAAGTGCTCCAACAGCTACAAATGTGGCATATTTCTCAAGGCCACTTTCTGCCACCGCCGCCGCCGCATTGATTCAGGTATATCCCCACTTTTTGTTATTGAAATTCTATTTTTCCCCTTAGACACTATAATTTCATTTAAGTTTGGGAGAGATAGCATTTTAATACATGAAAAGTGTGGATACAAAAAAAAAAAAAAATTCATGCATTTTGTGTTTTCATATAGTTGCATTAGAGCATTCTAGGTTGCATTTGCATTAGAGCACGTTTATAGCTTTAGCACGTCTATTGCTTTTGTAGTGGTTAGAGAGTGTGTTGACCGAGCATGGTGCAACTTGTTGTTTGTGTGTTGATTGAAAATTCATATTGTTGGGATTGGATGTTTGTTTATGGATTGATTGAGCCTTGAATAGATAACTTTGAGCATGTTGATATGAAAAACTTGGTGTGATGCTTTGAATTAAATTTTGACAAGCCTGTGAGCTTTGAGCCTTTACCGCTTATATCTTGTGCGATCTTGTTGTAATTTGAGTGTATCATTCATATTGATTAAAATTCTAGAACTTGCTTGGGTATCTCTCGTCACAGCCACATGTGTATCATTCATATTGATTAAAGGCCATCTTTGCTAGCCTTTCATGCCTTTTGCCTACCTAAAAATGTGAAAACTCCTAATTAGCCAAGTTGAGCCTATAGCCTATTTCTTTGATAACCACAAAATTTAACCCTTGATCTTACTATATTTCCATCACCTTAAACTCGAATGTATAACGTTGAGTAAAAGGGGAATGAACGAGGTTGAATGGGTGGGAATTGAAAAATAGGATAACTGGGCATACTTGGTTAAATGGAATAAAAAGAGGAAGGAAAGATGTTGAAAATGCACAAATGAAAAAGATTGAAAAGTTGATAAACTTGGGGGCGAAGGATTGTGAATGGAGGTGATTCTCAAAAGAAAGGAAGAAATGGAGATAAATGAAGTTGATAAAAATGAGGGATGATTGGAGTAGCATATGGGATTGTAATGAAAATGATTGATATGTTCATCGGTCTATACACTCGAGTTTGAGTCACTTTATCCAAAAATTTCCTACCTAAACCAAAGAGCCTTCATTACAACCAAATGAGAAAGTCCTTTATGATTCACAAATTGCATACACTCTCGTGGCGGAGATATGAGACAAATTGCAAGCCTATGGTAATTTTGCGACATCGAATTGATTTGAGCGTAAACACGTCCTATAACCTCGTGAGATGAGAGTACACACTTAACTTTGAGAGTTGGATTCAAAGCATTTCACTTTGTTTTATTTGAGGCGTGTTCTTTGATTAGATATTTGAGGCTTGATTGAGTTGTACTCAGCATTCATGACGAACAATTTGGATTTTCTTGTGGATTCTCGGTGTGCGCTGTTATCTTTATCTCCCTCACGTGCTTTATCGTGTTCTAAATATTGTTGATCGGGACGGTCAACAATTTAAGTTTGGGGATTTTGATAGGCGTGAGTTTTGCATGTATTTTGAGGTGTATTTCGAGCTATAATGATAAGTAAACATGCATATACTCGCGTTAAATGTTACATATTCACTCCTTGTGGAAAAGATATTACTGATTTGCTTATTTTGTAGGAATTTCATGATATTTGAAGCTAATTGAATAAGAATATGAGGAAAGCAAAGTGGAAACACGGAGAATTGAGTGGATATACGAAAAGTAAAGCCTAAAAGAGCGAAAGTTGAGCGTTCACGGAAAAGACAGGGGGCACACGGGTTGGGCGTGCCTCAAGACACCACCCGTGCACCCCCGTATAAGGATGATTGAGGCTGCAGATGGCGCACGGGTAGCCCATGCATGGGTGCACCACCCGTGCGCCCTACAGAGAGTCGATTATTTCACCGGAGTGGCGCACGGTAGGCCGTGCTCAGACGCACCACCACCCATGCGCCCTACAGAGAGTTGGGGTATTCCAAGGGTGGCGCACGGTAACCCGTGCGTGGGCGCACCACCCGTGTCTGTCATTGGAAATCCCATAATCTCAACATTAAGCCCTAAACATGATGGGAAGTATAAAAAGGCTTTTTTGGGGCGCACACAAGGAGAATTCTCGCATTTTGGGATCTACAACACAAGACAAGAGTCAACTCTTGGAAGGAGACATCAAGGAGACAATCGGGTTGCATCGGAGCTTGAAAAGCGGAGATATATCGAGAGATTGTCGACGTTCCTAAGTTTTCTTGCTTCTTTTTAGTTTCAATCTTTTAGTTTCATTTGTAATGACTTTGAACACTTTGTGTGTAAGTTGTTTAATCATGTGTGGCTAAACTCTTGTGATTTCCTAAGGTTTTGGAAGTAGATTAATGAACTCTTGTTGGATGTTTTAATCTTGGTTGAAGTTATTATCTTGAAGCCTATTTGAGTACTTTGAGCTTATTCTTGTTTTATCACTTGGCCAATGATTTAACATGTTTGATATATTGATTCATAATTCGAGAGATGAGTTTCAATATTAGATCTTGAGTACTTGACACGAATATTTGCATGAATCGAGAGGTTTGTGAATATATGTGAGGACATTTGATCTTTTGTGCATTTGGGAGTTGTGTATCTTATGTTGAGTAGAGATGCTTTAGCATAGATATTTCAATCTACATTTTATATGCATCTCGAGAGGGAGGAAAAAATAGCTTTGTGATCGTCTTATAGGAATATTGATAATAATGTGGCTTGATTAAACCGGACAACAAGAGGATTATTAATTGAAACCTTAACTCGAAATCCATTACATCATCTTGATACTTCTTTCATTTGTGTTATCTTATTCTTGTGTTTTAGTGATTGAAATTGTCTTAATCTCAAACAACAACCATCAAATATCGATCGTCTAAATAAAAGTAAAACTATCTTGCTCAATACTTAGCCTTATTGATTTATTAGTCTCCGTGGATACGACCTTGCTACCCTATTCTAAAACGTACACCGTACACTTGCGGTGAAGCTAAAAATATAAAGGCAACACTTGCAGACACAATATTCCTACCAAATCACAAAAAACACAAAAATAAGTATGTTTGTATCTATAATTATACAACAAAACACAAATACATGTACAACGAAAATAAATAGAAGAATACAACAAACACAAGTATACAGAGGCATAGATACACACATTAAACAATAACTAAATATACATCGAACATGCATAAGTATACAAAGAAAAACACATGTACGTAAACATCATAGAAAATGAAATAATATAGATTACACTTTGCGAACAACTATATATACAACAAATATTAACTAACTACACACTGAATCATATCTAACTATACATCGAAACACATATAAGTACACATTTACCTATACACAAATATAAGAATGCATCATATCTACAAACAAATACTTCATCTTCATCACGTAGAAAAAACCTGGAATCTCCATTAACAAAACCTTAGGCACTCAGTTTACAAATCGAAGAAAAACGATCGGAAAAAAATTAAAAAACCCTAGGATGTCACATTCACGTTGAACGCACACAAAATTAAAAGAAGAAATTAAAAAACCATAGAATGTCACATTTACATTCGAGCACACACAACCAAAAAAATAAAAAAATAAAAAACCCTAGAATGTCAGATTTACGTTCGAACACACACAAACTAAAAGAAGAAATTAAAAAACCCTAGAATGTCACCTTTACATTCGAAAACACAAAACCAAAAAAAAAAAACTAAAACCGTAGAAAAATTGTCGAAAAGGAAACTCACCTTTTTCGAAACAAAAAATCGTCGTCGGTTCCGGAACAACCTACGCAAGCAATTTATACCATGGATTTCTCACTCTTCAACCGTCCGCCTCTTCAACCGCCCTTTGCAACCTCCTTCCTGCACCGCCAAATTGCAATTTCAAAAACGAGTGGAAGAATCAGTCGGAGAATTTGGGTGGAGATGAAAGGGATTTTTCGATTACAAAATTAAAATGAAATTGTGCAATTACCTTTGTGCCCTTTTCAAAGATAAAAATAAAACGAAAATTAATATAAAATTGGTAAGATCTCACCACTTAAAATTTGAGATGGGTGGCCAAGATTAATCCACATTGTCTCATTTTAATTATGTGGCCTCATTTGATCTTATTCCTATATATATATATATATATATTCTTCAGAAAATTAGAATTACTAGTTATTTTGATTAACAAAATATATAAAATGGAAATGACAAAACAGGAAACGTGGCGAAAAATAACTGGGTGCACCAAGTAATGAGACCCATATACTTTGAATTGGGTGTAAGTACTGTATATTGATTTTTTAATTTTTTTAAATATAAATACGAGAATCTCTAATAAAAACCGGGTTAACAAATACAATTTCAGAAGTGTAAAACTGAAAACCAGCGCACCCTTAAATCCAGTGTCACCTATGACATTTTTGTTTTTATATAAATAATTTTTTGTTTTCGTTTCAAGTGCTACGTGAAAGTTGAAACGAAAAAACTTCCAACCTGCAATTTACAATCAACTTTTTTCTTCTGATCTCATCAGTCATCACCCACTACTCAAGAAACACCGATCGATAAAAATGGCAGAAAAAGGCAAGAAACCCAACCATATTTCTTCTTCAAATTCACGCACACAAACACGCCATAGCAAATGCATTCAGTTTTCGTATGTTGTTTAGTGATTTCTTGATGGGATTGTTTGATTTTTAGGTTCAATGAAGGATTTCTTGGCCAAGGCAGTGGATGCTGCTAAGAGTGCTGGAGAGGTGCCAATCTATCTAAACTCTAAAGTCCTTGTTTCCTGTTGTTTTATTATTGCTTTTTTATTTGTTTTGTTAATATTCGTTTGGGCTGCAGATTATTCGTTCTGGGTTCTATGAAACAAAACGGGTGGAGCACAAAGGCCTGGTAAATTGTTAGCTTTGTAATTTTATCAATTTCGAAATTTTTTGATCAACCGTATGTGTGTGCGAACCATCGTGCATTGTTATGTGTTAATTTCGGGGATTTGGTACGGTCCCACATGAGACGTACCCAATATGAGGGAGAGAGTCTAAACCCACCAAGTGAGGTTTCGTCTTAAAACCAATTGGTGATGGGGAGAAGTAGCTAACTATCATCACAGGATCCTCCATGTTCCGCTTGTCATATCGACAGCCCACCCAGCCCGAGCATGAGGTCCTGTTACGATACCATGTTAAATTTGGGGGACTTGGTGACGGCCCCACACATATAAGCGTCAATATGAGGAGAAGAGTCCAAACACACTTTGCAGTGAGGTCCATCCTAAAACCAATTGGTGATGGAAGGAGTAGCTCACTATTATCATAGGATTCTCCATGCTCCATTGTCATATCGACGGCCCATGTTCCAATTTTTGCTAATTTACCTTTGTGCAAAAAAGTGATATAAAAGAGGCATCTTGATTAATCTATATGTTGTTGAATGTTGCATAACGGGGTTTCGGTTTTGGTATATAGTTCATTTTACTAGTAATCTTGGGTGTTGAATTGTGCTAAAGGTGGTTACTGATAAGAGTAATTACCATTTAACGAATTTTTGTCACTTTATCTGTATAATTAGCTATGTTGTAATAGTGTCATTTGGTGATATATGACAACCATCCATTGGTTTCTCTGTGATAGGTGGATTTGGTCACAGAGACTGATAAGAAATGTGAAGAACTCATATTTGATTTTCTCAAACAACAATACCCTGACCACAAGGTTAGCTCTATTTCTGCATTGTTTCCTATTTCTAGCGACATTGCGAGTTGGATAATTCTCCATTGACCCCAAGGTTAGCTCTATAGGTCTCACGTCTGATATTGATTTTTTTTTGTCTTAGTTCATTGGGGAAGAAACCACTGCTGCTTGTGGAGCCACAGAATTGACCGACGAACCAACTTGGATTGTTGATCCTCTGGATGGAACGACTAATTTTGTCCACGGGCTAGTATCTTTTGTTTGTAGAGTTATTGTTGATAAGTTTCCCAATATACATGCTGTGCTCATAAGTTTTAAAATGTGGATTGCAGGTTTCCGTTCGTGTGTGTATCTATTGGGCTCACAATTGAACGAATTCCGACAGTTGGTGTTGTCTACAATCCAATTATGGATGAGGTAGGTTTTTTTGGCTTCCAAGTATTATGTACTATTGTACTATTGGCTTCACATTTGAGTCCTTTGAATTCACAAGGTAATAGGTGGTGTACAATGTTTAACTTAAAACCTGACTCATTTATTATGCTCAAATGTTTTCTATTTCCTAATCACTAAGTGATAGTCATATCAGCATATAAAAAAGAGATAATTACGAAAACTACCCTGAGATTTAGCTTAATTACAAAAAGCTCTAGTTATCTTTCAAAATTACAAATATTAGGTTTGTATTTACCTAACAAATACGGCCCTTTTGAGAGTGCATTTTGTAAAATAGAAACAAATATCAAGGGGGTATTTATAATTTTGAAGGATAATTGTTTTTATTTTTATTTTTGTAAATAGGATAAACCTCAAGAGTATTTTTTGTAATTATCCCACAAAAGAATGCATATGACTAGCAAGTGAAGTTACATGTAGCTCTCTCTTCCATTTATGTGATTTTTTTCTCATTTGCTGCACAAATGTACCGTTTTTCCAAATAAGCTGGGAGTAGTGGTTGGAGGAAAGGGGATAAATTTCAAAGAAATTGAAAGATACATGGTTCGAACTCTGTTAACACCCTCAAAGCGTGAGCTTTATTGGGGGAATTTGCTTGTTGATTAGATAACTAATCTTGGTTTCAATATGTAGCTTTTTACTGCAATTCGTGGAAAAGGTGCTTTTCTCAATGGAAAACCCATCAAGAGTAAGTTGTGTTTTTATCATTTACATATTTTATTGCACATTCAGGTTATCGTTTTGTCTGATCAGTGATCCCTGCTCGTATATTTGTGATCCACAGCGTCTTCTCAAACTGAGCTTGTGAAGTCCCTTCTTGCCACAGAGGTACTCTGCTAAACATATTGCTGAACAGTGCTTTGGTTGGCAGACAAATTCATTTATTTAGCGGGTTAATCACAAAAACTACCCCACGAGGTTTTTCCTAGTCATAAACAAATCCAGTTGTCTTTCAGTATTACAAATAACCCCTTAATGTATTAGTGCAATAACAAATACCCTTCTCGTGGGAGTTTAATTTATAAAACAGAAATAAATATGAAGGAGATATTAATAGATTTGAAAGATAGCTGTTTTTTTTTTTTTTATTAATTAGACTGAACTCAATGGGTATTTTTTTGGTAATTAGATTATAGAACTTATAGAACTTGGAGAGGATACTGGCCTAATTTCATCATTACTTGCCGATACTTGTTTTGGCAAAATTGCAATATTGGTCCTGTAGCTATGGGGCAGTAGCCAAAAAGTCCTAAAAATTACATTTCGCAAAAAGTCTCGTAACTATAGAAAATTCTCGATTTTAGTCCTGTAAAATTCACAATTTGCACAATAGTCCTGTAACTATATGAAAATCTAAATTTTGGTACTAATTTCACCGAATTTGAACCACGTGATTGGCACATGTTCTTCTTTTGGCACATGTTGTTCTTAATTTCTGATGAAATTAGTACCAAATTTGAGATTTCCATATAGTTACAAGACTATTTTGCAAACCGCAAATTTTGTAGGACCAAAATTGAGATGTATTTATAGTTATAGGACTTATTTGCAAAACTTGATTTTTACAGGACCTTTTTGCTACCGTCCCTATAACTAAAGCCTACATAGCAATTCCAATGCTACGCCCTCTGAGAGTGAGACATTGTATTGTGTCTATGTAGCGATTGGACAGATTACCTACTTGTTTCTGTGTATGTAGTCCTACAATTGAAGTTACAAAAGTTAGCATTCTATTTTTTCCACTTATAAGGAGAAACTCAAGTATCGATGTATCATCTTAACTGAAATAACAGGTGGGCACGAATCGTGAAAAGTCTACTGTGGATGCTTCTACGGACAGGATCAATCGCTTACTCTTCAAGGTAACTTAGTATGTAGTGGTCTCATAACAATGATTTTCACAATTTCTTTCATTTTACTTGTCATGTTGAAAAATAGCTGAGAACATGAGTTTGGTTTCTCAATCGATCAGGTTAGGTCCCTTCGGATAGGTGGTTCTTGTGCGTTAGATCTCTGTGGGATTGCTTGTGGAAGGATTGATATGTTTTACGAGCATGGGTTTGGAGGCCCTTGGTAAGATTTTGAAATGCTCGATTGGATTATGGTCGAATAAATTACTGAGTTTGGGTCGTCTCTTCAGGGATGTAGCTGCTGGTACTGTTATTGTACATGAAGCTGGAGGACTTGTATTTGATCTGTGAGTAACAAAAAGTCTGGAAAGAATGAATAATAATAATAATAATTACCAAAAAAAAACCTGAGGTTTGAGCTAATTACCAAAAAAACAGAGATGTTTCAAAATTACAAAAATCGCAGCCTTTTATGTCTGAATTACGATCTTTTCTTTTTTTTTTTTTTTCTTTTCTATAACAGATCGGGTAAGGATTTTGACATCACATCTCACCGAGTGGCAGCTTCGAATCCTCTTCTGAAGGATGCATTTGTTGAGGCACTGCAATATTCAGAATGAGCTAGGGAGCTGTTTGTAATATTCACTTTTACTTCTCATATTTGTTTCATCTGTTAGGACAGTGGCTAAAGCTCTTGTTTGGTCATAGCACCAGCAAATTAAGGTTACTATTGAAGTAAGACAAAAAAATCTCAAACATAAAGTAGTATTGAAAAATTAGAAAATAAGGAAAAAAACACACAAGAGAGGGAGATGAAAGAATCAAGAAATGAGATAAAAATGGCGCGCAATTTTGCTTGTAGATTTTGCCGATGTCATGCTTTGCTTTGTCATATTATGGGAAAACAAGATTTTTAGTCGTGTAAGATGGGCCTTTTTGAGAATTAGTCATATAAGTTGTCACATTCATTGTTTTAGTCTTTTAGCTTTTAAATTTCTAGATATTCATCCTCTAACTTAGTAATTTTTGGTCCTATAACTTATCGATTTCAGAAATTTAGTCATATAACTTAACAATAGTTAAATTTAACTAATTTATTATGTTTCTGACGGTACGAGTAAATACCTCTTGGATCAATGCCTAATCACATTGAAGCTACGACAATAATAATTTAGAACGAGTTCAAGCCCTAACCCCTTTTGATGACCCATTGCCTCTAGCCCAATGGGTCATAGTGCTGGATATGGGCCAGAATAGGAGCCAGTTGGACCTCTTTAAGCTGCAGCCATAGACACCTCATGCTCATGGATCACGGCCTTGGCCTCACCAGATTCCATTTTAATTTATCAGAAATTATGTTGCATTATTCACTTTATATATAGATGTATCTAGTGGGTGTATTATGTATATATACAAATATTTGTTAAATATAGTTAGGAGCTTCTATTATAAAAGTAACCAAGTTCAGTGCACCAAGCAAATGAAATTGTCAGATTGGAAGTGATTTAAAACCTGGCAATTTCAAATATTCGACACGTAAATGAAATTGTCAGATTGGAAGTGATTTAAAACCTGGCAATTTCAAATATTCGACACGTAAATTAATGACGTCATGAATACATTTGATCTGCGGAGGTTTTGGAATACGAGATTAAACATATTTGGTACTTTCTCCATCCCAAATATATAATCCACTATTCCTTTTTGAGATGTCCCAAATATATAGTCTACTTTACATATTTAATCGTATTTTTTTCATTCTTTACTATTAATAATTCTATTTAATATGCATTTTGTAATTTATATTATTCATTAGATAAAGGCAAATCAAGTAAAATCTTTGCATTCTTGTAATTTTCATATGTTTTTCTTAATCTGTGTGAAAAATCCAAGTGGTATATAATTGGGACGGAGGAGTATAAGAAAGTCCTGTGTATTGTGTAACAGACCTAGCTAGGTTGTCACAATCAGACAAACTCTTTCAATTATGCCCCAAATAAATATCCTTGAATGCACCTATACTAACCACCAATTTTAGGAATTCCAATTTGTCAAACAAATCATTAAATTGTATTAGAATCTCAAGAAAGCAAAACAAACCACTTAAATTTTAGAGGTCATCAATGTTCGAAGCAAAAGGGATTATCGGCACCAGAGAATGGAGCATTAATAATTAAGATAGAATGATGGGGTTGTTAAGGTACAGCTGTAGCATCCTACACATACTATGTATCATGATTTGTAGGGTAGTTACGGTCTTATCTTCACACAGTAACTTGTACAAATTCACAAACTATGTGTATAAACAAACATACAATCAAATACCTTATAGATAACCCTATTTGCAAACACGGTCATTATAACATTGTTGGAAAAGAGATGCATCATCTCACGTCGAATGAGAATGTAGGTGGACTATAACTTATAAGCGAGAGTCGGAGCTTTTTTTTTTCCTGAAAAAGAATATTTTTTATAAATAATTGTGAGGTCAAATAAATTGCATGAACAATATTTTTGGGTGGACGTTTGTCATTATTTGTCGCATCTGTTGAGGAATATATCACACATCAACGAGTCACATCAAAGAATATTAGGTCAAAAAATATTGTATCAGGGATTCAGATGTAGCTTGTGTGGTCAAATGGCGTGTTACTCGTGAGCAGAATCAAGTTCAAATCTCATCCCCTTCTCCTATCAACAGTGACGGAGCTACAACTCCTATTACGAGGCACGTGTCCCTATAGTTTTTTTTTCCTTTGTTTTTTATATTTATTATTGATAGAACATTATCCTAAAGTTATAATTTACAAAATACTATTAATATTATAATATTATAGATTAAGAAAAATATTATGTATAATATTATTAAGAAAAGTATTAATAGTGTTATATAACATTATTAGTGTGATATAAGTTTATAAAAACTACATATTAATTACGTTAAAAATATAAATTATGTCTCCATTAATTATATTTGACATAGTTTATAATTGTATTTATTGTACATCTAATTTCTTCTTTCCCCTAATAATAATAATAATAATAATAATAATAATAATAATATTGTATCAACCGGTATCATATCTCCTATACGTTGAACTTAAATAATCTTCTTTTAATAATGCTTGTTTTACTTTTTCATGATATACAAATTAAATACAAGCATACAACTGACAAATATCTAAGTTATAATTGTAATTATCACCACCACCATCACCAAAATTACCCCAAGCATCAGATCACAACTCCACTAATTAACTTGAACTGTCACTATAATTACCAAAATCATGATTAAGATCACTAAATACGTATTTAGCAATTTACGATCCAATCAGTACTGCCACAACTTGTGACTTCATTACTTAATAATCCTCTTTTTTATAAACTAAATCTCACAATCACCTCCCACGACCAAGCCAACATATAATTACATCATATTTCAATTATTTATATATATTCAAATTCAAATTGTAACATTTGTACTGTCAACATTATTAAAAACTTCAATTTAGTCCTTTGTCCTGAATCCTAAACACAACGTTAATAATTTATGTAATTATTTGCAAGGTTGTCGACAAATAGTACGATTAAACCGCGCGGGTACCAATATCATAATTAATAATATTATTAAGTATATTAGTACATTTACTCTGAGAACATAAAGGACATTATGTTTGCATTATCATTGTCACGTGATTGCCAACGTACGTGTGCAGTAAAATAATGTTTGCTTTTTACATAATTTCTCTATTATCTTAGTATTAATTAGGGACAACCCAAATCTTTTCCCTCGCCATAGAAACAGTTAATATAATTAAGTAGGTAATAAACAGCTCAGCATGTCACGTATGAAAAGAACAAATTAAAGTAATGAATATAATGTAAGAATTAATTTATTTAAATATTTGCATTACGTAATCTGATGATTAATTAATTCAATAATACCATAAGGGACCATGTATTTAAGTATTGATATACGCAACTGTTATATAATTTTTTTAAAAAGTATAAAATAATTTTCTTTCACTGTACGTCAACTGCTGTCGCTAAAGTACATAGAATGTCGATTAATAAATCATATATATTGGTTCAATGCACTTTTCTTGGTATATATATTTGATTATTCAAATGATAATGAGTATTTTTCTAGATAATAAATGTTTTTTTTTTTTTTGACAATTCTAGATAATAAATGTTACGTATTCGTTTACACTATGTATATTATATAATACAAAGATCTGCCTGAAGCATTGAACGTACACTCTACTAGCAAATTATTTTCATCAAAATAAATTAATAAAAAAGATGATCTTGATAGTACGTATACAGTACAGGCTCAACTCAATTAAATCCAACAACCAAACAAGATAAAATTAAAAATCAAATTATTCCGAATTAAGTATGAATTTTCGATTCCGAAAAATAAAGTCGAAAATTTTCAGGTTTTTCATTAATGCTAGCCAGCTGTTTATGTTTAAGGTCTGATGTATAAGTATATAGTTTAAATTTTTTTGTGTGATTTGGGTCCAACTTACACAATTACACACTTACACTAACCTCGATTCAATTCGACCGGTAATTCTATTTTTTTAATGAAAATTCAATATTTTTTTTTTTTAGTCACGTGACGAAACATGTTAGAATAAAATGTCAATATTTTGTGAACTCTTGAATTTAATCTCGTCAAAAATCCATAATTGGAATTTTAGGTTTAAATTTTACCCTCACTGATTTTTTTAAAATACAGCAATCTTGATTTGAATAGAGACAAATTGTTTGATGTGTGGGTTTTTCTTTGAAAATCATGGTAATATATCCCATAACTGTGAAACATGTATGGTTATAATAAACTGTTATTTGATGAGTTCATGCATGATATCAATAGTAGTTGGGGTGCAGCTAGTTGGACGAAACTGTGAGTGGCGAAGTTATGATGAGCTAGCTAAAAGGAAAGATTGTATCAATCATGAACATTCGGATGATACTTTTTTATTTAGGGGTAGTACTAATGAAATATTCAACTACAATTCCAACTTTTTTTTTTTCGAATTGGCCTGAGCATAAGAGTCTTAACCACTAGACTACTGTCTAATTCCCAACTGCAATTCCAGTTGATATTAATTATTACTCCCTAGCTCTGTCCCACTAAGATAGACCAGTTTTCCTTTTTTGTCTGTTCGCCAATTTATATGTTTGTTTCCTTATTGATAGTATTAATTACACAATAATAGAGTAAAAAACATTTATTTAATTCACTTTTTTTTAGCAAAATTCATTTTCTTCAGTTTAGTTAGGCCTGTTGAGGTAATCCTCTTATGCAATTTTATATCCATATGGACCATATTGATAAGGACTAAATAATTCGGCCTCGTGAATTAAAGTGAGTAAGTGGGATGGAAAATTGATGGGTCTATGAGTCTGACCGACCTGTTCAGAAAGAGACCGAAATATATTCGTGTGGTATAAATACATGATCTAGTTGGAATAATAAGGGGACCCGAGCCAATCTCTTAGAATTCCGGAGGATTGAGTTACACGAGAAGTATATGGGTTGAGATATTTTGAGATAGTCAAATTATCCCGAGGTCCGAATTGTTCATTAGAATGACCTCTATGGAAAACTGAACTTATCTTAATGATATTTTCGTAACGAAATTCGGATTTTACGAAAATCCTAATCATGACATATCTATAAAATATTGTCGTACAGGTGCATTATAACCCTAATCACTCTTATACTTTCACATTACTTTTATGTGATCATATTTCTAACTTGAACATCAGAGAGGATACTCCGAAGCAACTCTCCGACTCTATCTTTTGTGCAAGTCAACGGCAAAGTTCAGACGAAAGGCAATTATGAAGAATCGTAGGGATCTGGAATCAACCACATATGTGTAATAAATGTCGTTTTTTCATCATTAAGTGTAGTGCTCATATTTTCTATAGAAATTCGAGTCGAGTTTGAATTGAGTTTCATCTTAGGAAAAGTGAGTGGATCCTATCCTATTAAGAGATTTCCTTAAACTAAAAGCACTTCAATTTATTTCTTCAACGTGTTATGGCACACATCATAACTCAGTGTTAAAGTGAATGAGTAACTTAAGTATGTTAATACAAGAAATTGCTAGTTATCATAACAGTGAGCCCATGCAATTAGTTATTGAATTTTAGTGTGATTAATATAAATTCAACTGGAGGATTAAGGCCGAACTATAATTAGGAGGAAAAAAATTATAAGGTCATCTCCAATTCAAAATTCTTTTTATTTTTTTAAATACATATCGTGAGACTTGAGGGGAGATGAGTAATGAGAATCGAACCTCAAACTTTTAACTTGGTCTTAAGTTCTTACCAATTCGACCACTATTCGATTTTCAAAAAAATTATTTCAACACAATGTTTGCAAATATAAATTACATGTGACATTTACCTAGTATATTGGAACATCAGATGAAATAGAGTGGAATAAAAATTTCGAACAGTGTCGCTCTTTATAATTTTACGAAGTCTCGTTCCCCAGATCCTAATGATATATGAATCAAATAGTTTAGAGAATAATTAATCGTGATGTCAATAATATATTGTCTCTTGACATGAATAAAAAAATATAGGACACATATATAGTTTTAAAATATTTAAATCACCGATAAGAAAAATAATTAAATCAAAGCTCGAAATAGTTGAGTTTAGCTAATAAATTTTAAATTTAAAAATTCTTACTTAGAAATTTATAAACTATTCATTTCCAATTTCTTAGTCCCACTAAATCTAATTTCATGGCCATAAAAATGGATTTAGATGCAAAACGACGACACTTAAGCCATCGCCGACTGCCCCTAATAGTATCAGGGTTTTGCTAAGATGACAGGACCCCAAAATGTAGTGAGCCTGAGAAATATGTTCCCACACAATAAGAGTGCGGCTCGTGTATTAACGGGCCCTACACACTTTGCACACGCATCAATCAATTTTTTCGAGAGCCCTTCGCCGGTGTGAGCCCAAAACCCTTCCAGCTGTGAGTTTAGAACACACCCAAAAGCCCATGGGCCCACACTCAATATCACCAATAAAATCCACTCGTTGATCCATCAACAATAAAAAAAGAAAAAGAATTTCAAAAAATCATCGATATAAATCTACCATTCGTCTCCCCCACTGAGCTATTTCTTCCACCACTGTCAGCCATGGTAATTTAAGCTTAAAACACTTATAAAATCCTTTCAGACTTTCAGTAATCGAAGTTCAAGGTTTAGTTTGGTTATTGTTTCTATTTCTCATCATGGTTTCCGTAGAAGATTCCCACTCTCACTCTCACTGCAACACCAACAGTACAACTCGCTACCCCCTAACGCGGCCGTACTACTACTACACTCCGCCGCCGTCCTCGGCAACAATCAGCCGGTCCTTCGGCCGTTCTATGCGCACTGTCCGGTCTACCATCTTCCAAGCCGACCAGCCCGGCTCAATCCCCGAGAATTCGCCTAACGTGTCGGAGAATCTCACCGACTCAGTTATTGACCTACGGCTCGGGGAGCTCGCCAGTAAATCGTCGAGTAATTCGAAAAATCCGTCGTTTTCCGATATCGATGATTTGCTGGACATCTCACGTGCCTTCAGCGATTTCTCGGCGTGCTCCAGCGATATTTCCGGTGAGCTCCAGCGTCTCGCCACTGTCCCGGATCCTGGACCAAATCAGGGTCCGAGCTTCGAACTCGAGCGGGAGCCATGTTCCGGATTTTTACAGAGAGAAACGTTTTCCACGGAAATTATCGAGAGCATCTCGCCCGAAGACCTTCAACCTACCGTGAAACTCTGTGTAGATGCGTTGCAGTCGTCATCGATTCCGCTGAAAAGGTCAGCGGCGGCTAAATTACGGCTGTTGGCGAAAAACCGGGCCGATAATCGGGTCCTGATTGGGAAATCCGGAGCCGTACCCGCTTTAATCCCTCTCCTTCGTTGCTCTGACCCGATGACGCAGGAACACGCAGTCACGGCTTTGCTTAATCTCTCCCTCCATGAAAGCAACAAAAGCTTGATCATGAACGCCGGCGCTGTGAAATCCCTAATTTACGTCTTGAAAACCGGCACCGAGACCTCTAAGCAAAACGCTGCTTGCACTTTGCTGAGCGTAGCTTTGACCGACGAGAATAAATTGTCGATTGGTGCTTGCGGCGCCATACCCCCTTTGGTTGCACTACTGATTAACGGGTCTAATAGAGGGAAAAAGGATGCGCTCACGACTCTTTACAAGTTAAGCTCAGTGAAATTGAACAAGGAGAGAGCGGTGAGCGCTGGGGCGGTCAGGCCGCTGGTGGTGCTCGTGGCGGAACAGGGCACCGGATTGGCCGAGAAGGCTATGGTGGTTTTGAGTAGCTTGGCTGGGATTGAGATGGGAATCGAGGCTATAGTGGAAGAAGGTGGGATTGCTGCCTTGGTGGAGGCGATTGAGGATGGGAGTGATAAAGGGAAGGAATTTGCAGTTATGACGCTTTTGCAGTTGTGTGGTGAAAGTGTTACTAACAGGGGATTGCTTGTGGGAGAAGGGGGTATACCGCCGTTGGTTGCGTTATCTCAGAATGGGACGGTGAAAGCTAAGCATAAGGTCAGTATTGAAACATAATTGTGTATTCGTTTCCCTTTGAGTTGTTTCATTGAAGTTGATTCTTTGGTTTATGTTGTTGATTTCTGTGTTTTTGTGTGTGTGGGCTTAAATTGTTGATGGAATGATTGGATTAGATGTTCATGTGTTTTGCTCTATGGATTTGGGATCTTGGATTTGTGTCAATGCATCTTGGAGCATAATCTTTTCCAGTTCTTGGGTTATACTGCTTAATTAAGTTGTGATTTTCTGCCCAATATGAAGTATTTAGATTCTTTATCAAAAGAAGTGATGCAGACTATCCTTGAATTTGCATTCAGCTTTATGAATTATAATGATAATGATGATGATACACGAGCTTGCAGCTCAAGTGATATCGTTCACCCTTTGAATGGGTTTCGAACCCGATATTGTTTCTTTGAAATTTATCCCCTCTCCAACCAATACTCACAACTTTTTCAAAAAAATGATAATGATGATGATGACATTATGAGTTAGTTAGCACCACTAGTTTTCATAATTATAACAATCTCCCATCTTCCAATTAATTGTTATGTGATCTTGATTGATTGTTGGGTACTTATTCTTGTATGTTTTGTTACCCATAATTGGGTAAGTAAATGTCCTAATGCTCTTATTGATATATTACTCTTGCATCATTTGGAGGTATAATATCTGTTGCAATGTTGCTTTCATTGACTGTGATGGTCTACTATATTTTTGTCTATAATATTCTTTTCTCTGTGAATTAGAAGCTGCAATGTTCTTCACGCCATGTTTCTTTAATCGAATGGTGTGCTTAATGCTTTCACTTTTGGCAGGCTGAAACACTTCTTGGGTATTTGAGAGAACCAAGGCAGGAAGCTTCTTCTTCAAGTCCATAAGTGTGGGTAAATTTTGGATGGTTTCTATTATCTTGTGCTTGTGTACTGGCTTGCTGTTGGCTGTATATAGGAAGTGTTTTGATGGGATTGTACAGAGTGGTTGAATATTTTGAGAGTTTTTAGATTAAAAAAAATAAAAAAAATTGGACAAATGTTTAGAAGCTAGTGAGAAGAAGCTGACCTTTAAGTTGTAATTTGGTTGACCAGGTTCTTATTATTAGTTCTTTTTTGTCTTTGTTGAGAAGGAAACTTGTTTTGTTTGACAATTTGGGTTATCATCCAATTTGTAAGATTTTGCTGATTGTCTAATCCAAGATTATATAAAAGTCTGAGCGTTCTGTGTTCATGTCACTATGTTGTAAAAATCACCGCATAACCCTGATTAATCTCCGCCGAGACGCTAAAGCCCCTTTTGTTTGCCTACGATTTTTTTTCTGATTAGACCCGCCTAGCCCCAATCTGTCGCCTAGCGAGCGCCTAACGTTTTTTACAACATTGGTTCATGAGCTGTTTTTGTAATATAGTAATGAGTTTTAATTACAAAAACTACCCTTAAGATTTAGCATAATTATCTCCTCCAGTTTGTAATTTTTTGGTGTTTTACTTTGTTAAGTTACTTTTCATCCAATTGTGGTAAAAGTCTAGGTTTGATGAAAAACCGTTGGAGGTGAATTTTTGAAGTTTGAACACAAAACCCTCCAATTTCATTTACTGATGATATCTTCAAGACAGACAAAAACTCCTTAGCTGGCCAACTTGCCGTATTTATTTGTCAACAAGGATGGCTTTCACTTTCACCTGAGTAAGGTCAACCTTAGATTTTTGATCCTTTGACCTGGCCTAACACTTTGTTTAACAATCTTAATTATTTAAGCTTAGACTCCAATCAAAAGCGGCTGTACCATATAAAAATGCATAGTTTGTCTTAATATTGACTAAATTTGTCTTGCACTTTATGAGATACTTTTGGTTAAGAGTAGGATTAAATCATAAGCATGGCGTGGGACCCTTGAAGACTCGGTCTTTTTTTGTTGTAAAGTTGATCCACCATGGTTGAGCCATTCTAATTTCTAACCACCAAAAAAACAGAGCATATTACTGAGTTTGGTAAATATCTCTGAGTCTTTCTTTTTTTCTCTTTTGCCTTTGTCATGTTATTATTGCATTAGCTGGCACAGCAGGTTTGTTTTTGTCCTGCTATTTGGACAGGCTATTTTTCTAACTCTTTATTTTATTTATTTTTATGTTTTCTCTTGGTCTATGGTGTCGTGTGAATACACTACTTTATTGCACTAGTATTTTATCTTTTACATGAATTTTCACCTGGGAAAGGTGAGCAAGAGCAGAATTTTAATATGTGTCTTATTCCATCATCTGTGATCTGTCACATGTAAAAATGCATATTTAAAATGTATATTTAGTGATACTTAGTGGAATATATTAGACTGATTCAGATTTTCTATTCTATTTTTTTGTTCCACTTTCTTTTCTATCATTTGTATGAATGGCATGTGCAGATATGTTAAAACAATCACCAACCCTTGTTTATTTCAACTGACATGTGTTATTCATTCAATTAGGTGAAATATGAAGTGGGATGGAAAAGTGGAACATGAAATCTGGTCCTTATGAAAATACATAATAGAATATATTAGGAAATAGAGAACATACTGCCGATCTTATTATAATTTATTGTATGACACCAAGAGTTTTATCTTGTTTGGTTGAACAAAACGAAGATGCCAAATGACACTGATTGATGAACCTTAAATTTGGAAAGTGCAATTGTCAAAAATAGCCAAGAAAAGGCTGGCACTAAGGCCAATCAAACAATTGACAAGAGAATAATTACATCTGATGAATAGTCGAATATACACACACACACACACATAAAAAAAAAACAGACAGAGAAAAATAAAATAGATTTTGCTATTTTATAGAGTATCCAAATTCCTAAGGAAAATGTTGAATAAAAAAAAAAAAAAAAACCTTAGATGATCACTGTCAAGTCCTATTATACCCAGTCCACAGCTAAAAAACCTCAGACATGAACCATAAATATTGAATTAAATGAGGAAGATATATATACTCTTTTTATTTAGAATCATCCTCCTTTGAATTCCCACACAGACTTGGTTTAAACCCCTTTTCCAGCATCTTTTCAACCTCCTCAAACTGCAACCCCTTTGTTTCTGGCACTAAGAAATATATCGCCACAAGTCCAATGGTAGAAAATCCAGCAAACAACAGAAACGTGCCGGAAGAACCAAGCGCTTCGGTCAGAGTTAAGAACGTCTCGCTCACTATGAGATTGGAAACCCAGTTAGAAACCGCGCGATCCCTCCTCCAATGCCTCTGTATTTCAACGGATATATTTCCGAGTTGACAATCCAAGGCGCGGTCCCCATTCCGGCGAGTAAGATATGATGTACAATCCTAGTAGCAGAACCGCGAAAAAACCAAACTTGCTCGGACAACCTTTGGTGTACCACGTGCGATGTTCTCCTTTGCACATGCCTTTTACAGCGTCCGTTGCAGCCAAGCATGCTCCGGATGATACTAATAGGGAATGCAAAGACATGAGAAGATACATTAGGATGATTAATGTTCGGTCAAATTGTGAAAGTTGCAAAAACATATTACAAACGGTTCGCTTTTGGAGAAAGTGATTTATTGATGCGGAAAGCGACAACTAGTTGATAATCGAGAAATTGGTAGTGTTTGTAAATAGAGATGAAAATTGATTAAGTCAAAAGAGAGCATTTGATGGATAAGTTATAAAAGTGTTTTATTTGTGTGTACAAGTCAAACCAGGAAGCGAGAATCAAAAATCTAAAGTATTCTCCTTTGCTTTTGGATTTTGATTAACGACCTTGAATTGGAAGCAAAATCACACATTTGAAAACACTAAAAAGTGATTTTTTTCAGCTAAAAGTTCAATCATTTTTTGGTGTTCGCAAAAATACCATTTATGATAGGGATAATTAAAAAACACCCCCGAGGTTTGGGCTAATTACAAAAAAAACCCAGAGTTCTTTAAAAATTACAAAAAAAAACCTTGAGGTTTGATTCCGTATTACATTTTTCCCGATTATTTTCAAAAATATTTCAAAAAAACCCTTGACATTTACAAAAATACTACAATTACCCCCCTTAAATTTAAGACAAAACGAAACCTAAAGGGGTTTTTGTCATTTTGAAACATCTTTGTGGTTTTTTGTAATTAACCCAAACCTCAGGGTGTTTTGTAATTATTCCTTTATGATATTACAAACACCCCCTCAGGGTGTAAATTGTAAAATAGAAAAAAATGTCAAGGTATTTTGTAATTTTAAAAGATAGTGTGTTTTTTTGTAATTAGACTGAATTCCAATGACATGTTTTGCAATTAATCCGTAAAATTCGGTTGATCATAAGCAAAAGTTCAAAAATTGAACATGTTAGCTGATTATTGCTAAGATTGATGTGTGAATTTTAATTTTGTCCAAGGATCAATCACAGAAAATTGAAATTCCACATGAAGAAATCTTACCTTGCTATCTCCATTAGCACAAAAGCCGCAATCCGAAGATGCTTTCAGACAAGACATACAATTCCAATTAGATGGCTCATAGGCTTTCAAGAAGCTGCCACAAGTCGAATTTCTTCCAAAGTGTTGGGATTCAAAGCTACTGACAGCCGGCGCATGAGTCGACGCTTGATAAAACAGGACGGATAACGCGATAAGGCAAACTATGATTCCAAACATCGACACGATCATCAGACGCCGTCTCCCAAATCTGTCGACAAACGCCATGCTAACGATTGAGCCAACGGCGTTCAGACCGAAGTGATAAGTGACAGTGCCAAAGCTGTCTTGTTAGAGGCAAATCCCGCGAGCTGAACGATTGTGGGACTGTAGTACATGACGGTGTTTATGCCGACGAATTGCTGAGCGACTTGAACGGTTATACCCGCGTAGAGGCCTCTTCGGACAACATCGTTACCCCAAATATGTTTCACTTTTGAAATGAAACCGTGGCGATAGAGACTTCGCTGGCCTTATCGGCTTCAATGGAGGATTGTAAAGCCTGCATTTCTTGTTCGACTTCATTGGCAGGGTAGATTTTCTCTAGAATTGCCCTGGCTTCTTTTACCTTGTCCTGATCACAGTTGACAAGTTAAAGATTCGTATTTGTTGGCAGTGTTTGCAAAAATTTCTGCTTTTAGAAAAAGTGATTTATTGTAGCAAAAGTACAAGTAGTTGATAATTAGAAGTTAGTAGTGTTTGCCAATAGAATCATAAGTTGTCAGTGTTTGGTGAAAAAGTTGTAAAAGTGTTTATTTATTTGTAAAAGTCAAACCTGAAATCTAAAGGACAAATCTCTATGTTATACATTTTGATTAAGTGAATGAAAATCAGGAGCAGAAGTTTGCAAATACATTTGCAAACACTAAACGATGTTTTTTCTAACCAAAAGCTGATTTTTTTAGTGATTGCTAACACTCCCATTGATTGGTATTTTGAATTTTTCAAAACTAATTCCAAATGAATGAGAAATTAACGCTACAAGTTAGTCACTTAAAACTAGAAATTAATATAGAAATTGGAAAATGTGGGAGTATTTGCAAAAACTTCTAGTTAAAGAGGATTTATTGTAGTAGAACTGTAGAAGTAAAAAGTAACTCAGAATCAGAAATTCATAGTGTTTGACAAGTATAAGGTAAAAGTTAAATAAGTTAAAAGTGAATGTTTTTGTGAATAAATTATAAAAATACTTTATTTGCGTGTAGGGGTCAAAAACTAGAATCGGAAATATAAAAGCTTTTAGATACTCATTAAATCATGCAGAATAAAAAACAGAAGTTGACATTTGAAAGCACGCGATACTACTTTTTCACATTTACGTGTTTGAAATTTTAACACTAACTGCTCAAGTGAATGTTACCTGACTATACAGCCATCTGGGAGATTCAGGAAGTGATAACATCAAGAAAAACTGTACAACGGCCGGAACTCCGGCTACTCCAAGCATCCATCGCCAAGTTCCCGGTGTCTTAAAAAACACACATTCATAACATATTACACTCGATGATCAAAAATAACCCTTCCAAACTTAAAGCACAGGAAATAAAATTACCTTAGTAAATGCTAAGTTAATAAGATATGCCAAAAACTGTCCTCCTGTAATTAGCAAACCATTGGTACTAACTAATGCTCCTCTGATTCTGGCAGGAGACGATTCGGAAATATAAAGTGGCGACGTCATGGACGCCATTCCAACTCCGAGACCAACGAATATTCTTCCGAGGATTATCATCCAAGGAGCTACAGCAGCAGCCATCACAATCGCGCCAATGAAAAACAAAATGTCGGCCAAAAGAATGGATTTTTTCCGACCGTACTTGTCGTTGATCCAACCACCAAACGCGGCGCCGAAGATGGCGCCCGCTACTGCCATGCTCACGATTGTTTCCTGCTTGATGGAAATGAACCAGGTGACGATCGATCGTGTTGATAAAATTTACGAATAGTTACAAAAACTACCCCTGAAGTTTAGCTTAATTATAAAAAGATCCCAATTACTTTTCCATATGACAGATACCCCCTTGACATTTGTTTCTATTATACAAATTGCACCACCAGGAGGAGTATTTGTTAGGTAAATCCGAACATCAATGGGGTGTTTGTTTTATAACAGCTTAAGGAGTACTTGTAATTTTAAAAGATCATTGGTTTTCTGTAATTAGGTTAGACTTTAGGGTTAGTTTTTGTAATTATCCTAAAATGTGTGAAAGTTTAAAATTAAAATTGAAGGGTACTTGCCTGCAACCATGTTTGCTTGTCGACAGATTTATAGTCGTCTCGAATATAGAGCAGGGCACCGGAAATAACACCTGGAAACAGCAACAATTTATTTATCAGGTAACAAAACAATAATAATTGACCAAGATTTAGGAAGTGTTTGCAAAACTTTCTGTTTTTAAATGAAGTGATTGCAGAAGAAGTAAAATGCACCTGAGCATCAAAAATTAGTAGTGTTTGCAAACGAAAACTGAAAAGTTGAATAAGTCAATAAAGAGCGTTTGATAAACAAGTTGTAAAAGTGCTTTACTTATTTCAAAATGAAATCAAAAGCAGAATTAGAATATCTAAAGCACATCTCCCATTGCCGTTTGAAAACAAAAAAAAGAAAAACTTTTTCCGCGAAATTTGACGATCACTTTTTTTTTTGAGTGTTTGCAACCACTCCTGATTTAAAGGGTTAGCAACACGACATTTTTTTAAATAAGTTGGGAAGAGTGGTTGGAGGGGAAATGATAAATTTCAAAGAAACTAAAAGATAAACCCTGGTCAACACCCTCGGGTGAGCGATACCACTTGAGCTACAAGTTCGTGGTCACTACATCAAAAGAATGAGTTTTGCTTTTGAGAAACCAAATTATTTTCTCATTTTTACCTGTGTCATAACCAAACAATAGGCCTCCAATGCCAGCAGATAAGGCTAACCGCATAATGTAGGGTGTTTTCCAACTTGTGCGCCAACATTCTGTGAATTCTGTTTTATCAGGTTTTACAACACCACCCTCCATGTTACTCTGTTCTTGATATATTTACCTCTTCGCAGCACTTTTTTTTTTTTTACCAAGTAAAAAGGAACTCTATAATTTAGAAGGATGTTGAACAACCTGTTGAATATGGGAATCATCAGTTCAAGACAAGAAGAAAATTGGGTTAAAAAATGCATTCTTGCTTTTCCATACTAATACGGGATAATTACAAAAACACCCCTAAAGTTTGGGCTAATTACAAAAAAAACGAGAGATTTTGGATAAATACAGAAACTCCCTTGACTTTTGATATTGTCTTACAATTTCCTCGCCAAAAATATTTCAAAACCCTAAAACCCTCTCAACATTTATTGAAATATTACAGTTATATCCCTGAAATTACAAAATCAAATCTCCAGGGATTTTTTGTAACGTTAAAAAATCTCTCGATTTTTTTGTAATTAGTCCAAACCTCAGGGGGTGTTTTGTAATTATCCCTACTGATAATATATACAATTGAGGAATCTCGGAGGATAACTAGTGATTTATGAGCAGTAGTATCCAACAAATATCGAAGTTGGAGAAATTTCTACAAAAATCTCGGTTATACAACAAAAAAACTTTAGTGTATTATGCAATTAATTCGTGAATATGACGATACAAATATTCAATTATTCCATATAAACTAATACATTCTCATGGAAATATTCTCAATAAACTTTTCTTAAAGATTATATTACCAGACAAATTATTATATTGTATAAAAAATAGAAAAATAAATTTATATATTAACATCTTTATTTAAAAGAAAAAAACTTGAGCATAAATCGCTTTATTAACGAAAAATCTGGGAGATTTTGACATAATATTATTTAGGGATAATTACAAAAAAACCGTTTGGGCTAATTGTAAAAAAGCAAGAGATTTTTGAAAATTACCGTTAACCTCCATTGATTTTATAGAAATATCACAGTTAACCCCTTAAATTTAAAACAAAATCAAACCTCAAGGGGTTTTTCGTAATTTTCAAAAATTTGTGGATTTTTTTGTAATTACCTCATACCTCAGGAGTGCTTTTGTAATTATCCCTGTTATTTATGAGTCACATATATATGAGATTTCAGTGTCATATGAAAATAACGAATTCTATTCTAATAATACAAAGTTTGAAGAATTTTGTTACTATGTATCAAAAAGAGCAATGAACAGAGAGTAAAGAAATCAAACGAACTGTATTTTCGTCCTTTCTTCATACAGGTGGACTACACAACAAACGCGATTCAAAACACGACATAAGAGAAATCGAAAATAATATCCAGAAAAACTGATCCAATGCGATTTCTTGATAAATAACAAGAAAACGTGAAAAGAAAAATGAGAATAGGCAGATCTACAATACCTCAGTAAGCTTTTTCTGCACTTTTTATTCAACTTCTCGACTGCATGCGTATTTGTTGGGATTTTCCGTCCTGGATAATTTTTTGCACACGTGAGATAGCCCAAATAAAAGAATGGATAAAATATGATGTTATATACCTATATAAAGGATAGGATAGGGATACAATGAGTTGGTGTTTGACAGAAATTTTGAGTTTGACTAATTAAATACCAAATTTCATTAATTGGCTGTTCTGGATATTTCTAATGTCCATAGAATTTAAATCTGATTTAGCTAAATAAGCAATTTCGGCGATTTTGTTTTTGTATAAATCCTTAGAGGAGAGGAGTTAGGTGGGAATCGAATTGAGATCGTGTTCGAGTTTTACAACATCTTACCACTAGTTGGGCTACTACTAAGGTGACCCTGTGAGGGTGGTAAATCTGATACACAAAACGGGATGGGCTAAATAAAAATCCAAAAAAAAATAATATAAATTATAACTATTTTTTTATATAAAAAAAAGAGGGCTGAGATACTAAAGACATGGAATTCGATAGTGTATGCAATGGCGGACCCAAGGGGGCAAGGGGGCCACTGCCCCCAAAATTTTCCAAAAATTTTTTTCCCCCAAAAAATTTTGAAATTATATTTTAAAGGGTAAAATAAATAAATTAATTTACAATTGTCCCCCAAAATTTTCAAAAAAAAAAAAGAATTCCCCCAAAAATTTTCCAAAAATTTCTTTTCCCCCAAAAAATTTCCAAATTATTTTTAAAGGTAAAATAAATGAACTAATTTACAATTTCCCCCAAAATTTGATAAAATTTTAAATAGTTGTCTTTTACAATATAAAAAACCATTAATTATGGTTAGTATATGAAAAAAAAAAATCACATAGTATAAATTTATAAACTCGGTCCATTTTCCGCCCCCAAAGTCGAAATCACTCGTCCGCCACCGAGTGTATGTCCATTAAAGTCTACTAATAATTTTTTTGAAATACTAAAGACATGGAATTGATTTAGAATCTAAAATTAATTTCACAAGATAATATTTAATTAAAATGGATAAATATAATACCAGTTAAATGTACTTAAATCATTAGATATGATTTTAGGATAAAGCTTTTAATTCCTTGGAAAGCTCATTGAGAGTCCTCCAACCATTTGAATTGTACTATTATTATATATGAACAACCAATATTATCCTTATCTTAGCAATTTTTATCTTACAGCCCATTATTCCATTTAACAAGTAAGTTTCCAAATTAAATGCTGGAAATTATCTATGCCATATTTGATTTCACATTATTTACTATAAAACGGATAGCATTTTTCTATTAGGTTGAATTTGAATGGAAACACTTGGATTTTAGGGAATGATTTTGGATAAATATTTCAAATAACTTCACATAAATAGTTTAGAATTCACAGTTCACACCACGATTACTTGGAAATTTGCTCAAAATAAGGTTTTCAAGATTTTTACTTCTTTTAATATTTGGCCCGTCATTGCAAAAAAATTCGAACCCAAGCCTCTTCACGGAAGAATAATATATGTGGCCAATGAGCGCTCCAAAGTGGTTAAAATAAGGTTTTACATATTTGAAACTAAATTCAACAATTTTTGTGGTTTTGTTATTATGGATTCCAGCTTTAAAGATTCAGTAAAATATGTGACTCAAGACTTTACAATCTAATTCTTTTTTTTTCTGAGTACACTTTACAATCTAAAATTGATTTACTTGAATGTTTGTAAAATTGAAGTACTTTTTTTTTTCCAAATATACTTGAATGAATTAGAAAACATTAATCGAGTCAAATAAAAATATCAATTACTTTGAATAAAGTGCCACAAAAATTAAGTGATATTATATTGAAAAATAATCATAATTGACGGAAATGTTAATTCATTATTTAATTAAGGAAAAAAAAGAGAGATAAAAAGAAGAAGGAATAGAATCATGAGATGGTCGTCACCGACTATTTTATCATTCCACTTTTCTAGTCCTTTATTTTTCAAACAAACAAAGCAATGGAATGGCACAAAAATGAAATTATAAACTGAAGAAAAAATTTGAAGCAAAGTTGATAATTGGAATTATTCTATGAAATAGGCCAATAACATGGTTTAAATTAAAAAAGAAATTGAACACAGAAAGAGAAAAAATTGGAAAAGAGATGAGAAACAATATATAATTGCAGAAAAAAATTAAGAGTTAAAAAACAAAAAACTTATTTATGCATGTTAAAAATTAAAAATAAAAAAAGTATTTTCCAAAATGGAGATAATGCTTTCATTGAGAGTCGAACTCAAGACCTCCCGCTTACTAAACGGGTGCTCTAACCAACTGAGCTATGAAAGCTTCGTTGTCAAATCTAATTCAGGTTTATTTTTGATATTGTTTTTTCCCTTTCCAAAAACATTCATAAATACCTAAAGCATTTGGGAGGATAAAGGGAACAGAGACTCGCATATGTTTTGCAAAGCTCTTATATCATTTGGCTGAATACGTTTTATCGATCCATATAAATAAATAAATAGATTGAGAGTGAGACCAATTTGTCTTTTTCACATTAGATGAACCTAATCTCAGGCTCCCACAAACATGACTAGTTTTCAGTTCAGTTGGAAATTGGAATTTTGAAAAGAAACTACCTAAGGATTCTCAGTTCTCACGGCAAAAGTATGGTCAATTCTTCCAAAATTAGTAAAAAGGACACAGTAGAGAAAGAGTAAAGTGTAAATGAACAATAATAACATAAAAAATGCTCAAATAACAGCAAGGATTTACATTACTCAGGTAAAACTACAGAAAAAAACTACACTATTATGATTATACCCCAAAGTTCCTATTTTTCTTTTTCTCTCTTTGATAATCATCTCCAAGCAGAAGATGTTACCAACGCTCTGTTTTTCCATCCAAGATACAGAGCACCATTGCCCTCAGCTAGTCTGTAATTTGAGCTATATTCTTTCAACATACCCCTTACACTATTGCTAACTGATGAGCTCAATGGGATTGGAGAAAATCCAGCCATTGATAGCCTCAATCTCCACTTACCAAAAAGCTCATGCCTCTCCACCCGATCATTCCCCTCACAAGCTATTATGTTGACAACATCCTTCGCCACGCAGTGTTCCTCCGCATTAATCGCTGTTTGTCTTCCCTTGACGCGCTGCGTCTATGGACTCGAACATTGCCGTGTAGTAATCAAGCGTTTCGCAAAATCGTTGAAAGAAATTTGTTGTGTTCGTGTTGGATTCTTGTTCGACGAGCATCACAACTTTTGGGGACAAGCTTTTGACCAGCCTAAGAAGGCGATCACGATGATTCGTAGTGCTCACGCTCTCGTCCGGCATGTGATGTAATATGTAGGGAAAATTTACAGCCAAGGCTTCTCCGTGTTGTACCTGAAGACTCTCCAGTTGCACCTCACACCCTGACATTGCCGCGCCGTGGAATTCAAAAGGTACTCCACATGACTCGGCTACTCGGGCTAATCTCTCGCCAACTAACTGTAATCCTCCGCCTCTAGCATAAGCCGACTCAGAATCATCGACACCCGTAATGCGAATATGTGGGGGGCCTCGGGGCCGACGCGAGAGAGCCTGAATGAAGGACACCCACTGGCTGCCCTGCGCGATCTGGAAATCGATTATGTGGATTCTGTTTTCGTTTTCCATGGCTTCGCCAATGACAGCATTAGCAGAGATATACGCGAACTTGTAGTAAGGGCAGATTTGGTAAAGCACATGCATGTAAGACATCAATTCGGAACCTTTCGGTTCATTGCACTTCAATTTTTTATAAATTATGCTACCAGATGATAACAATCTTGCTCTAAGCCCTTCCAGCAAGTATGCACTTAATCTCTGTAAAGGTTCACCAGATACAGACACCCTTTTTTCTAACATGTCCATGAGAGCTTCTGAAGCTGTTATTGCAACCTTTCTTTCAGACAAAGATAGAGTATCAGCTTCAGACACAGTTTCAGCACAGGCGATGAGCAATTGTTTTAGGTCCATGCGTGGGGCCATTTCCAGGATTTTGTCGTACTTAGTGAAGGAAGAAGTTTGCATGACTAGACCGTTTAATGAGCCGCTGTAATCAATATCACATTCAGGTCCTAGCAATTCGTTCTTCAATGCCCATAGTGTATGCATCAACTTGTTTTCGTCATCGACCAAAGAAGAACCACTCAAGGGTGAACCATAAGTGTTATCGGACGAGTGATGGAAGTCCGATGTGTATGAATGAGAACATTGTGGAGAAAAAGGGCTCCTATTGGAAGAGATGCTTACAGCTAATGGTGAATTGTAGACAGCATAATCAGTTGCTGGTGTTGAATCCAGAGTGTGGAATTGTGTGTAAGTCTGGAACGGGAGTTGAGTCCCCTTGCTTCTACCATGAGTTGAGTCGTTCGAACCTTGAAAATTCGAAAAACGATATGGATCAATCTGTTGCACAGGCTGATGGTAAAAATTGTGGACCCCAGAAGATGTTTGAAATTCCTGTGTTGCTTGCATCTCAAGAAAAGATAGCATCAACTACCTCTCAAAGAAGTCGATTTGTGGACACCTTTATGGCTTAATACGAAGACCAACAAAATCTGCCATTTGAAAGAAGAAGGGGTTAATGCTTTTCAACAACCAACAAGTCTTTGTATCAAGTTAAACAGCAAAAATTCTTACAAACTCTTTGTTGGTGGCTTAACAAGAAAGAAAAAATTGCAAGAAATATCAAGTACAAGCAACCGTCAAGTTTAGTAGCAATAATGAAACCTATCGTAAAGAACTAATGTGGCAAATACAATACACTAGCTAACACAGGCAGGTAGGCAAAAAAACAGATAAGGTAACAACAATTCATATATAACTTACTCCTTTCTTTGACAACAAGGTCATATGGACAAGGAAAGGGAAATTATCTTAGGTCTCACATAGGAGTTTACAAATTCCATACAAGGTTATCAACATACCAATTATCTTTAGTAGCTTGCTAAACACATCCTCCAACTACAAGGGAGAAGGGAAAAGGAAGGTTCGGATAAAGAAAAAAATTGCATTTAATACAACCACTACATCATCAGTAAGGGAATTTACCTTTTGTTTTTACTTTTACTTAATTTATCACCCACAACCTAGCAGCACGACCTTATTTTAATTATCCACAATTTATTTACTCAGACGAACGATGATTTCAAACTGGATCTCAACTTTCACAAGATTAGTGAAGCGTCTAATTTACACAAAAGTCTAATTTCACAAACTGAGCCCCCTCCCCAACCAAGCTACAGAAAATCAGGTTCATAAATCATAATCCAAGGAAAAACAGTTTTGCTACAAATCTATTGCCCAATTAAAGAGTCAAAATAAAACTACAGCTAAACATGCACAAAAATTAAAACATGAAACTTACCCTCTAATTAATTTGGATACTTAAATTAAACTGAAACAAAAATGTTGAAGCAGAGATGAGGTTGAATTAGCACAACATACCTTTGAAATGATTTCTGTGGAGTTCTGAATTTTCAAATACGATGGCAGAGAAGAGATGTGGAAGAGGGATTTCGTTTTCTGTTGGAGTGATAAAATATGGTGTTTAACGGAATTGGATTTATTATATATAGCTGTGGAGTTCAACAAACGCCCTTCATTAATGAGGTTACCACGTAAATGCCCTGGGTAAACGTGTGGGCCCACACTGTGGCGTGTAATTTCCTCTGATATTTCTCTCCCTAAAAAAACTATTTTAATTCTCTACTATTCTAAAAACGAGACAAAAAGAACTCTTTTAATTCTCACGTGTGTACGTACGTCACTGTTTTAACGTTCCAAATTTCACAACTATGGTTGGATAACAGGGATCAAATTTATAAAATATTGGGTTAGCGTGCGCTCTGATATTACTTTCTTCAAATGAAGAGATCCGTGTTCGAATATCTGTAATAATAGGCCGAATTGAAAAAAGGATAGGATTTTTATTCCATTTGCTTAAATGAATGGCACGTACATATACAACTAAAAATAATTTCTCTCATAAAAATTTTCTCAATCGCTATCTTCTTTGAAAGATTACCAAAGATTTATTCGGTGGTAGATTGATTGGAGCGCGAAAAGGACGTTGTCATTAGAGGTGGCAAAATTAAGCCCAACACGTGACCGACTCGAGTTTAGGCGGATGGACCATGTTTTTAGGCAAAAAAGTCGGGTCTATTTGGCCCGATGGATCGGTGTTTGCCCGACTTTTTTGTCGGCCCAACATTTTTATACACAAAGTACATATATGGGCCGAGATGGGCCAATTTGGTCCGCCCGAATCGCCCAAAATTTCTCAAAAACCCGATGGGCTCGGATAGGCGGCAGCTCGATCCATTGTCATTCTAGTTTTGTCATACATCATTCGTGGTATGAGAAGGAAGTTGTTGTACACTATTTATAGGATTGCTCGATCAAGATAAGAACAAGGTGCATCACCAAAAAGAAACTAGTAGATGAGTCATTAAAGAAAAAGGGCTCACATAAAATCAAATCGATTGATTTATCTACTTTGCCTAATCAAAAGGTAGCGTCGATTCCTAATTATTGATTATGTACAAATATTGTTAAATTAGCTAATATATACTATTCAGGAAAATATAATAGTGTTTGAATTATAGATTTAAGATGTTTATGAGAAAATTAAAATGATAGCTCACATATATAATAACATATATTTAAATTAAAATGTGGAAAGTAGATGCACCATTATCAATTTTACAATTATTTACGCATAAAAATTAATTCAAAACTACTCAATTTAATTTTTTTGAAAGTGGACGCACCAAATCTATATAAAATTGTTGAAAGTGGACGCACCAAATCTATATAAAATTTAATTTTCAATCGTCATCTAAACACAATTTTTTTCACATGAAAAATAATAAATTTTTAAACTCATTTTTCAACACTATATGAGATTTGACCCTTCACCATAAGTCCATAACTAGCGGTGTCATTTGAGTTGGGTCCCGGTTCGTGGGTTTAGGTTCGCGAGGTTTTGCGTGTCGAAACAAAATGGCCACCGAACCCGACTGTTTAATTATTCGTGTCGAAATCTTGAACTCGGACCCAACCTCCTTTTTCACAGAACCCTGACCCAACCCACTTAACCCGTCTAATAAAATTATTTTAATATACATTTAATAGTTTTAATCAATAAATTTATTTTTTCCAAAATCAATCACTACCATACATTATTCGATCGATAACCAATATTACAAATTTACAATTCACAACATACAAAAAGAAATAATATAATTGCATAAATAACATAACATACTAATCGTTTTGAGGACAATATTAAAAAAGACATGCATAATAATAACAAATACATAATTAAGGAGGTTTTATAATTTGAGTTTTAAAGATATGTCTTATTTGTTATTTTTCTTACAATTAGTTATTTACTTAATTTGTTTTTTAATTCACAAACGGGTTAAACGGTCATAGTAGGTTGACCGGACCCGACTGTTTAATTGGCAGGTTAGTCGGTCTGACCCAATTACAACCCGAACCCACAAAGCGCGAACCCATACCCATTAATTTCGTGTTAGATTAGGTATCGGTTTTGCGTGTCGGTCCCAAATCGACACCCCTATCCATAACCATAAAAGGCCTGATAAATGATAATTGATAAACGCTGGACGGTCGATCCCGTACGAGACAGTTGCCATTGCCATAAATTATAAAAGCGTGAGAGTGGCTTATCTGTAAATAAAATAAAAGCGCGGGTTTATGATGTGAGAGTGTTGTTCCAAGAAGCATCAGATATATTATTCCCGATATGTCTTTACTATTCGCAGAAGAAGAATAATACAAACAAAAAATATATATTCTCCGAACTAAATTTCTCAGAGTAATGGAAATAACGGAGCAGCTGACCCTGAGCTGCTCTGTCCATGTCACGCTTCGCAATCTCTTTTTTAAAGTTGAAAAATAAATTAAACTATTTCATATCAATTGAAAATTCATTTCTGCCCTTTACTAAAATGAATCGAGTGAGATAATTTTTTTATTTAATATTGATATTTTATTTTTATAAATACACAATAAGTATATAGAATTCATATCAAATGTTAAGAAAATGTTTACGCACTGAATATATTTGTAATGCATAATACGAGAAGAAATATCAAAGTAAAATAAATGACCCATCTAGAAAACTTGCATAAAAAAGGATAACAAATAATGGTTAATTACAATCAATAACTTTCGAATAAACAGCATTTTTGTACAAAAATATATAATAACAGTAAGTTAATAATTCATATATTTTTGTAATATTCGAAAAGAAAACCTATAAAAATCTTGACACTCACAAGCTATGTAGTTATTAATTTGTTAAAATTATTTGGTGTAGGGAATACCCATATAAGCGTGTTCTAAAAATCCCCTAGCGCGCCTGCTGAGGGGCCTAGCGCTAGCGGCCACCAGCGCCCGGATTTTTGCCTGGCGACTTGACCCTAGCCTGGCGGTCCAGTCTAGGCGGCGCCTGGCGCCTAGGCCTCCTGGCGCGCCCAGGCTGCTAGATCTGGCGCCTCCTAGGCGGGCTAGGCGGTCTAGGCGCCTATATGTTTTTTTTTTAAATGCTAGCAAAACGACTCCAACTAGTGAAAGTAAAAGCACCAACAACTCCAAAATTCGGTTTAAGTGAAATTGAATATATATAATTTTCTTAATAAAAAAATGAAACAAAATTTTAGGTCCGAAATCTTTCCATTGATAATTTGATATTATATAAATCAATGCAATATTTGTTAATGTATTGTATTTTAGATGATTTATAGTTTTATTAGATTATTGGTGTTGAATTACTTTAAACTTTAAAGCTTAAATATTAGATATGTTCAAAAAATGATTTAAATATCATTTATAGACTTTATTAGTTATGTAGTATGGGAATTATCCATAAAATTGTATATATATTTAAGGCTCCGCCTAGTCCCCGCCTAGTCCCCGCTAGGCCTTCTAGCGCTAGGCCCCCTGTCCGTCTGCCCGACTAGCGCCTAGCGCTTTTTAGAACACTTGCATATAAGTTGAGCAATATGAGATTCGGGTAAGTAAAAGGCCAACTATGTGAGCCGAGATGAAGATTTGGTGGAAAGTAAAAACTCATACCGAATAGCATCCGTGTGGGTTCAATTTTAGGAGAGATCAATTATTATTAGATTTAAAGGATCGGGCATAATTATATTCTTATCTGCAAGGATCTGGTTGCACGTCGACTCTACCATAACATATGTTACTTTGTGCAAATCCTACGGCTTACTTTTGTTGCAGCAATGAGAGACGGAGTTACTGTCATCAATCATAGTCAAACGTAAATATAGAAGCTGAGTTATAAAAAACAGAAAAAGTAAAGGAGCAACGTGAACCGCAATATAATTGATCTCAGAGGAAAAGGGAAACCACGTTCAAAGATTTAGAACATTTATTGACCTCTTTTTAAAATGATGAACCCCATCCTGAGTCTCCATCGCCCCTTGCTTTAGAGCCGTGGAGGATTTGAAGTGCGGGTTATCCTCAACTAGTCGGATCCTTGGCAGGTGTCAAGATCGAGTCACCACACAAGAAGTTCTCCTCCATCCTCCCGAAGATTTAGAACATTTGTTGACCTCTTTTTTGAAGCGGCACATTCTGTATGTACCTCAATTAAATTTTTGTCTATTTTAATTAGTGTTTGATTGATTGTTGGTTGTGGTAGTTATTAATTGTTGATATTTTATTACTAATTAATTGTTAGTTGAACATATCTATAGACTATATGTGATGTAATGACATGTAATTATTTGATTAAAAAAAGTGTAGTATTATTCGTTTAGGTTCGATTCCGTATATTAATAATATTCAATGTACCAATATATTAAATGAAACCGTTGTAGTCACAATATTAGGTTTAAGAACGTGTTTGCTCATTTTCTAGCACAAAAGGCAACACAAACATGTAATACTGTTCTTCTCTGAGTTTTTCCATGTGGCTGTTTATGTTTGATTTATAAAACTAGTTTTTTCCATTCAATTTTTTTATAATCTAAAATGGAAAGCAACGTGTGAAAGAAGTTTCAAGAATCATTTTTTTAAAGATTATAAAAGTTTCAACATGTAATTAATTATTTATATTTCGTACAAATGACATTATTAATATGTATTTAGTCATTATTTTCATGTTTTGTGAAAAGCTAGCAGGCAACAATCGAATCAATTGAATCGAATATTCGAGTCGAGCCAAGCCGAGCTTTTGAGAGTTTGCGCTGACTAATTTATTATCAAGTCGAGCTTAAGCTAAATTTATGAAATATAATAATGGTTCACGAGCTTTTTTGAGCTACATCAAGTCTAAATGAATATAGTAAATATCAGTCATAAATTAAATTATTCTTCTATTTATTACAAAATAAAATTATGTATTTCTAAAACCCATAATATATCTACTGAAATCTATAACTTTATGCGAGCAAATAAGCCAAACTATTAGTCATAAAGAAACATTTGAAAATTAAATAAGCCAAACTATTAGTTTAAATTATACGAGGTAATTCATGAATTTACTAACGTCTGTTTCACGAGCCTAACAAGTTTGAATAGTGTTAAGTTTGAGTTTACTTCATTCATTTTAATGAGCCTCCTTAAAGGAGCCTGGATGAACTTTTATCGAGTTGAAATTTCTGAATAGTGTATGAGCGACCTGGTTTATTTGCATTTCTAACCTTTATTCTTATCTTTTTTTTTTTTTTTAGCATGAAGTCATGGGTGGAGTTCACGCCATGCGCCCAAGTGTATAGCTACCCACTTGGCATATAATAAACCGAAGTCATGAACCTTCATTCTTTTAGTAAGTACGGAATGGTAATTTTGAGCCAATAATTTTACGAGTAAATGCATATAGATGCATGAACAGGGAAATAAAATTTCTAACTTAAAAAAAAAAAACTATAAGAACATTCTCAAATTTGATTGGCAATATATATTTTTACATTCGATAAAATTTAAAAATGGCCTATAGTTCGATTTGATTAGTGAAAGATAATTTAGTTCAATCCAATTAAAATCTGTCGAAACCAAATTTAATTATCACTTAAATTAATCTTAAAAATAATTTTCTAATGTACCCGATCCATTTCAAGTATTTTCTTTTAATATTCTCAACTAACCAAAGGGAAACTTTCTTGATGGGTCCCTAACCAGTCGCAAGATATATCACATTTATCTGAAGTTGCATCATATATATATCAATATATCAATATATCATCCATTTTTTCTTTTATGCTATGGCGAATCTGCTTTGCGCTTTCTGTAATGAAGACCCGAAAGCCAAAAGAGACCAACATAATGCGATAGACGTTATCAAGTAATCTGCTTTGCCAATCATTTTTATTACTTCTTTTTCTGTTTTAATACGTCAAAAGGGAAAGAAAAAAAAGTGTGAAGATAAACCGACTTACTCGGAAAATGTCTAGACTTCGTGATGTGAGATTCTTTTAGGAAAGGGATCATTTATTTGAGTGTGTTAATGTATAAATATTTTGAAAAAAAAAAAAAAGCAAAACGAACAAACTCTTAATTTTTGCTTGAAGAGCTCTAGTCTACTACTACTTGCAGCTAAAGACTCTTCCACACCAAACCTCTCTCTAACTTAACTTTTCTCCTTTTTCTCTAACCCAAAAAAAAAAAACTCAAACTTAATATCCTTTTTCCCTCCCTCCCCAACCACAGCCGCCACCCTCACCCTCACCCCTCCCCTCCATGTTTTCTGCTTTGTGGAAAACAGACGATGGCGATTCGCTTGTGATATTCGGAGGTGACCGATATTTTCGTTCCAAGGTGAAAGCGGGTCGGAGCTCACGAGAGTGTGTCTCGAGTAGATGAGTAGATGATGGACATGATGAGAGAGTTGGGTGAGGGAGAGGCAATTTTTGTAGTTTTTTCTCTCGTTTTTTAGCTATAGTTGTTATTTTCTTATTTTGTTTGTATTTTCTTTTTCGGTTGATTCGCTGAAACTCCTAGCGAGATCAATTTTTTTGTTCTCGCGTATGTAAATGGTTGCTCGTGCCCGATTTCGATTTTTAGTATGTTACGTCTCCATTAAGGAGTCTTTGAAGTCTCCCGACGTGGAGTGGTTTAGTTTGGGGTGGGTAGGCTTTTAAGTCCATGTTGTGAATCAATTGGTTTTACCAATTTCCCGCGCTTTTGGCTTTTAGTTAGTCATGTCGGCTCTTGGCCCGTTAGCTACGATTGTAGTTGTAATTTTAATTTTTGAGTTGTTATAATAAAATACTATCGTTCGACAAAAATAAAATACTTGCATCTTGTAAATGGTTAAAACTCACAAATACATATCATATTTGAGGTTCGATTCACATCATCCTTGTTTTATGAGATATGCACTCAAAAGAACAAAAAGGTACTCCCTTAATCCTAGTAAGACAGACAAATAGACTATTTCACATGTTATATATTAAGAAATCTTAATAAATATAATTGAGATTATATTCGTTTTTTCATATTTTTTCTACTTTGCCCTTGTATTAAGTCGGAATATATCATTGTTAGTCTCAAGTAAAGTGAATTAAATAAGGGTAATATAGTCTATTTTTATATAATTAATACTCTTAATAAAAAAATATAATTGGGGACGAACAAAAAGAAATGATAGCCTTTATATGCGGGACGGATGGAGTATATATATGTATAAAGAATAAAGTTAGAACTCTCTATTGGACTTTTCCAACAATCGGGCAAGCGTTTACGACCGGGACCGGTTCTCGTTGGGCTTCGGCCTTTGAATGGATTGTGCACAACAATATCTAGGGGTGGGCATTCGGATTCGGGTTTGGTGCCACCGACTCGATCGGGTAATACCCGATCGGGTCGGGTATTTTATAAAATTGCGGGTATCGGGTGCCCTACCCGATATATAATAATTCGGGTCGGGGTCGGGTATTGAAAAAATACCCGACCGGGTATCGGGTACCCGATATATTAATACAAAAAAAAAGAAATTCCCAAATCACAAGTCATATTAGGTCAAACACTCAATAATCAACATTGTTTCAGCCGCTCTCTCTGTCAACACTCAAAAAAATTCCCACCGTCGCTCGCCGCTCGCTCACCACCACCGTCGCTCGCCACTCACCACAAGCCACCGTCGCTCACCACTCGTCTCTCTGTCACACTCCATAGCTCCAGCCGCTCGCCACTCGCCGCTCGCCCTCCATCCTCCAGCGGACGGCGTCCGCTGCTCCACGCGGCACGCACCACACGGCACACACTACCACCGTCGCTCGCCCTCCATCCTCCAGGCGGACGCCCTCCACGCACCACACACGGCCACCGTCGCTCCTCCCACCGGCCACCAGGTACTTCCAGGCTCCAACTTTTTTTTTCAATCGTTAAGTGGGCTCTTTTCTTTCCTGTTTGGGGATATTTGTAATTCTTGAATCTATCATTATATACAATACAACCACCGTTAATTGGTTGTTAATTATTGAGTTTCCTGTTTAGTTGTATTATCATACAATTGCCAATTTTCAAAAAAAAAAAAAAAAAAAAACCGAAAATACTACCCGCTGGTACTCGACATTTTCGGTACCCGATTTTTTCGGGTAGGGGTCGGGTACCCAAAATAGCTACCCGATTTTTCGGTACCCGACCCGACTACCCGACTACCCGACCCGATGCCCACCCCTAACAATATCTAATTGCCAAGTTGTCCCCAACGAGGGATCAAATTGCAGAAATATTTTTATTTTTCTCCAAACTTATATCCTTTACTTTTTTTTTCTTTAGAAAATACCGAATGCATTGGTATATATTATCTCAATATATTTTTAAGAGTGGAATTCTAGATGGCTAGACCTGTTAATAAACTAATCAACGAGCTAGTATTAATATCAAGCCAAAATTGCTTTTGAAAAAGAAAAATGAAAAATGTATAAGAAGAAAAAGGCAAAATTGCTTTCAAGCCCACCCTATTACCCTAACCTAACAAGGCTACCAACAATATTTCAACAATACAAAACAAGGAAATAACATGGGAACTGGGTCAGTACATTATTGGGTTTATGATTTTCTATTACAATTACGATTTTATTTTGTATTTTATAGATTATAAGATTATTTTCTGAAATACACTTATCAATCAGGTCTACCTGGAGATTTCAACTTATAAACCCTATACGGAATGTTAGTTTCATTGTTGAATCAATTTATGGAGAAGGTGAGAGAGATGCCAATTGATCGATATGGAAGAATTGCATAATCATTTAAGGTATGCGAAAAAGGGCTGAGATGGAAAACTCAAATAAAAATATTTAAGCTATAACTATTTTATTAGTAATTTTTCTTAATCTTTGTCGGACCAAGACAGGGTTTGGGCTTGGCATGAGGGTAATATAGCCCCTGTCTCTCTTAGTGTTCTTTGCGGACGATGTGAAGCCATAAATTTGGTGTAGGGGGCCCAAGTTTTGGAACCGAACCGTGAGGCTACGATTCTAGTTCTGTTCTAGACCCAATTTTTTTCAAGATTCACAAGTGGAAAAGGGGAAGAAAATACCCAAAACATTCCTATTTTATATATTTTTAATTATAAGTAATAATATTTACTAAAATACCCCTATATTTTTTACAAAATTTCAGGGGGGCCCAGTGCCCCCCGGCCCTAATGTGGCCTCGTCTCTGGCTGCGGATTCTCCCATTATTTAATAATAATATAATAAAATTTTATTAATGACTCATGTAATTAAGTTTATGAACTTTGGGCCTTGATTCTTTTGATCACTAGAGTGCTGTTTATAACTCAACTTCTCCACTAAGTGGCTGAATTTTTATCTTTAAAAACCTTCGGGCATAGTTCAATTGGTGCAAATGACCTGGATGATGTGATGTTCGACCACGACACTGCAGATATAGAGATTCAAATCCGCCTATTAATAGGTTGAAGGAGGATTTTATATATATATAGTGGTTGAATCTAATGCAGCTTAGGACTCTGGCCAATTGAGACATATCCCACGATTCACCTTCTTCGCGACGCTCTAGGGTAGGACAGTAGGAACTCTCGGAGATAGAGTTCATGCTTTAGCTCAACCTCTCCAACCTAAAATAGCTCTAAATGCTAATTGCTGAATATTTATTGGTAATTAACTGCCAACTAATGAATGTTAGATATGGCAGTTGTTAGTGAACATATATGACTACAAGAGGTGATAGTCCGTACTAGCCTTAGGCCTGAAAATAGAACAAACTTATTTCATACTCGATTCCAGTTAAGTAATAAAGAGTCGTTTAAGATCAATCTATTAACTTAAAAAAAAAAATTCATTCAGTAAGATTTGAAACTCGACTTAATTAGTAAAAGTATAAAAATATTAAGCTATGAGCTAGATTCATATTTGATTGAGTTGATTAAAAGTCGTTTAGCTTGGCTCAATCAAAATTAAGTATCAAACTCAAATACACTTTTTGAAGTTTGATAAAATCTAAATTAAGCTTGAATAATCTCACGTTTGCCTCAACTCAATTTGTATACACCTCTAATTCACCTTATGTCGCCCATTAGGCCATTATGGGTATCTCAGTATCTCTTTCCTGATTAGGCAAATTACTCAAAGAAGTTTATCTAGGATGTATATTACAAAAACATGTTTAATTTAATAATTTGTTTGTGAGAGAAGTTGAGGTTGGTGTTCGCAACATACCATAAACATGTAAACACCTGCGTGCTGACAATGCCACCATACAAACACATGCACGCTTTGTCTAATATCAATCTTAATTAAATTTCAACCCAAACTCCAAAGCTGGATTTTAATTCCAAAATGGAGTATTAATTAATTAATTGATAATAAATTAAAGGGTAACCTTTAATTAATTTTTTCCTCCATATAATTAAATTAACAAAACATCCTATCAGCAACGGCAGCATCTGCAGCTTTGATCTCAGCATGCCATGCAATTCCAATTACACAAAGACAAGAAACATAAATTGAGAGGGAGAATGTTTTGTTGTTTTTACAATTATCAAAGCGATTGTTACAGTCTTTTTTCTTTTTTAAAATCCATCATAGTACGTACCATTATAGTTCAATCAAAGAATCATAACCTCTTTTGATTAGTCCCACTTTCTAATGTTTGTCCTTTTCCAATTCCCCCTTTTTTTTCGGCCTACCCTCCAACGACCACATTCCAAGGCCATAACAACAAAGAAAAAGAAAATTAAAGGGTTTTCAAATATAGGTATAATTTAGGTGAAGAAAAATTAAAGTATTATTTGAAAGGCAAACATAATTATTGAAGGGGAAAAAGCGGATGAGATCTTCTATTTCAGGATGATGTTTCACCTCATGTTTTACCGATGATTGTCATGTGTATAGAAGTTAGCATATTAAATTTGGAGCATAAATTAAGCCAAAATTGTTGGGTTTTAATATGGTAATTTCTATACACGTGACAATCATCCGTGTGGTAGAGCCGCATAATATAAGATAAAATATCATCCTGGAATAGAAGATATCATCCGGGAAAAAAGGGATATAATATCTTATACTTCCGACAATCTATATTCTATCAAGTGAGTGTATATATAAACGAGAGATTAGAGGCAGAAAATTAATAATAGGGGAATGAGATATATTAAAGAAGTGTTTTTCAATTTCAAGGGGCAAGATTTTAAAATTTAATAATTATACATAGAAAATTTATCAATTTAACAATTACATATAAAAAAGTGTTCGTCAATTTCAAGGGGGTAAAATTTTAAAATTTAATAATTATACATTGAAAATTTAACAATTACGTATAAAAAATTACCTTAATTTTCAAAAATTAATTTATGATGTTTAGGGGGAGAGGAGTTGCCGCCAACCCCTAACTCCGTCACTGAATATGAAGTCATTATTTTACACTTCGCATTCCACCTTGTATGTTGAAATACAATAGAAAATAGAAGATTTGAATTAGAAAAAGGAAAAGTTGGATGATTTGTGCACCCACAAAAACAGGGCACCACCTTCTTTTTTTTTTTTTTTTGAGGGAAGGGCACCACCTTCTTGAAACCTAAAGAGGGGGCCTTTTAGGACAATGTGACAGAGCATCAATCCAACTTATTATTCCTCCAAACACACCCTTCCATGTGCTAGTTAGTTTTAACCAGAATGTTAAAAATCGCTTGGCGGCCGGGACGGTGGAGGGCTGCTAGCGCTGGCGGAGTTTGGGCGGGGTTAGGCGGGACTGAGCGGGATTAGGCGGAATCTAATTGAAAAAAAAACATAGGCGGACAAGGAGGGTCTAGCGCTGGGTGGGGTCTGTCGGAGCTAGGCGGGTCTTTTAGAAAGAGGTTTTAACCCCTTTTTTTTTGTATTTTTCTCCTCAACCCTTTTCTTCTTTACTCCACCTTTGGCCTCTCTCACTACAAACACTAAGATCGTTCTTTGCAAGATTGGATTTTTATCCTTTCCCACTTGGATTTTCTCCATTTTAGCCGATTCTCAAGAAAAAAGGGGGCCCTATTAATCTCACATGTAGACTCTAATACATGTAATATATAGCCATGCAGCAAAAACCCATTCAAGCCCATTAAATTTCTTGATCATCATTTCTATATCTGATCTGTAATTCAAAAAAAAAAAAAAAAAAATTAAAGATGGTGAGGGAAGCTGATCATATGATGAATGGTGTTATTAGTCTTTCCTCCATTGCTTTGCTGCAAGAAAGGTTCAGACAGCTTGAGAAGATGAAAGAATTGAGACAAGAGAAAGAGTTACTGAGATTAATGTTGTCCGAATACAGTCCTCCACCAATCGTCACAGTACCTCATGAGCGGCAAACGACGACGTTTTCAGGCTCGAACAGAGATTTCTTCCTACTCCTGATCATAGGCCACATTGCCAACTTTCTTTGTCACTCTGGCCAGATTCAGAATCAGAAATCGTCAAGCAGGATAATTCACGGGCATCAAATCTTGCAAAATCGTGTTTTGCTGCTGCGACTCTGGTTTGTACTTCAGAAAGTTCTGACTCGGCCGATATTGATACATCTCTCCGTCTGTGAAGTCTTTATTTATTTATTTATTTTTAAATTACCTCTTTCGGAGTCGTATTCTGGACAATTAATTAATCTAGTATCGACTATAAGTGATCATGAGTATTTCTGTTTAATGCATATATGATTCCACTGCAGCTTTGTCTGTTTGTACCTATGGAGTATTAAATTGAACGTCGATGCCCTATAATGAATAATTTCTTCACTCATAATTATCGTTCATGTAGGAGCAACAAATTCTTGATCCATATGTATATGTGGGTTTGGTCCATGCCACACATTTGGGTGGCACCCAAGTGGATGGCATGGACTACAACATATATGTGTAGAGTTGGTTATATATAGAGATAACGATCGACCATCGGTTTTCTTATATCTTACGGTGTTTCATAAATCATTACACTCGCAAATATATGAATGTCACTTTTATAATAATTACATTATTTTATACATGGTCGGGAATAGAAAATCCGAGCATACCCACAATCATTTCGAGAATTTGCAAGAACCATTAATAAATTGGGAAATTATCAAATTGAACAATTAACCATTAAGTATTTCATTATGCAAAAGGTGACTCCGACTTAATTAAAAAAAAAAATTATATAGCTTAAAGATCAGTGTTGAGATAATGTGATCGCTTGCAGCTGATGAGAGATATGCATGAAAAATTGTGATTGTTCACCAATATTGACGATACGAATATGGTGACTCGTGACATTCACGGATATATATCATTATATTGTGACATCTTTGCAACATGATGTATTTTTGGATCATAATTTCACAAACCATATCTCAAGAGATCCAATCTAATTTGCTTGACGTACATTCTTAATCATCCACACGGTTGAAATAGGAGATGAAACACGATTTTGGAATAGAAAATCCCATCTTAAAATTTATACCCCTCCTCATTTTCCAAAATTTTCAAGTTATATTGTCGTCTTTCTCTTTCTTTTACTAAATCGTATCCCATTTAATTATTTTATCTACAACGCACCACATGTGACTTATATTTGGAGGGTCTGATATACCCCATATCGATTGGCATGAGATGAATTGTATTTAATAAGTAAGTCTGCGCTACACAAAAACGCATTTTCTAGGTTACATTGCAAGGCAAGTCAAAGTAAACAAAAATGAGTAATCCTCTTAATGTTGCTAAATTTTTCGATCAAGTGTACCGAATTATAGAGTTATTCAATAAAATCAAGCATCCTAGTTAATGTAATATAGAAGTTTAACTCATTAAAAGAAGATTCTCAAAAAAAAAAAAAAAAAAAAAAAAAAAACAAACTCATGAAAAGAATGATTGACAAAAGTCAACTCGATAAACATAGTAGACGTTGCCGGGAGTGGGCCCCGCCACGCCATCAGCTTACGACCGTCCACCTCCCAATCCGGTTATCTCATTCAGTCGCCACTTTCCTATTTTGTTGACTCTTCAACGGGTCAAATCGGTAAACCTGAAGACTTCCAAACCAAACAAGCCTCCCCCAAATCCTCTCGGGCTAGGGTTTTTGATGGAAGGAAAAAGGGCTTAAAATTGAGTCCATTTACGAGATTTTGAACTAATTCCGTTAATTTATCCTCTTTCAAGGTAAAAAGAGTTCATCCTTTTCAAATCCTTCGTAGTATTTTTCTTATTTTTATCTGCTGGTGCGTAGTTGCACTCTCCTGCCTTAGATCTTGTTCGTGATGTGATTACATGTTTGGTTTGGTTTTGAATTTATTTATCTTCTTTTTAATCCTTGGATTTAGCTTTGTTGAGTTGAACATCCAGTAGTTTCCTTGCTTCTGTTTTCCTGATTTATTGGAGGCATATTATTCAGATTTTGGAATAGAGTAATAATTTTATTCCTTAATTTAAAGCTAGGAATATGCTTAATTACTTATTGAGTTGGATGGTCAATCTATGGGAGCTAGAATTGTTTGTTTTTCTGTCAATTTTTGCTATTAGACTGATAATCACCTCTCTTTCGCTGTCTGGTTGTATTAATCCTTTTGACTTTTCGTTTCATGGATTTTGGAGGTTTCTTTCACTTTCTATTATGACATTGATATTATACCTGGATCTTTTACAAGCCAGAAAAAGCTCCATGCTATTACCCGTAAATTCCTTTTTCTTATTTTGTTCTACTCCACTCCAAGTTTTTGATAGTACAAATAACTGTAAATTTTGGTACCTTTTCACTTGTTAGACTATTGCCTCGTTTCTTTTTATTTAAATGCAACTATTCCAATTTGAGGAGATTACTCTAGCCTGAGACTCTACGTCATAAATAGAATATCAAGATTACTTTTTTAAATATAATAACAAGTCAATGAGTGTATTTGCACCTTGAGCAGGGAGGAACGTAAGTGAACTTTATTTTTGCTTCTCCAGATTATCAAGGTCATTCTCGGATGGGAACATCTTCTGGATCTCATTTCAATAATCTATCATCAATGCTGCCTCCTCGTCAACAGCCACGCCCTGGAGGTGGTGGACTGCAGACCTCCCTCTCCTTAGTCTCACCAGATACTTGTGGATCTCCAAATCTCGAGCGTGGCTCAAATTCCGATCAGGTGCGCGAATCGCCATCAGAAAGTGCCAGTTCACGAGAAACCTGGCCCACAGCCGATGCTTTGGCAGCGAAGAAGGAAAAAGAAAGAGAGAACGGTTTGTCTGAGCACTCTGTTGTCCGGCACTTTTCGAACTCGGATAAGATGTCTCTTCGTGATGTCGCAACAGATCGATTGGAAATAGTAGCAGAAAGAATGCAAAATCTCCCAGACAAGTACCTGGACAAGTTTAAAAACGAGCTTCGGTCATTTCTTGAAGGGCTAGGCAGTTCTCAGCAAAGAGACGAGTTTCTGTTGTTACAGAAGCTGGTTCAAAGCAGGGGTGATTTGACCGAGAAGACACTGATTATGGCACACAGGGTTCAGTTAGAAATTCTAGTTGCTATAAAAACCGAATTCAGGCATTTTTGCATCCAAGTGTCAGCCTCTCTCAAGCTTCTCTTATTGACATTTTTTTATACAAGAGGTGCCGGAACATAGCATGTGGTAGCGCATTGCCATCGGAGGATTGTACCTGTGAGTTGTGCTCGAAAAGAAATGGCTTCTGCAATCTTTGCATGTGTACGATCTGCAACAAGTTTGATTTTGAGGTTAACACGTGCCGTTGGATTGGGTGTGATTTATGTTCTCACTGGACTCACACGGATTGTGCTATTCAAACGGACAGATTGGCATGGGACCTTATGTTAAAAATGGATCGAGCTCAGCAGAGATGCTTTTTAGATGCCGAGCTTGCAATAGGACTTCTGAGTTAGTAGGGTGGGTAAAGATGTATTCCAGCACTGTGCACCAAGCTGGGATAGAGATGCTTTAATTAGAGAACTTGACTTTGTAAGTAGAATTTTCCGTGGGAGCGAGGATCCAAGAGGCAGGAAATTGTTCTGGAAATGTGAGGAGCTCATTGAAAAACTGAAAAGTGGGGTCTCAGAGCCATTGGCTTGTAAAGTAATCTTAATGTTCTTCCAAGGTATGATTTATTCACTAGGTTATAATATTATGCTCGTCGCACATTGATTTTGTTGTTGATGTCTTCTGATGAGTAATATGGCAAAAACATTATAGTACGTTTAAAATCTCTGGAGGTGCATACTTGCATTCTTTTTCCAAGTTTTATATTTGGAAATTTAAGCTTATATTGCCATATTGCTCGCCTACTGGTCCTGCGAAGTTTGTCTATCTGCTCTATTAGTTTTGTGCTATTCTTTTTGAAGTTTTGTATATGCAGATTCTGTTATCTGATGATAACATATGAAACACAAAATCCAGCATCTAGGCTTATTAATTTTAGGGATAATTACAACAAAAACCTGAGGTTCGGGCTAATTACAAAGAATCCCAGGGTTTTTATAAAAATGGCAAAGATTCCCTTGATACTTGGCTCCGTCTTACATTATAAAATATTACTGTTACCCCCTTGTGCGCTTATCTCATTCCTCTCTGTTTGGAATCATTTTCACTTTCCAGAACTTGAAACAGACGCCTTAAAGAATCAAGAGAGTGAAGAAGCAGGCAGGATGATATCCCCTCAAGAAGCATTCAATAAAATATCTGATGTCGTGCAAGAAGCTGTTAAAAAGATGGAAATAGTCGCAGATGAGAAGATGCGGATGGTTAAAAAGGCTCGTTTGGCTGTAGAGGCTTGCGACCAAGAGCTCAAGGATAAAGCTAGAGAAGTTGCTGCACTGAAAATGGAAAGGCAGAGAAAGAAAATACAAATTGATGAGCTTGAAAGCATTGTAAGGCTTAAACAGGCCGAGGCGGACATGTTTGAGCTGAAAGCCAATGAGGCTCGACGAGAAGCTGAGAGGCTGCAAAGAATTGCACTTGCCAAGACTGAGAAATCCGAAGAGGATTACGCGAGTAGGTATCTCAAGCAAAGATTGCATGAAGCTGAAGCTGAGAAGCAGTATTTGTTTGAAAAGATCAAGCTTCAGGAAAGTTTGAGGCCAACACAGAGCAATGCAGGAACAAATGACCCTTCCCAAACGATGTACGACAAAATCCAGGACCTGCTCAAGAACATGTAAATTATATAGATATGTGTGAGTTGGAATGTCTCTGTAGTTTGAATTACTGCTCATAATCTATTTGTACTAATTTCTTGTAGCATCGGAAATGGTTGATGCGAAAATGTATTAGGGATAATTTACAAAAAGTACCCTTGATTTTTAGCCTAATTACAAAAAAAAAAAAAAAAACTAGTTATCTTTCAAAATTACGAATACCCTATTGATATTTGTTTCTTTTTTACGGACTGCACCGTCAATAAGGGTGTTTGTAACACCTGGAGGTGTATCTGTAATTTTGAAAGATAACTGGTTCTCTTTATAATTAGATTAAACCTCAGGGTAGAGTTTGTAATTATCCAATGCATAACTCCATCTTATGAAACCACTCTGTCTTAGTCATTGCTTTCTTTGTTGCATCATTCTAGCCATAATTAAACTCGGCCATGTTTATTCCAAATGTGTTGGTTTTGTTGATTTTTGTACTCTGATATTGGCTGGTAGTGCTTTTTTAGCAGATATGACAGTATATGTAATATATCCCGTGGTGTCTGTAAATTGTAATGTGAAATCTACGCACATAGGTTGAGTTTTGTCATGTGAAAAATGCTTAATTACTCGAGCTGATTACGGAAGACTAAACGTGGATATATACTTGATGTTTGACATTTTTCGTCTTTGGACGCGTTGATAGTATTTTTGGCCGGTGGAAGATGAAATTACAGTACGTACTTTAACTGTTAAAAATTGATTCCCATTTAGCCAGTTACTTTGAAGTTGTAATCTAGTCAACTTTTTGCTATATGATTGGACCTCTTAATAATCAGGGCCATTCATGTCGGTGATTGCCGAAAATTGAATAACATCCATTACCGAGGTAAAAAAAAAATAGAACATCTTACAGCTAAGCACATATATATTTTTGTCTGATATCATGATTGCTGAGGAGAGAAAACAAGATGTGTTACAGTTGTTTATGCCCATGAGATGGTTCTATAAGGATAAGATTGGGATTTCAAAGATTAAAACCCCACATGAATATATTTTATGCATTCATCTCAAGTCCTGATCCTAGGATCTGAAGATCTATCTGCTAAGATTAAAACCCCACATGTAATATATTTTATGCATTCTGCTTATTACCAAGGCAATGCCAAGTTCCAGGTCTTGCAAAAGCTTCAAGTTCATAACAATGTCGACGATTTTTGCCAAGATTCTACTTGCCTTCATCTTCATTTTGTCAATCTCATGGAATTCGGGTAACATTGTTTTTGCAACGGCAAATATATTTCCTCATCGGCATCTCTGTTTCTGAAGATTTATCAGCATTTTAACTGTGTTTTTAAATCCATGTTGTTCTTGTTCTTTTTGAACACTTTATTGTAGAAACCCAGTGTTTCCAGAGACTAGTGTTAAATTACAAAAACTACCCCTAAGGTTTAGCTTAATTACAAAAAAACCCACTAATCTTTCAAAATTACAAATATGAAATACCCCATTGATATTTGTTTCTCTTTTACAAATTGCATCCTCCAGAGGAGGATACTTGTTAGTGATTGTAGCACTTTAAATGGTAATTTGTAATTCTGAAAGATAACTGGAGTTTTTCGTAATTCGGCTAAACCTCAGAGGTAATTTTTGTAATTATCACCAGAAACTACGATTACTTATTTATGATATTTTTGAACTGATTTTAGATGCACAGTTTGAAGACTACTGCATAGCAGATGAGCAAGCCACAGAAGATGTGCTGCAAAATGCTATGAACTGGGCATGCAAAAATGGGGCAGATTGTAGTGCAATTCAAGATTATCAGAGTTGCTTTTTCCCCAACACAACAAAGGACCATGCCTCTTTTGCATTCAATAGCTATTATCAGAATATGAAGCACAATGGAGCCAGTTGCTATTTCACTGCCGCGGCAATTTTAACCGGTCTAAATCCGAGTAAGAATCCTCATACACTTATTTACCCATTCATTGTTTTCGAAACAGGATTTAATTTTGTAGTTGGGTGTAAAATGATAGTGGAGTAGCTTGCAAAATGAATGAAGGGATAATTAATAAAAATACCCCTAAGGTTTAGTTTAATTACAAATAACTCCAGTTATCGTTCGAAATTACATTCACGAGGTTTTTGAAATTATTGTTTTGTGTTACCAATGGCAGGCCATGACTCGTGCAAGTTTGAATATCTCCCTTGAGAAGTCTGGAGTTTGGAGTTTTTGCATTGCAAATTTGCAGTGAAAAATATTAGTATTTTTTGAGTTGTACTTTCTGGTTAAGAGCTCTTTGTAATTGCCTGTTCCCTTGTTTGAGTTTGATTGAACTACCAATATTTAGCCCGTAAGGTACAACACAGTTTTTAATTGTGCAGTTTGGGCTTCAAGCGTGTATTGAAGCCCAGTCTTGTAAACCGGCATTCCGGCCCAACTCGATTGGGTTTGGACTTGATTTTGCTCATTGTTTTAGTGGGAGTTTTATTACCAAAATTTTCATTTAATTTATGATTGAGTTTTATGGCCTCATATGTTCATAACATGCTGTGTGATATGGGCACATAAGATTCGTAACAAGCAAGGCTGCAATGGCCTATTGGGATGATTTAGAAAATATCTAGATCCACTATCTTTTTTTATAAAGTTCGGCCCGTCATTACAGGTAATCGAACACGAGCCTCGTCATTACTAGCAATACCCGTGGCCACTGGGAATAAGTAGATTAATGGGCTTAAACCTGTTGAACCCAGCAACTTACTCCCCTATTCAACCCCAAGACACACAAAAAATAAAGTAAAAAATGGTGCAAAACGAATACTAATAAATATTATTATAAAACAATTTTAAATAAAAATAGCACGTCACTCCACATTAAATGTCTTGTATAGAAACTGACTAGTGCTGGAGCTGGTGAAGAAAAGAAACAAGAAGGTGAGAACTGATAAAAGATGAAGATAAGAAATGTTTACCTGATCACCTTGTAAAATGTAGAGGATCTCCCATTTCCTTGCATATCTGCTACTGAAAGCATCGTCAATGTTACATCAAGAAAACGCCCTAAATTATTGGGAATTCTGAAAAAAAAAAAACATGTTTAATTGTCATGTCTCTTTTAAATTGTATTTGATTACCATAAACAAATGCATGTATCAATTGTTAGACTAAGACCATTAAAGTTGGGTTAACGATCTACTTGAGCCTCAAAGAAAATACTCTTAGCATTGATCTAATGATCCTTGACTAGTGAGGCAATTTTTGACATCTCTTTTGAGATGTCAAGAGTTCGAACTCTCTAAGGCACAATAGTAAAATAAATAATATTGAGAGTTTCCAGTGAACCACCTTGTGCATATCTTAGTTACTTTACCACATCATTTCAAATTTACCCTTTGTGCATTTCTTAGTTACTTTACCACATTATTTCAAAAGTAAATTTCAAGCATTGTCCCTTAATTTATATTTAGGGATAATTACAAAAAGTACTCCGAGGTTTGACCTAATTACAAAAAAATCCAAAGAAATTTTAAAACTTACAAAAAGTACCCCCGGGGTTTGATTTAGTGTTAAAATTAAGGTGTAATCTGCAATGATTTTACAAATATGATGGGGAATTTTGAAATATATTTCAAACCTCGGGGTTCTTTTTGTAAATTTTTAAGTTAGCTAAGTTTTTTTTGTAATTAGGTCAAACCTCGGGGGTACTTTTTGTAATTATCCCTTATATTTATCATGATACTTTTGTCGGTTTGTCCGCTCAATTAATAAAATACTTCAATCAAATTTCAATTGGAAAGTTCTTTATTAGTCGTTAATAGTTATTGCTCCTTTTATTTTTCAATTCTTTTTTTTTTTTTAATAATCCAGCTTCCAAACTTACGTCTGACTATGTCTGAGAACAACAGCTCCGACCCCTCATTGATGTCGCGAAGGTAAACCGCGGGATGTGCACACACCAAATAGTGTTCTGATGGGGTCTGCTGACGTACAACCAGATCCTCCCAAGTAAAGAGAACAATTATGTTCGACCCCCAATCTAATAATAATGATCTCTCCCCGAATCAAACTCATACGGATGCTATTCAGTATGAGTTCCCACCAAATCTTCATCATCTCGCATATGCCCCCGGTGGCCAAGTGAGCCTAAGCCCCATGGTTTTTATTTTTCAATTCTTGACGGACCTGAAGTTAGTGAGAGAGCACGAACACGAATACAACTAAAACAAATCTTGATAACCTTACCAATCTCCCATTTCCCCGTCCCATCTATTTTTCCACGCGGAAGGAGGAATGGGGTAATCAGAAACTCCATCACTAAATTAATTTCGAAGAATTGAAATTGAAAGGCCAATTCCCTCTTATCTCTCTTTCCTCTTTCTTGGGACAAGAAACAATTGCCCCTTCCCAGAAGAAAAAAAAAATAGTCCTAAAACTTAGGTCCTCGTTCTTAAATGATGTTTCAGATATCTGACAATCCCTTATTCAATGTTAGATTAGCTCACATTTAATGCCCCATGAATGTGTGATCAAAAAAAGAGAAAAAAAAAGCTGGTTCTTCTTGGTACACATGATCATAATGTTAATATTGTGATGAAGCCCTCTAGCCAAGAAACTTGGCAGTCTTGTAGCCCTTTTAGCCAAGCTCCATCACCCAGTATCAAGAATTTAAAAGAAAAATTAAGAAAGAAAGAATAGTGGGACATTAATTATTAGAAAAAATTACAAAAATCCCCTTGTGGTTTGGGCTAATTACAAAAAAAAATCCAGAGCTTTTTGAATATTATAAAAACCCGCTTGATTTTTGATTTTATCTTAAACTTAACGGTTAACTGTAATATTGGGGTTTTTGAAATATTTTTTGGGTGGCGCTATTCACACCCCCAAAATTGATACACTCCACCTCCATATAATTGCAAAAATATCACTCACTTAAATGACTATATTACCCTTACTTAAAGAAGTTCTCACATCATTCAACCACATTCTTCTTCTTTTTAAATAAAGTCGATTTTTTTTCTACAAACCCTACATTTTTCACACCCAAATTGTTGCAGATACGAACAATAAAATATTCATATCCCCAAAAATGAATGTATATTATTAGTTTATAGCATAAAATATGTTATTTCTCAAATTTTCAGGTTGAAAAATACTGTCGACACTTGGCACGATCACACACTATGACAAAAAAATCGTCGTCGTCATCGTGCCACATCCATCGTGCCATGTAGCATAATGACAACCGGCAGGAAACCTATTGTGCCATCATGCCACCTAGGGTTTTTTGTACAAGGGTAAAATTGGAAATTATGACGGGTGTATTTAGTAATAATGTTATATTTTAGAAAGTGGGTGGAGTTGTATTTAGTAATTGAGTGTATTCATCAATTTTCGGGGTGTGAATAACGCCACTCATGTTTTTTTTTCCTTCCAAATGGAGAAAAATATAAGAGAGAAGCAAACCTCAATGGGTTCTTTTGTAATTTCCCAAAATGTATAGGCTTCTTTGTAATTAACCCAAACCTCAGGGGCATTTTTGTAATTCTCATAAAAAGAAGTGTTTTTGTCGGGGTCTATATAAGTGGTAGAATGTAGGTGGGTAAATACACTGTACTTAGGACTATTCTTGGGCTTTTGTGTCTGTTACTAGTGTTTCAAAGCTTTTGTAAAGGTTGTAAAAATGAGTTATCTTGGTGTAGGTGTGAGTCCAGGTAATGTTCCTGTGTACCATGGGAGCAATTTAAAGGTGATTGATAGGAGAGTGAGGCTTGCTGAGCTTGTATTGAGGTGTGTCATCTGTGGTTTAGCCATTCTTTCTGCTTTTCTTGTTGGGACAGATACTCAGGTTAAAGAAATCTTCACAATTCAGAAAAAGGCCAAGTTTACTGACATGAAAGCCCTTGTGTAAGTTCTTGATGCTTTCTCTTTAGTGATAGTTAAAATTTTTTTGGGATAATTACAAAAACACCCTTGAGATTTAGGCTAACTACAAACTACAAAAAATCCCAGAGATATTTTAAAATTACGAGAAAAATCTTGAGTTTTGATTCCATCATACATTTTCTCCATTCATAAACAACAAACATTTCAAAAAAACCCATGATGTTTCTACAAATAAGGCATAATCAAACCTGAGGGAGCTTTTTGTAATTTTGAAATATATCTGGGTTTTTTTGTAATTAGCCCAAACCTCAGGGGTCTTTTGTAATTATCCCTTTTTTTCCAAAAGTGAAAAATGGTTGAGAATTAGAAGCTGACAGTGTTTGCAAGTAGAATCTAAAGTTTGAATAAGGGAGGAGAGAGTGTTCGATGAATAAGTTGCAAAAATATTTATTTGTATGTAAAAGTCAAACCAAAAGTAGAATTAAAAATCTAAAGCACACCTCTCCCTGTTTTTATTAAGTTATGTAGAATTAGAAGCAGAAATTGGTATTTAAAAACACTAAAAGCTACTTTTTTTTTTTAGCTGACAATCACTTTTTTTTTTTAACTATTTGCAAGTACTCCCTTAATCTTGTGAGTTGCTAAATTTTGATGGGTGCTTTCTTTGGAAATTATTTGCAGTTTCTTGGTAATAGCCAATGGGTTAGCTGCTGCCTACTCTTTGGCCCAAGTATTGAGGTGTGTTTTGAGTATGATCAGAGGAAGTGTGCTGTTCAACAAGCCCTTGGCTTGGGCCATTTTTTCTGGTGATCAGGTATGGTGTTCTCTGATAAATTTCATGGCCTTTTTCCCTTGTGTTTATATCCATGACTTTATTTTTTTATTTTTGCAACTAGTAATGAATCTAGTGGCAATCTGTGTATGAGATAGTTTGTTGTTCCTGAGGCTGCAAATTAAAATTGCAAAACTCTCGTAATTCCCAATTTTCGGTGAAATTAGGACCGGAATTGAGACTCAAGTATAAGTTGCAGTACTATTCTGCAAACCATGCAGGACTATTTTGCAAAATTGTGCATAGTTAACAAGACTATTTTTGCAAATTGTGCATTTTGGGGGACTATTTTACTATTGTCTTTTAGTTCTTGGACTAAATTTGTAAGTTTGCCAATTGCCATATGAAGCCGATCTCTTTCAAGCATTTGCCTCTGGCCTCTTGGGAAACTAATTCAACACTTGCTATTTATGGGAGTGTTTGCAAACACTAAAAATAAGTGTTTTTCGGTTTTTGCTTAAAAAGCGAGTTTTAGTGTTTGCATATACCAATTTCTGCTATATACCAATTTCTCGCTTCTAATTTTGCTTCATTTAATCGAGAATCTAAAAACAGGCGAGGGGTGCTTTGATTCTGTCATTGCTTCTAGTTTGAATTTACAAATAAATAAGTACTTTTACTACTTTTTCACCAAACACTCTCAACTTCTCATTCTCAACTTTTAATTCTATTTTCAAACACTACTAACTTCGATTCTCAACTACTTCTACTTCTTATAATAAATCACTTCTTCTAAAAGCGAGAAGTTTTTGCAAACACTCCCTTAATTCCTTAGTTTTGCTTCACCTAGTAAAAGGGGAGATGTGAAATTAAAATCTTGTTTAGCCTATTACTTTAAGACTACAAAAATAATGCTAATTAAGTAATTCCTAGGTGAAGGGTAAATTGCAATTTTAGTCCTAGTAGCAATTTTTAGTCCTTATAGAAATCCGTTTTGCAAAATCACACTTTGTAAAAAAAGTTCGCGAATTTCTCAAAATTCGGTCGAAGATTGAAAATCTCACAAAAATAACATGTTTTTGTCTTTTTTTTGTGTTGGTTCGACTCGTTTCGGGTAATGGCCTACTTGACGTTGGCGCGTGAGCTGACTGCTGCACGATCGGCCGTGTTGGCCAAGTTCGGCCAACCGAATCGGAGCTGATGGATGATTTTGCAACATGTACGGAAAGTTTTGCAACCAAATTGGGGAGGGCATAGCTAGTGGACTTCTTGTGAGCCTCTCTATGGTGGTTTTATCTGCTATTTCGGCTTTTAGTCTCTTCCGTTTGTATGGAGACAATAAAAGAAAGAGCAGTGGAAGATGGTAAAAACTTGAATAACTAGGTTGTGTGATATCACTTCTTCTTGGCTTGTTTCTTGAGCATGAACGATGTGTATTAGTGGTCCATGTATGTGAATATATGGTTCCTTTGGTTGTGTAATAAAAAGGGATGTTATGGTTTTGTGAAGTTTGTTGATGTGTTGGTGAAAAATGAAAGATGTCTGAAATTCATTATGTTGTGTTGCTTCACTTGAATCCTAATTGCAATGTAACATTTGATCAAATGGGAAAATTGGGAACAAAAAGAATCACTCAATCGATGCTTTTAGAAAAAAGCAAAAGAAGACATCTTTGCATTGCTAGAAATAATGGTGTGGCCGACCCACAAAAGTGGGGTGAGCCGAAGACGACGTAAAAGTGGGTTAGTTGGAGAGCAATAATGTTTTTTTAATTTTTAATGAAATAAGAGGTAAACAAAAAAGAGGAGGGTCGGGGTCCAAAGATGCCCCCGAGCCCACCCCACTCATCTCTCGCCACCGGTTGGAAATTGGCGATTAGACTAATTGAACCAATTGATGCAATTCGATTATAAAAACTTTGCTTACCCGGGCGATTCTGCGGACACTAATGCAATTCAATTTTAAAAACTTTGCTTATCAAGTAGCAAACGGAAAATATTAAACTCGACTCGGGAGTGTTTGCAAACACTAAAAATAAGTGTTTTTCGGTTTTTGTTTAAAAAAAGCGATTTTTAGTGTTTGCATATAGTCATATACCAATTTCTCGCTTCTAATTCTACTTCATTTAATCGAAATCTAAGCGAGGAGAAGAAGTGCTTTAGATTCTCGCTTCGCTCTCGCTTCTAGTTTGAATTTTACAAATAAATAAGTAATTTTACTACTTTTTCACCAAACACTCTCAACTTCTCATTCTCAACTTTTAATTCTATTTTCAAACACCGATTCTCAACTACTTCTACTTCTTATAATAAATCACTTATTCTAAAAGCGAGATGTTTTTGCAAACACTCCGTCAAGTCGTCGTATAACCATACGAATTATCATAAAAATTGTTTTCTATTGTGTCATGTTCGAAGGTTTATCCAATGTGCGTAGAACATAGTAATGGTAGTTCCATATCACAAAAAAATGAAAATAAGAAAAATAGAGTTGGGGCCTAGCCACCACCACCATTTGGCCTAGTAGTATCACTTCCTCCAACGTGTGTGAGAGGTCGGGAGTTGAATCCCCAGGTGAAGTATGTGTGTGAATCTCAAAAAGGCCTAGCCTAGTAAAGAATGTGTGTGGATTTACGCGACGAGCCCTGCATCCATTGGGCTCATCAACTTGTAGTAGTGGCCTCGCTCAAGGCCGTTTGGGCCAGGCTCAATGATACCTCGTACTTTCGAAGTGACATCATATAACATTTTGTATGAAGATCCATTGTCAATTTGTATATTGTGTGTTATTCATGATAATAATCTGTAATTAATTTGATACATTTCAGTTTATAAAATAAATTTAGATACTCCTAGAATTGTATAAAAGAAAAACATAAATAATTCAAAAAAAAAAATTGCGTTGGTGTTTTAAAGTAAGAGTGACTTTTGATGTTTACTAAGTAGATATTTAAATGTATGTACCGGTATATACATGAATATATTGGTGTTAATTAAATTTGAATATCTATCTAATCACTAGATAAGCTCAATAATCTTTATAATAAACATATAGATTGTTATGAACTGGAATTTTAATTATAAAATATTCTACGTTGATATTTCAATTTTCAACCCAGATAAATGAAAAAGAATAAGAAAAACGAGAAAAAAGGAAGAATTACCGGGATTCGGATGAGTTCAAAGGAGGAAAATCCGCACAATTTGATTTTTTCCACTTTTACAAATCTTTATAGATATACCCAAATTATCAGAAAGTCTCTAAATATGCGTTTCGATTACCCTTTTTGTTTGAATTAGGGTTCTTGGAAGCCTATAAAACACCTGACACTGAATTGTTATCTTTTCCTTTTGATCCTATTAAGGATAGTAAATTAAACCAAATTATTATGTTAATTTTGTAATTATTATAAACAGGAACTTATTTTATTTGGCAGATCAATGGGTCGCTCCGTGGAAATTTTCATGCTGAAGATGATCCTGGTCAAAGGTTTGGTCTTTTTGTGCCTTTTTAAGTTGCACATTTATGTTTTTATTTTTGTGTTTTTGGTAGCTGAATATTATTATGTTGATTATACAGATATTTGAAATGTTTTTTTTTTTTTTTTTTGTGATATTGGAAAATGCATCAAACAATTTCAACTCCATGATCAAAATGTGGGATTTCAGTTTTTATATTGTTGGGATTGTAACTTTTGTCAGTTTAGTTAGTTAGTTATAGTAACTGCTAAAAATTCAACAATAAAAAGGCTGGAGAAGGGTAAAATAAAGCAGAATGAAATTGATTTTCTTTGGTTCTCTTTTTTTTTTTTTGAAATAACTTTCTCTACTATCTGTTTTCTTGTCTTTCAATATCTCCCTTAATTTCTGTGCAATGGATTGTGAAGATGATCCTACCTCGGATCGTAACGGGTAATGCGAGTGTACATGATATTTTCTTGATTGTTCTGATTTTCCATTTTTGTGTAATTTCTATTTTGCATTTTCTTGTATAAGGAATTTTGTTCTTTGAATGTGGGGAGTCTCTCAACTTTGAATTTCCAAGTTTGAGGATCATCAAGATTAATTTATTTTCAACATTTATGAAATTCCAAGTTCTTTTTGACAGATCAAGGAGAAAAAAGGGTGCATCGGGTGGAGAAAATTTAGAATCTGCTACTGCAGGTGACTTGGTCTTCTCTTATAAGTTACATTAGCATTTAGTTGCTGTAGCATAACGACAAATATAGCCGATAATGAATAATGTAGTGTAGATGGCTTTGAATCTAGTATTGGGTTGATATTTCATGTTATATGTTAATTTGTTCGTCTCATGTTCTTGATTACTCAGGTCAAGGGACCAGTGATGGAAAAAGGGCGTTATACCATTGTAACTATTGCAACAAAGACATTACAGGGAGAAGTCGTATTAAATGTGTTGTATGTTCTGATTTTGACCTATGCATAGAGTGTTTCTCGGTAGGTGCTGAGGTTGATTCTCACAAAAGCGGTCATCCGTATCGGGTTATGGTGAGTAGTTCATCTGAAGACGTCTAACTTGATATATATTCTCTCAGATGTCTTTGAATGGATATATTCTTTATCTTTTATTTAAATGGAGATGAAAAATTTGAATTGGCCACCCTTTCGTGTTTCCAGGTGTAAATGTTGATAATTACTCGGTTGGTTTGCATGAGATACGGTGTATTTTTAAATTGTTATTTTTCGTGGCTTTTAATGAATACTGACCAGAATCTGTTATCATATGATCATAATATTGTCTCCTAAGGTTCTGTTTTTGCCAAATTGTTTTTAGGGATAATTACAAAAACACCCCTAAGGTTTGGGCTAATTACCAAAAAAAACAGAGTTCTTTGAAAATTACAATAAACTCCTTGAGGTTTGATTCCGTCTTACATTTTTCCCGGTGATTTTCGAAAACATTTCAAAAAACCCCGACACATTTACAAGAACATTACAGTTACCCCCCTAAAATTAAGACAAAAAGAAACCTGAAGGGTTTTTTTGTAATTTTGAAACATTTCTGTTTTTTTTTTGTAATTAACCCAAACCTCAGGGGTGTTTTTGTAATTATCCCTTGTTTTTTTGTGTAAGTTTTTCTTCAAAATGCCGAGGAGTTAATTGCTCACAGTGCTGATAGTCTTCAAAATGTGATATGTTTAGGACAACCTATCATTTCCTCTCCTCTGTCCAGATTGGAGTGCTGACGAAGAAACGTTACTTCTGGAGGTGATCTGTAATTCCGTTTATATGTTCATCAGATCATTGTTATCTGTAGCTTTTTACTGATCATTGTTAGTAGGGGCTTGAAATGTATGGCATGGAAAACTGGGCTGAAGTTGCGAGCATGTTGCCACCAAGTCAAAGGAAGTGTGCATTGAGCATTATACGAAATTTTATCTTAACTCTCCTAATTTCCTCTACCGGTATATAACTTCTGACCGAACCTAAGTTACTTTCGAGACTATTGTTTCTTTTCCAAAATGTAGGTGAAACCCATTTTTTTCTCTCAGGATATGACTCAAGTTGTTGGTAAAAATAGAGAGGAACTGCTCGCAATGGCTCGAGGGCGTGTTGAGGACAAAGTTGGTGCGTTGAGTGTTGTCTTTCTGATATGGATTAGTCAGTTCTTGTGTCGATCGCGTTTTTGTGATTTGATTGTACTTGACTTCCTTTGCCAGGGAACTTCATCTAAAGGAGGAATCTCAACCGTCTCCCACAAGAGTCAAGTATAGTAATCATTTCTTTACTGCATACAATATAGGTAAACATCTTCTAAACCTTTTTCGTTTTTTTTTTTTTTTTTTTGTTAGGGTTGAAGATTCGTGCAAAACTGGTCCTTCGGGTCGTTTGCCTTTCACCTCCGCAACAGGTAGGTTGATTTTTTTGTTTGGCAGTCATGCCGAGCCGGCATGCTGATGTGATCTGACCTAATTTTTAAGCGGAAAATCTTGCAGGAACTAAAGTTAATAACAAGGCATCTAACAACACGGCCCATGCCAAGGATCAGGCGATCTTCCAAAAATGGACGGTGGGCGACGTGTTTAGTTTTTCTGCAAAACTCTGAGTTTTTGTGGCGTTCTTTTTAATCTTAAAATTATCCGCAGATCATGCATCTGGGCGAAGTTTTGGTGGCAACAAACCTAAATCCGCAAAGGTTGATGCCCCATCTTTGGTGGATTCAAGTGGCTATAACCCAAAGAGACACGAATTCGATGTTGAGTATGATAATGATGCCGAGCAAATGCTGGCTGATATGGAATTCAAGGATACTGATGCTGAATGGGAGCGTGAGTTGAAACTGAGAGTGATTCGTATATATAATAAGAGGTATCTTGTGCGTATAATCTCAGTTTCTTTTTAATAAATGTAATTTGTCAAAGCAAAATCTCTGTTCCTTGCACTCGTTGTATCAGAATGTTTGATCGGCTGTTCGATTCCCTAATGTGCTAATGCGACCAAATGTATTATGCATAACAATACCTTTCTGAGCAATGTGAATTTAACAATTCTCTTTTATGCTGCCCTCGAATATTTCGTTCATAGATTAATCTTTCTGATTGCCAGACTTGATGAGAGACAACGCAGGAAGGATTTTATTCGGGAAAGGAATTTGCTGGACTCTAATCAGTTTAAGGGCTTAAGTTCGGAAGAGAGAGAACTATGCCGACGATATGAGCCCTTGATGCGTTTCGCTTCCAAGGAGGAGTACGAAGAACTAATTGAAAGTGAGCTAGCAGAACATAGGACTAAAAAACGAATTCAAGAACTCAAGGTATACTGCATTTTCGGGAAAAAGTCGATCAGCTTCTTTTACTACGTGGAAATTTATGGAGTACTAGATTATCTTTTACATCTTATTGTTGTTTCAATTTAGTGAATCTTCTACTTTTATCTATGTTTTCAAAATGTATATTCAGGAAGCGCGAGCTGCTGGTTGTCGTACGAGTGCTGAAGCTGATAGATACATTGAACAGAAGAGGAAGCGAGCTGAAGGCGGTGCTCGTAGGAAGGAAAGTTCTCAGGCAGGTGCGAGCAGACAGGAAAGTCCGAGCGTTCCAGTTTCTTCGGATTCATTTGGTACATACTCGACTACAACATCTGCGGGCCAAGCCAACTCATCAACTGATTTCGATTCTGTGTTGGTCTCTGCGGCTGATCTGCTGGCTGAATCTGTAAGTATCGTGTTCTTATTTGCTGCAATGGCAAAGCAGTTTGTAAGGAGGTATTCGTAACTCTGAAAGATAACTGTTTTTTTTTTTTTTTTTTTTTGTAATTAGGGTAAACCTCAGGGGTTGTTTTGTAATATACCGAAAAATATTGGATAACTGCGGTGTAGTGTCATGGTTCGGATGATTGTGGGTTTAACTCAAGACGGCTAACATATATATTGCATTCTGTTGACAGGAGAAACAACTTTGCCGTGAAATGAGGTTAGCTCCACAACAATATCTGAAAATCCAGGGCGATATGGCGACACAAATTATGGCGGCATTATCACCAAGAAGTCCGATGCTCATTCCTTCTTTCCGATTGAGCCAACTAAAATCAACAGGATCTATGATATGCTTGTGAAGAAGGGGATTGCTCCACCGTGATAGTTTGCGTAGAGGCTCATAGAAACATATTCTTTACATTCATATTCAGTTTTTGCAAATTTAGCATTGGATGATGTTAGAGGTATCATTAGCTAGTAGAAACAAAGCTCGTTTAGTACAAGTACTATATTTTTGAGTCGTGCTGCTCGAGTCGAGCATTTTTGACATTTTCAAGGCTGATGCGCCTGCCCAGTAAGTAGAATTCATTTACCAGTCATGACTGATTTTACCATTTTTTTACAAATGGACTTGTATAAATAAGGTGGCTAATGGTGCTAAAGAACCAAATGATATTAATTACCAATATATATACACATACATATTAAGTTCATATAGCAAAAAGCTGTACATTGCAGGCTTGCCAACGCCCTCCCAAAACTCAGGAAAACTTTCATTTGCCTGTTGCCTTCTAAAGAACACTGTAAGTTTTCATTAAAACGAAAATATTACTGCATCATAGCCGGCCTAACCAGAATTTCCGCGAGATATCTCGTCATTGTATTTACTTACGAGTCGTTTCTTTAAATTAAGTTTCTCCGCGGCTTGCAGATTAGCAGATGGAGATGAACTTGGTATCTGGCATTTATCATCTTCGGATCCTTCAAGTTTCTGAGGATTGACAACTTCGCCGTTTGCCAGTGGAGAGCTAGTCGAACTTGGGATTGGTGGAGGTTTTGGCCTAGGGTTGAAAATTGAAGATAAGAAAGAGAGTATATCAGGCTTTGCCTTAATATTCACCCATTTGCCGTCAATCCAATCTCTTGAAACTCTAATGTTTTTCCTAGCGACAGTCAAGAACCTGTTCTCACCTGCACCATAAAATGACAACCAAATCAAATTCTCACCCGTGAAGCGATTGTCCGACCTAAATGCCATAAGACAAAGTTTCTGATTTTTTATCACTAAGGGAGTGTTTGTGCACAAACTTCTGTGATTTATCAGAAGCGAGAAACGAAAAGTAGTTGAAAATAAGAAGTTAGTAGTGTTTGCAAATAGAAACAAATAGTTCTTTTTTATTTTTGGTTTTTTTGGTTGTTGGGGGGTTCCTTAAATGATGTCTACAAGAATATCTGAAAAGTTAAAACTTAAAAGACAACTTACTACTAAAAGTCAAGATGAAATGAAGAAACTCCTAAGTTTGTCAACGACTCAACGTTCACTAGCCCTTGAATATCTCGTGGAAGTAGAGCAGGGGAACAAATACCATTTCCTTGTTCTTCACATGCCAAATTCGCCAATCTAAGAGTTGAATAAGTTAAAAGAGAGTGTTTGGTGAATAAGTTGTAAAAGCGCTTTATTTTTGGAATAGGTAAAAGTGTTTTATTTGTGTAATAGTCAAACCGGAATCGAATCGGAGATCCTCAAGCACCGCTACCCCTAATTTTATATTCTAATTAATTACGCAGAATCATAAGTACAAGCTGACTATTAAAAACTCTAAACCTACGTTTTTTTTCAGCCAAAAGCTGACAACCACTTTGTTAAGTGTTTGCATCCCTAAGAACAAACGGGTCTAAGGAGATCAGGTTTCACTTGAGTACTTACCAGGAAGTAAACTTGAAGATTGCTCCTTTTCAGTGTGTCATAACCAATTACAACACCTTCCCACCAGCAATTGCACCACCAGGCATCAACTGCAGCCCCTACAACAAACGTAATGTCCGAAGAGTCTTCACAAGCCAAAGGCCTGACTGTAAGTCGGCCCACACATCTCACACCCAACTTATCAGGAGGTGCCAATCTGGATGCTGGGACCCATTCCTATAAAATTCACACAAACATATCAATCGGTGTATTTATGTAAAGAATTTATCTAAATGAGTCAAAATATATTCCCCCTGTTAGGTATCTATCCGCCTCGAATAGATCGATACACTTAGTACCGAAACCAAAATTACGACTCGATCGCCTATTAATACAAATATACTCTAGACTCTTGTAGGAAAGTAAAATACAACTCAATACAAAGAATACAAGAAAATATAACACAAAGAATATAGAGGTAACAACCCAAAACCGAATATTGAAATTATTCGGCTCAGACCGATATTCCCTAAACCACTGTAGTCACCAAAGAATCAACCAGAGAGCCACAAGACAGCACCCACAAAGGCCACGCCACATAAAGCCCTCAGAAAACCCAACACGGATCTTCCAGTCGAACAACCCCAGAAAACCCTAGAAAAGTACCCTCAAACCACAAACCCTATCTCACGAAGAAAACAACAGAGTTTGTCCACAGAGTAGGTGAACTAACAAGAGAACACTCAGATCTCACAGAAACACCCACAAATCACACAGAAATATCACGAGAGGGTGAGATTTCTAGAGAGGGAGAACGAAACCAGAGCAATCGAGAGCTCGAGAGAGTAGAGAGAGAAGTAGAAGATCAGATAATGAATTAGGGTTTGGGTTAGGGCACCTTTTAAAGGATTAACCAACGGCTGGGATAAGGAAGCAAGATCGGACGGACGAGATCAGGAGATAGGATCCGCGGACATAATATTCGGATCCCGCAATCCAACCAAAAACCCGAAACACAAAGGACGGATCACACATTGGGCTGGTTGCATAAATGGGCGCACTTGTGGGCCTTGGATCATTAATAAATGGACTACACAAAATGGGCCAATAATATTAACACCCCTATTTCGTCTAGTTATTACTCTCGTTTAGCATATAGTAGGTCAGTTCATGAACATAATGTCAAAGGATGATTGGATGGGTAGCATTTCCATTTTGGGAGTGTTTGCAAAAACTTCGCTTTTAGAAGAAGTGCGAAGTGATTTATTGTAGCAGAATCGAAAGTAATTGAAAACCAAAAGTAGGCGAGTTATTGTAAATAGAATTAGAAGTTGAGATTAGAAGTTGAGCGTGTTCGGTGAAAAAAGTTGTAAAAGTGCTTATTTGTTTGTAAAAGTCAACCCAAAAGCACAATTAGAAATCTAAGGCACCCATCTCCCTATTTTTAGATTTTGATTAAATGAAGCGAGCGGATAACCTTGTTATTTGTAAACACTAAAAATGATATTTCCCGCCAAAAGCTAAGATGCACTTTTTTAGTGATTGCAAACACTCCCTAATGTCGTAATTCCAATTGGGCTTTTCGACTTGAAAATAAGGAGGAAAATAACATGTATGTATGTATGTATATATACCTCCAGTTTCCCAGTTCCATCAATTTCCAAGACATCCTTGTATTGAACATTTAAACGATCTCGTGATGAACGCAAGATCTTGCATCTGAACCAGCAGCCTTGCGTGCCACTGTCTTGACTAAGAAGCTCAATATTTTCATTAAACTTGGACAATACTTGACACTGTGGCTCAGGCACAACAACCTTAATTCTCTTCGAGGCTTGCTTTGCAGGTTGACCAGAACCTTCTACTCCGGTTGATTTATGCCCATTGTTGATTTTCAGCAAGATTCGGCGTTTAAGAGAGGAAGGATTGGCTGCTTAGAGAGGCCATGTAAAATCACTTATAAGTGTAAACAATGAAGTCAATAAATGTCCAGACAACCACATTTTTTAAGACAAAAACCCATAAACACAGCTATACTCATCGACAATAAAATCCAGTTCATGAAAGTACTGCAAGAAAAAATTGGAATGGTTCCAGCTCTTGAGTATCTAACAAATTGAACAACAATTAGAGACATTTCAGAAGTGAAATTCTTAACTGAAGCTGAGTCTGCTTCGTCCCCCTTTCTGATCCTTTTGAAAAATTAATTAGTTGACGGATATAAACTCAAGGATACACCATAACTAACAATTATAACGAAAGCCCAAATATTGTTTGCTACAAGTTAGTTAATAGAGCTAATCTCATCAAACTAGTCTAGAAGGATTACGATGAGAATGAACAAAAACGTTTCGGAATATCTTTCAGGAATAACTTCAGACAACATTATCCAAATGATGCCTATTTAAATCATACCGAACCACACTTCCAATTGCCTAGTAAGAGATGATTAGTGTACTAAATATCTTCAAACCATTAACTTAGCAAATTAAAGCATTAAAACTCTACATGAGCAAAAATGCATACTTGAGTTAGCCAAGATTGGGCCGCCTCTTGAGACTACAGATATAAGCCAATGAACAACATCTCGCCTCGCCCGCCACCTTGTTCCAGCGTGGACAGTGCACGTGGACCCAAAAACACGTAAGTAGTCCTCTGTAATTGCATACGACATGTGATTTATACTCCTCTCTCTCCCCACCACAGCAAGAACAGAGTTCCCTGTCGAGTCCTTTAGTATATAGTGGACAATACGGCTGCCCTTTTCCTGTGAAATTACGCGCTCTTCCCATGCCCTCACTACCTCATTATTTGACATCCTGACAAGCAAAAGATAATGTAATTTGAAAAAAAAATCACATTTCACCAGTAAGCATTCAATCATGATCATTTGGAATTGTGGTGATAATATAAATTGGCCACCTACGTTTTTTGAGATGAAAACTAGCCATGTTTTTAGTCATTTTAACTAAAAACTGAAACTGACGGTCATACCCTCTTTTCTTTGATACGTGATCATTTTTTAATACATTTCTCGGGACCAAGAAAAATACACCGGTATCGATAAATGGAAAAAAATGACAAAATGGACAATTGAACTAAAATATTTAAGTTCCTGGTTTATGACATAAATGGACAATTAGAATTATACCAAACCCTGTACTGATAAATTGTTAACAAACCAGAATTTCATAAATTACTAAGATAATCCTGGTTTCTGTTACACATGAAAATAAAAAATCAACAACAAAATGGAAAATAAAAATCTGACAAAGCTCAAAGCGGCGAAAAGAAAAAAGGGTAAAAAAAAAACGATTCAAAAAACAACCTTCAAAATTCCTAAACATCCCCTTTTATAAATTAAAACTGGTTTCGCTATTCATAACCAACTTTAAAACCATCCACATAAAATGGCTGAACAAATATGAACTGAGAACCAAAAACCACGTCCGATCAAACAAACACATAAAAATCCCACAAACCTTATAGCCTATGCAGCAAAAACTCTAAGATTAAGAAACAGAGTACTAGCGCAAATACATACAGAAATAAATTTTAAATTTAACCTTGAAAAAAAAAAAAAAGCAGGTGTTCAGTTCAGCGCAGAGTGAGGGAGACGAAGGGTGAGTAGGATGTTTGGCGAGAGCTTTTGGCGGTTAAGTTAAGGGTTTATGAAGGTCGACAATGGGTTTTAGGAAAAAGGTTAATATTCAAATACATGAGAGATAAGTAAAAGGCGGTGTTGGCGGGTATTTGCAAAAGGCAAGTGCCATGGCTACATTACACTGTGTGTGGGTTTTTTTGCAGGGGTTTCTTGCTGTTCTTAGGAGAGCCCCGATTCCCTAGTGATCGACAGACTACCACGTCTATATATGCGGCGAATTGAGGAAGAGAAACCAGAAAAAAGAACAAAATATAAATTTGGTGGATTTTTGAAATTTATAGGTAAAACTACAAATCAACGTAGTTGCTCGTCAACTAGTTTGGGGCATTTAGTCATTGTAAAATTCTCGCCTAACCCTGATTACTCCCGCGTGGAGGTGTAGATTCTCTTTGTTTGTCTTTTTTCCTCGACAGCCTCCACCTAACCCCACTCAAGTCTTACCTAACCCCGCCAAGGCTCACCTAGGCGTTAGGCCCTAGTCTGCCATCCGACTAGTGCTTTCGCGCTTAGCGCTTTTTACAATATTGAGCACATGCGAGCTAGTAAAGATATAGTGAAAAGTCATCTTGAATAACATCCGTGTTGTTTCGATTTGGAGAGAGATCATCATTATTAGATTTGGGGTCGAACATAATTGTTCTCTTTACGCAGGAGACTTAATAGTTGTACGTCGTGAGACCCCATCGAACACTCGGTCAATGCGTGCACATCCCGCGTTTACCTTGGCGGTAGTAATGAGGGGTCGGTTGTTGTCCTCGTGCATAACGAGACGTAGCGCTGAAGTTGAGTTATAAAAAAAAAAATAACTTCAAAAAAGTTCGTGAATTGAACCATTAATATATTCGATTAGTTAAGCTCAAGCTCGACTCAATAGTAAATGAGTCAAGCTCAAACTTTAAAATTTTCGATTTGTTCGGTTTGATTGTAATCCTACTTATAATCTTGGATTTGTGTTGTTTCTAGTATTTTGAAAATATTATTTTGAGATAATATATTTTAAATAGTGAATTCACGAATTATGGGTAATTGGTAGTCCATGAAATAGTTTGCCGAGGGATAAAAATTATATAATTTTTTCGTAAGTTGTTTTTAAGTTGTAGATGTCTTATAAATATTAGTTTATCGCTGTTGAAAGATACTTTAATGTGTATATTTATTAATATTATTTTATTATTGCTAGTGGGAGACTGAGGATATAATCTTTTGACGAAGAAAAATGTATTTCCTTAAATTCTTAATCCAAATTCGTATTTCATTTAAGGATGATAAATGTTTTCAAAAGACCTTGAAAATACTAAAAGTAGCAATTGTTTTCATTTTATGTCTTATGTGTTGATAGTCTACTGAAATGTAATAATTCAACTATAGAATGGCTATTAGTGTACATTAAGAACACATATCGAAATCGATTGGAGTGTAGCAAGTAGCAACAATGTACAGAAATTAGCATACAAGTTAAAAGAAAGAAATTAGATAAATCATCAGTAATCATATAAATTATTTAATAATGTGTTTAATAACTTAAGATAATTATAGTAATTATAGTTGGATTAAGCTATTTTATCACGTGTAAATTATCTGCGCGTGAAATAAGAGATGAAACACCAATCTAGAATAGAAGATACCATCCGATTATCTATACAAAAGATTTTTTGTTATGAATACCCATTACCTATTAATATCTTGAACATGTCCTTTTACTGTGGTACATGTCCGTGTATATATGGACTATAGACTAATAAAAGAAAAAAATAGAGAAAAAGGAAATATTATTCCACGGCCCGATAACAAAGTATTATGTCTTTGAATTGAATGATTTCAAATGAATGACTTAACTAATGTGACATTAAATTCAAATCTTCGTGTTATTAGCTTTTCAGTCCAATTTTTTATTACTCCTTTGAAATTTAAGTACAAGCGGCAAAGTTATTTGTGTTTTAATCCTTTTTCTCAATTTGTTATATAATCCACACTTATAAATCTTGTCGTCACCCCACCCACCCCCCACACAAATGCATATTATTAAATTCAAAAATTTGCGTGAGACGGTCTCACGGATTTAGATCCGTGAGACGGAGCCTCTACAAAAGTTTTAAAGGTTTTTTTTTTTCAGATTTTATTTTTCTTAGGGTTTATATTTGTTTTTTTAGGGTTTATTTTGTTTCTTGGGTTTATTTTTAATTGATTTGGGTTTTTAGGATTTTTAGTTTTTTTAGGGTTTATTTTTTATTTTTTGGGTTTATTTTTATTTTTCGGGTTTATTCTTCATGGTTCATTTTTAGGATTTATTTTTGTTTCTTCATGGTTCATTATTATTTTTAAATTTATTTTTATGGTTCATGTTCTCAAGACGGAGCCCTCTAGGAGGTCCGTCTCACGACTTAGATCTCATGAGACCGTCTCACAAGAGACTTGCTCCTAAATTTATAAATGTTTTATCTTCAGATTAAAATAAGTGTACAAAAATAATTACTACACAGTATACATATAAAAGTTAACAGAGACATTCCTCAAAAAAAAAAAAAAAAAAAAGTTAACAGAGACGGATCCTATTGGTACGTTGGTCCGGCGAATCTGACTGTTGCATACGAGTACTTTCATTGGGCCTCCTAGAGCCTATAAGCCAAAGGCCCAATAGGCTCGAAAACGACAAAATACCGCTATGTTGGACACTTTATTCTTACTCATAGGCCCAATTTGTATTTAGAAAAATGAAACTCAATAACCAAAACTACTATCGATATTGGTAATTTAGTGGTAGATTGTAACACACTTTATTAGTTAAAACACATACATAGTACCCATACGAATAATTGAAAAATATTTTTGTTTCCGTGTATATTGGGAAACGCCATTAAATACAACGTACTTTTAAAATAAAATATTTGATACCCACATTATAGTTATTCGTATAATATTGGCTAATAATACTTCATTGATATTTTTATGAAATTTAAATAAATCTAAAAATTATTCAAAATTTATTTATAAGTAAAATTAAAATACTATAACGATAACAAATAAGAATATTAATTATATAAATATAATAATTAGTATTTAATAACTATCTTGTATTTATGTTATGTTATAAATTAATATAATATAAAAACTATACATTATTTTTTGTAATAATCTAAGTATAAATACAATTCACTTAAAATATACTAACTACTATTAAATAATTATTCCTGATTTATGTTATAATATTAATCAATAAAGTACCTTAAATTAATTTGTATATAATCTAAACATAAATATAAATACAATCCTTATAAAAATAATATTAAAATATCATTATTATTTTTGAATAATTATATTATATTTGTATTATACTCGTGTGTCTATGAGTCCGTATGATAAATATTTCCATATTTTTTGCCAAATTTTTACCAAAACTTTTAATCAAAATTCATAGTATATTGATACGTATTAAATGACGATTTTTTTGTCCCGTATTTAACTAACTAGCTGGGTTAAGGCATTTATATTTAGACAAGTGTCTAGGCTCAATTCTCATCTAGTTCCATCCCCCAAATTTATATTAAAAACAATTACTACCCATGTAAAACAAAAAAAAATGTGCGGGTAACCTTTAAAATATTCGAATAAATATATAAACATTCATCATGTGTTTACTAGGCCTCACCCAACCCTGTCATTTCTAGAGGCAGAAGAAGACCCTTTGCTACAGCTGTTAAAATGAGCTCGACTTGATGGGTTGGCCCGATCGATCCAAAAAATGTCGAAATGGACTATATTTTTAGAGGCACGAAATGAGACAAGTCTATTTGGTCCCGACCCATTCGGCTAGAAACACCGGTTGACCTAACATTTTGTTGGAATTGGTTTTATTAAATTGGGTTTTGACCCGATTTTGACCAATTATTTAAGTGGGGTCATTTATTCAAAGTATGAAATAAATGAGATAAACGTCATCTACGCCGCGGGTAGATGAGTTTAGCATGAATTTCTCAAAACCAATATCGGGTGAATGAGAAATAAATGCATAAAGTTAGCCACTTAAAATGCTTTTATATAGGGAATATATAAAAGGGTGGGAATATGGAAAACCATAACCCACATAGGAAACATAGTAAATGTTTTACTAGTTAATAAAGAGCTTCACCACTAATAAGGAGTAATCAAGTGGAACTCCTTATGGTACACCCTAGTGGACCAAGTCAATTTTGACTAGCCTTTGGCTAGCTCAAAAACACCGAGGGCGATGCGGAGCACCGTCCGAGCCTGAGCTGCAGCCGGAGCCGGAGCCGGGCCGGGCCCGCGCACATCGCATTGGGCGCTGAGGCGCACTTTGCACTTCGCATCATCGCGAGAAGCTTTGAGGAGCCTTAAAGTTTTGGAAAATCGAACCAGGGTTCATCCAGGTGGCTCGGTGGCGTGGCGAGGCGGCTCGGGTGGTAGTGACTTGGCAGATCGATAAATCCGGCGACACATGGTGCGCTTTCGATCGTATGTTCGCCGACGACAGCACTATGATGACCGACATGATTGTCTAGTGTGAAGGGGTGTATGCTAATAGGTGTGTTTCTTCAGCGAGAGAGGATCGGGACCATCGGATCGCAAATCGTTAACCACGGGCGCGATCGACGATCACGACCGATCCGAACCAGGGGTTGCACCCATCGAAGAGACACCAGAGCTCTATATAAACCAGCCCCATTCATTTCAAAATATCGAAATTTGAAAATTCTCTTTAACTTCTTATTCATTCTCATTAGTCAATCAAAAGAGAGTTCAAAAACATCTAAGTGTTCGTTGTGCTGCGATTTGTAGTGCAACTATCGCAAGTGTTTGTCGTTGTATCTTGGGAGACAAGCTGCCGTATACTGATGCGACGCACCGTGACCGGGCAATCTTGTCTTAAAGAGAAAGAGTCCAACTCTTTGCCTCGACATTACTACGCTTTCAATTGTTCTTTGGCCATTCGGTATACACCATCCATATTTCCAACAATTTAAGATAAGATTTTCGTGTATACCAAATGGCTTGACGTCTTGATTTAAAGACATCACCAAAGACCGGGAGAGAAACCCGAGAAGTTTGGGGGTTCGAGACTTCAAAAGATGGCAATGAAAAATGTTGTTCTATCTTACGACTACGAACCTTGCTCGTTTCCTTACGGAGGATGCCCCAACCGTGGGGAAGAGGAGAGACAGAGATAAGAAGAAGGGGATGGCGTTTGATGCTTGAGTCAAAGCGACTTTCCTCGTGCTTAACTACATACTCAGCAACGGGACAACACATTGTATAATGTGTATTGTTCGAAAAAAGAAGTAAAGAGTTGTGGAGCTCTTTAGAGAAAAAGTACAAAACGGAAGATCTTTGCACAAAGAAATTTGTTGCCGGCAAATTCCTTGAGTTCAAGATGGTTGACACCAAGACGGTGATCGTGGTAGGTTCAAGAAATCCAACTCATTCTCGCACGATATAATTGCGAAGGGATGGTCGTGAGTGAATCCTTTCAAGTAGGCTTGCTATTATCGAGAGCTACCGCCTCATGGAAGGATTTCAAAATTACCTGAAGCATAAGCGGAAGGAGATGGGGCTTGAAGACTTAATTGTCGGTTGCGAATTGAAGAAGATAATCGAAGTCCGAGATTAAGTCTGCAAGCTTCCTATGGAGGCAAAGGCAAACTTGGTGGAGCCCAATGCTTTTGAAGAAAGACACCGGGAATAATCGAAACAAAGCATGGAAGGCTAAAAATTCAAAGGAATCGCTTCAATCGTGGAAAGCCGAATCACAAGGATAAAATTGTCGTCTTCCTAAAAGGCCAATCGGAACCAGGTGCATGTGACCGAGGACAAATCGGTACCAATTGATATGTCCGAGCTTGATCTCTCGGTTGTTGTGTATGAAGGAAACAAGTGCTACATGGTGGAGAACCCGAGAGAATGGTGGGTGGACACAGTGCTTTACACGCCACATATGCTCGACAAAGACATGTTCTCAACGTATACTCCTATCAACGGAAGGAAGCTATACATGGAAAATCATGCAACGTCCGAAATTGCTCGGTCTCGGTAAGGTGGTGCTTGAAGATGACCTCGGGCGGGAGCGACCCTCGTTGATGTCCTTCATGTTCCGGACATTCGGAAGAACTTAGTGTCGGGATCGTTGTTGGTCAAAGCGGGGTATAGATTAGTATTTGAGGCTCAAAAGTTTGTACTTATGAAAAATGGACAGCGATTCATAGGGAAGGGGTACTTAGATAATGGATTGCTCAAGATGAATATAATGAATGTACTCAAAACTTTGAAAGCAATAAAATTAATGCTTCTTCTTATTTGCTTGAGTGTTCAAATTTATGGCATGTTAGATTAGGATTTTAACACTTTGAAAAGGTTAGTAAACTTGGAATTACTACCTAACTTTAAAATAGATTCACATCACAAGTGTGAAATCGTGTTGAGGCAAAAATGGCCAAAACACCATTCCACTCGGTGGAAAGGGAAACAGAACCTCTAGAATTAATTCACAAAGAGTGATATATGTGATTTAAAGTTTGTGCAAACTATAGGTGGGAAAATGTATTTTATTACTTTTATCGATGATTGCACAAAATACTTTATGTATATCCTTTTAAGAAGTAAAGATGAGGCCTTAGAAGCTTTTAAAAGTTATAAGAATGAGGTTGAAAATCAACTAAGCAAACGAATTAAGATAATTCAAGTGATAGAGGTGGAGAATATGGAGCTCCTTTTGATGAATTTTGCTCGGATCTCGGTATTATTCATCAAACGACGACTCCTTATTCACCACAATCAAACGGTATTCTGAACGCAAAAACCGAACTCTAAAAGAAATGATGAATGCTTTGTTGATAAATTCTGGTTTACCTCAGAATTTGTGGGGGGAAGCAATTCTCTCGGCTAACCACATTCTTAACAAAATTCCACACAAAAATAAAGATAAAACTCCGCATGAGTTATGGAAAGGTCGAAAACCTTCCTATAAATACCTAAAAGTGTGGGGGTGTTTGGCTAAAGTAGAAATACCTAAGCCAAAACAAGTCAAGATAGGGCCTAAAACTATTGATTGCATTTTCATTGGATATGCAAATAACAGTAGTGCATATCGATTTTTAGTGCACAAATCAGCAATTCCGGATGTACAGAAGGTACAATTATTGAGTCGAGGAATCTTTGTATTTTTTGAAGATGTGTTTCCTTGTCAAGAAAGGAAAGAAGCTAGTTCTAGCAAAAGAACACGTGATATCTGCCCGATAGTGATCATCAAAGTGATGAAGAACAAGACGTAGTAAAAGGGCCAAAACAACTAAGTCTTTTGGTCCGTTTTCTAACTTATGTTTTAGAAAATGAACCAAGGACAATTGGTGAAGCATTGTCGATCCGAAGCTCCATTCGGAAAGAAGCTATTAAAGATGAGATAGATTCCATTATGCAAAATCATACTTGGGAGTTGGTAGATCTCCCACCAGGGAAATAAGCTTTAGGATGCAAGTGGATCCTTAAAAGGAAATATAAAGGCGATGGAACTATTGATAAGTACAAGGCCAGGTTAGTAGCTAAGGGATTTAAACAAAGAGAATGCCTTGATTTCTTTGATACATATTCACCGTGACAAGATCACATCCATTAGAGTTCTCATTGCTATTGCGGATTGCATAACCTTGAGATACATCAAATGGATGTGAAAACGGCTTTTCTAAATGGTGAATTAGAAGAGAAATCTATATGGAACAACCCGGGGTTTGTTGCTCCCGGACGAGAGAAGAAGGTGTGCAAACTCGTTAAGTCATTGTATGGCCTTAAGCAAGCTCAAAACAATGGCACGAAAAATTTGACAGAACTATGTTGTCGAATAGTTTCAAAATTAATGAGTGTGATAAATGTGTTTATAATTAGGGGTGTTCGTTCGGTCAAACCGAACCAACCAACCGAAATTTCGGTTGGTCGAAATACAAAATCGAAAACCGAACCGTATAATTGGTTCGGTTCGATTAAAAACCGAATTTTTCGGTTTTTTTATTCGGTTTTTCGGTCAAACCGAAATTTAATAAAAAAATAAAAATATTTTTTTCCCAGTTCAATTATTCAGTTTACGAGTATGAAAGTTTCCTGGTCCTACCCTCAAACGAATTAATACTCAATTTTGCTGAAAACTAGTATCATCAATCATTTACAATTGCAAAACGTAGTGGCATAGCCTTTCAACACAAATTATTCAATCATTTATATGTAGAAAAAAATTCCCCTCCCAATTTCAACTAAGTACACTTCATCACTTCTATGAAAACAAGATGTTAAACTCGCAATTTTAAATTAACATTATTCAATAGAACATAAATTCTTGAAATAACAAATTAAACTGCACATTTTAAATTAATATTACTAAATAGAACATAAAATTAATATTTTAAATTTAGTTGATATATAATTATATATAACTGAAATTAAAAAAAAATTAGTTCGGTTTTTCGGTTTGGTTCGGTTAACAAACCATAAAATCTGAACCGAACCAAAAACCGAATTTCTTGAAAATGAAAAACCGAAAACCGAGCTGAAATTTTCGGTTCGGTTTTGAATCGAACCGAATTTTCGGTTTCGGTTTGGTTCGGCCGTTTAACCGAATTGTGAACACCTAGTTTATATTAAAGACACACCTAATGCTTATGTAATTGTCTCTGTCTTTATGTTCACGACATGTTAATTATGGGTAGTAATCATGATATAATCATGAATACTAAGAAAATGCTAATTAAACATTTTGATATGAAAGATATGGGTGTAGCAGATGTTATTCTAGGAATTAAGATCTCTAAAACATCGATGGACTTGTTTTGTCACAATCTCATTATATTGAGACAAGATCTTGAAAGTTCAATGCTTATGACAGATCTCCGCCTAAAACGCTGTTGATTTAAGCTTACACTTAGCTAAAAATCAAGGCGAGCACAGTATCTCAACTAGAATATTCTCGGATTATTGGCGCCTAATGTATGTAACAAATCGCACACGCCCCGATATTGCCTACGCATTAATAAACCGAGTAGATTTACGAGTAATCCCGAAAATGACCATTGGAAGGCATTGATAAGGGTTCTTAGGTATCTAAGACTCACTTTGAATTATGGATTACACTACTCGAGATATCCAAATGTATTAGAAGGATACAATGATGCTAATCGATATCCGACTCAAAAGACTCCAAGTCCACTAGTGGTTATATTTTTACCATTGGTGGTGGAGCGGTGTCATGGAAATCCTCTAAACAAACGTGTATAGATCGATCCACGATGGAATCGAGTTTATAGCGTTAGATAAAGTTGGCGAAGAAAGCGGAATGGCTTCGCAACTTTTTAGAGGATATTCCTTGGCGCCTAAGCGGTGGCAATCATGATACATTGTGATAGTCGACTTCGGCTATAGAAAGGGCTCAAAATAGTATGTACAACGGTAAGTCTCGACATATACGTCGAAGACATAACACCGTCGGCTTTGATCTCAAATGGGGTTATTACAATCGATTACGTGAAATCGAAAAAAAAACATAAGCGGATCCATTAACTAAAGGTTTGAATAGAGATCAAGTATCTTTGCTTTATCGAAAGGAATGGGCTTAAAAACCACAAAATAAGAGTGTTCATAACGGTAACCCAACCTTGTGAATTGGAGATCCCAAGACCTTGGTTCAATGGGACAACTAAGTTATGAATATTCGGATAAACACTGGAGCATGTTACGCCATTCTTGTCCCAAGTGGAGAAACCTGTTGAATGTGGTGAGGTTAAGTTATAAACTTTTAATGATTCCTATACTTTGAAGAAGTGGAGTATGGCAAGATACTCTTAATAGGAGATCACCTATATAAGTGTGAAGACGGGCGCTTCAACGAAACACTTATGAATCCAAGATGTTGTCCAGGGTCAAAATGAACACAACCGTGAGAACCAAATGATGTTAGGAAAGATGTTGTGTGTATGTTGTTGTTTTGGTTTACATAAATAGTCAACATTCAAGACATCGTGTCACATGCGGCTAGTAGTAAACTCCGATAGCATTCCACTAAGGAAGGTTCAAAGCCACAAGCTACCTCTCCCGATGCAATAGCTTTCCGTTTGAACTCTCTTGTGTTTGCATACTCATATGCATTTATTTTCATTCATGTGGGGATTGTTAGAATTGGTTTTATTAAATTGGGTTTTGACCCGATTTTGACCAATTATTTAAGTGGGGTCATTTATTCAAAGTATGAATTAAATGAGATAAACGTCATCTACGCTACGGGTAGATGAGTTTAGCATTTTGAATTTCTCAAAACCAATATCGGGTGAATGAGAAATAAATGCATAAAATTGGCCACTTAAAAATGCTTTTATATAGGAATATATAAAAGGGTGGGAATATGGAAAGCCAATAAGCCATATCCCACATAGGAAACATAGTAAATGTTTTACTAGTTAATAAAGAGTTTCACCACTAATAAGGAGTAATCAGTGGAACTCCTTATGGTACAGACACCTGGACTGAGTCAATTTTGACTTTAGCCTTTGGCTAGCTCAAAAGGCACCGAGGACGGTGCGGAGCACCTCGTCCGAGCCGGGCCGAGCCGGGCCGGCCCGCCCGCGCGTCGCGTTAGCGCTTTGGGCGCACTTTGCACTTCGCGACGTACGCATCTTGTCGTTGTATCTTGGGAGACAATTGCCGTATATCGTGACGCACGAAGCGGGCAATCTTGTCTTAAAGAGAAAGAGTCCAACCGTTGCCTCGACATTACTCCGCTCAATTGTTCTTTGGCCATTCGGATACACCATCCATATTTCCAACACATTTTATGTGTACTTTTTGGCTCTAAAAATAACAATCCAATCACTATTGGCATGAGTTGATCCAGCCTGATTTTCTCCTTGACCCGGAGTGGGCCGATCCATTTAACAGCTCTGTCCCTTGCCACAGAGAACACTAGAAACTTCGGAAGCAGCGGTTTTACTTCCCTGTTGTTGCACGAACGAGCTCCACCACCTCTCAACTATTTTGGCCCGACTGATTAATGTTGTCGGAACGGCAATAATTACTCAAGTCGACTGACCCCCAATTATTCAGAAAAATACATTCTTTCTTTCTTTTTTTTTTTTTTGTTAGTGTCAAATTTCGTATTTCACACGATAAATAAATGTCAAATGATTCATATATGTTTCTAAATATATATTAGCTGGGACTTGTATAAACACTTTAAATGCATATATAAATTTAAAATACAAGATTTCCTCAAAAAAACAAATTAAAATACAAGATGAAACAAGATAATATAAAGGGATAATTAAAAAAATATCCCTGATTAAATTTATTCCAATTTCAAAATAATATAGTTATCTTTTAAAGTTATACATGAGCCCTTAAGGTATTACCAAAACCACCTTCATGATGTTTGTGTATGATACATGTATATATAAGTGTGTGTTTTTAGGATTTAATTACATTATTTATTAATTACTAAATCATTTATTATATCGTATAATTACTATACTTTATGAATATATTTACACATAATACATCATTAATGCAATTTGATAAAAGATTTAGGAGTGTTTGCAAATATTTGTGCTGATTTATCATCACATAAGCGACAAGTAGTTGATAATCGAAATTGTTAGTGTTTGATATAAAAATTGTAAAAGTGATTTGTTTGTGAAAAAATCAAACTAGAAGCATAATAAAAATCTGAAGCATCTATCCCCCAACTTTCCAATTCAGATTAAATGAAGCGAATCAAAACAGAAATTGACATTTGTAGACACCGATTTTTTCGAGTTAAAGAGGTGAGAATAACTCTTTTTAGTGTTTGCAAACACTCCCGTAATATAATTTGTAATAAAATATATAACATGTTTCTAACGTCCCATAATCAATCAAAGGGCATTCTTGACTCTTGTCATGCAAAAATCAAGTACCAAATAATTGTGACTTCTGTGTGCTATATAAAGACCACCATTACTCCTTGTGTCCAGCGCAAATTAATACTACACCTCTTTCAAAACTCACTTCCCTTTCTTCTCAAAACTTACGTACTGCTCAATCATAACCGTCATAAAAAATTTAGAAAAAAAAAAAAACATGGATTGCATCATTGAAACTGCCAACGTAACTCATCAGAGTCGTTATTATTCTCATCATGTCAGAAAAACACTTCAGTTTCTAGTCCCACTTTCCATCTTTTCTTTCTTATTTTCCTACTTTTCCGGTTTCCCCTCATTCTTCTTCTTATTCAGTAATCGCGATTTGATTTTCGCGCTTTTTGATAGGAACTGCATGTTCCTTATTTGCAATGGTATCCTCGCATTCGTCGCCAAGAACTCCAAACTCACCACCTCCTCAGGTTTTGAAATCATGAAGAATATTACCGAAGAAGATCATCATGATGTGAAGCAAATTCCAGAAATGTCCCTACTATTAAAAGAACCAGAAAATGCAGCGTCCATGGACTTATACGTTGATACTCCATTGAGTGTACAAGAACAGGAATTTGCCGGTTTCCAAAAAAGGAGGATGAAAATATTGTTGATTGTCCATTGAATATTGTAGAAGAAAAACAGATGTCACTGCAACAACAAGAACAGGAATTTGCCGGTTTCAAAAAACCGGAGAACTAATTTTAGAGAGTACTACTCAAGACTGGGAAGATGAAGATGAAAATGAAGAAGAACTTGAAGAAGAGGTAATTAACGACGCGCAAGTTAGCACAGAGGAGTTGAATAAAAAGTTTGAAGAATTTATAAGGAGGATGAAGGAAGAGATTAGGATTGAAGCCCGCCGCAATACTATTATAGCAGCAGTGTAGAGACTCTCAGACTAAATATTAAGTTTTTATGAAGGGTCACTTTTTTTAATTTTTTCTTCTTGATCCTTGATGTTTATGAATAATGATGTATTTCTCTTTCTTGTTCATCTTGATGTTTTATTATATTGCATTTCAGATTCTTTGTTGCATGTCGCTATTTTTGGTTCAAATTGATGGCACGAGAGGTAGTTCTGGATAATAAAAAATAATTGCGGAAAAATTACCTAGCTAATTAATAGTTTTAGGGCTTGAACAGAGTCAACAGACATGTTCGCTATCTCGTAAATTAGTTAAGAATACTATAAAATATTGTTGATAAAGATGTTCTACTTCATGTTTCCATCGTATTGGATGTATGACACGTGTACAATGATGACATCTTCATGTACACGTGTCATACATCCAATACATGGAACATGAAGTGGAACACGATTGTGGAACAGAAATCTCATTCCGTTAAGGAGACCCTAAAAATGCACTCGGATATTTTCTATTTCAAATTGTGTATCATCTCTATTGAATGTAACAGTTAAATTCAGATTAGACTTGGTAGTTAGATTAGTTCTTCAGAATCGTTTTTGTTATAGGTAGTTAGTTTGTTAACTTTCACTGTATAAATACATACCCTCAGTATCCTGTTAATGCAAGTTGAGCTCATAATTTCAGATCATAATAAAATGTCTTCTTCTATATTTCTCTAGAATTTAGCATGGTATCAAAGCCGTGACGGTTTCCACTCGTCTCCGCCGCGTTTCTCTTCTTCTCCGGTCTTCTTCTCCGGCGAATTTTCTATGGCTTCTTCTTCCTCTGTTTCTCCGGTCATACTTCCTACTTTTGCTCCGATCTCAATTCGATTGGATCGCTCCAATTATTTTTTCTGGCGTACGCAGATTTTATCAAATGTTCGAGCTCATGCCTTTGAAGGCATTCTCCTTGGTCCTCAACCTCCTCAAGCTTCTCCTGGCTCGTCGGATTGCGTTGAATCTGAGCCAGATGGTTCCTATTCTCAGTGGCATCGTCGCGATCAATTTCTTTTCAGCTGGTTGCTATCCACCATATCTGAATCAATGCTCGGGCATGTTTCTCGCTGTACTACATCTGCAGATTTGTGGTCAGTTTTGGAGACTTTGTTTCATTCTCAGTCTAAAGCACGTGTTCTTCATCTTCGAAACCTCTTATTGAATACAAAAAAAGGAGACTCATCTATTGAAGAGTATTTTTTAAAAATGAAAGGTATTGTGGACAATTTGCATGCTGCTGGTAAGATCATTTCTGATGATGATCTTGTGTCTTATATTTTGGCTGGATGTGGTAGTGAGTATGAGGCGGTTATTGTCAATTTGAGTTCCAGAGCTGGTGATATTTCCTTACAAGATGCTCAGTTTGCTTTGCAAACTCATGAAATGAGGCTTCAACAATTATCTCAATCTGTTGTACCTTCTGTAGATATTTCAACTAATTTTCAGTCTCCATCAGCGAATGTTATGTTTAATGGTGCTTTTCGCAGAGGAGCTGATAATTTCACACCTCGAGGTGGTATGCCTTTCTTTCGAGGCAGAGGAAGAGGTAGATTTGGTAAAAATAGGACTGTTTGTCAGATTTGTGGAAAGTCCAATCACATTGCATCCAAATGTTTTAAGAGATTTGATTCTACTTTTCAAGGTTTAAATTTCAATTCGGCTCGGAGCACATGTTGCAGCTTTCTCTGTTCCATATTCTCCTAATCAGTCTTACTATGGTACTGTGCCTCAGTTTGTATCACCTGTGGTCCCCGCTAGTCCTGTTTCTTCGTGTTCTTATAGTATGGATGGTGCACCGAAATTCTTCTTCTATCCTCGCATTCGCATTTCGCCTCGGATCTTCATCCGTTACCTCTTCTTCCGGATGGAAATCGGTTCGACAAGCGGTGCTGCTTCTACTCATGTAACTTCGGATTTTGGCAATCTCAACATTCACTCACCTTACACTGGTTCAGAGAAACTCACTGTAGGTAATGGTTCTTCTCTTCCCATCAATTCGATTGGTTCTTCTTATTTTCCCAGCCCTAACTCTCATAGACCTTTCATCCTCAATAATATTCTTTATGTTCCCAAAATCACCAAAAATCTATTGAGTATCTCTCAATTCACTCATGATAATAATGTTTATATTGAATTTCATAAAACTTCTTGTTTTGTAAAGGACAAAAACACTCATCAAATTGATTGAGAGAAGCTCTTAAAGGAGGTCTCTACCATATGGATCTAAATCAACTCCTTCCTACTTCTCAGCTGCCTCAGTCTACTCTGCCCAGAAATGTATCTCCTTGTTCCTTTCTCTTATCTACTGCTGTAGAAAATGAACATAGTTTGTGGCATAAACGTTTAGGACATGCTTGTCCTTCTGTTCTTTCTCATGTATACAAGCATCTTAATAAGTCCTTTTCTGTAAAACACAACTCATTTTGTGATGAATGTAATCTTGGCAAAATTCATAGCTTTTCTTTTCCTCTCACAAATATCATGTTCATGCTCCCTTTGACTTGGTATTTTCTCGATATACGGGGACCAAAGATCTACCCCATCCCTAAATGGTTACAAATATTATATGCATTTTGTGGATGCTTTTACTAGATATACATGGATTTATCCAATGCAATCCAAAAGTGAAGCTCTTTCTATTCTCAAGCATTTTCTTACTGTCACAGAGAGACAGTTTCATACAAAAATAAAATCCTTTCAATCTGATTTTGGAGGTGAATATAGACCTATTGCAAAATTTCTTCATTCTGCTGGTGTTTTTGTGCGTCATCCCTGTCCTTATACACACCAACAAAATGGTGTTCCGGAAAGAAAACATCAACATATCACCAAATGGGATTAACTTTGTTAGCCACTGCACAACTTCCATTTAAATTCTGGTGGGATGCATTTGTAAGTGCTGCTTTTATAATTAACAGGCTCCCTACACCAGTGCTTAATCATCTTTCCCCTTTTCAGCTATTGTATAATGATGTTCCTGACTACTCCTTTCTCAAGGTTTTTGGATGCACATGTTTTCCATATCTTAGACCTTATATTACCACTAAACTTCAGTTTCGATCCTCCAAATGTGTTTTTCTTGGTTATAGTCCAATGCACAAAGGTTATAGATGCCTACATCCTTCAGGGAGAATTTACATTTGTAGGACTGTGCATTTCAATGAGAGTGAATTCCCATACAAATCTCTATTCTCCTCTCCTCTCGCCCATCGATTCTATTTCCACTCCTCCTGCTATCATTCCTCCAAATTCTCTCTTTTCTGTCCCATCTACTTCTGCCTTCTTCACCATCTATCTTACCTATTGCTTCTCCTCTCCTTACATTCCCTCTCCTCCTCTCAATACCTCTCCTTCCCCTGTTAATCCTCCCTCTCCTCCTCCTGTAAATCCTCCAAATTCTCACTCCATGATCACTAGAGCCAAAGCAGGTGTTCACAAACCCAAACTCTACACTGCTCTTCACACCATTTCTGAACCAAATACTGTCAGTGATGCTCTTTCTGACCCTCAGTGGAAGGGTGCTATGGATGCGGAGTATAATGCCTTAATTTCGAATCACACATGGGAATTAGTACCATTTTCTCCAGAAATGCAGGTGGTTGATCATAAATGGGTTTTTCGGGTCAAATATCTTCCAAGTGGTGCTGTTGACAGATTGAAAGCTCGACTAGTCGCCAAGGGTTTTCAACAAATCCCTGGCATTGATTATTTCGAAACTTTTAGCCCGGTTGTTAAGCCCATAACCATTCGTTTGATGTTTTCTTTGGCTGTTGCCAAAGGCTGGAAAATTGAGCAAGTCGATATTAATAATGCATTCCTCAATGGTGAATTAAATGAAACAGTCTATATGACTCAGCCGGTTGGTTACATTGATTCTTCCAAGCCTCATCATGTGTGCAAACTTACTAAAGCCATTTATGGTCTCAAGCAGGCCCCAAAGTCCTGGAATGATAAGCTCAAAGCTTTTCTATTCTCTATTGGTTTCACTAGCTCCAAATCTGATCCCTCTCTGTTCTTTCTGAAGTCAGGTGCTGCTCTTACTCTTATCTTGGTGTACGTTGATGATATTTTGATCACTGGTGATGATCATAGTCTGGTGTCATCTATTATTCAAAATCTTCACAAGGCTTTTTCATTGAAACACTTAGGAGAAGTGCACTATTTTTTGGGGATTGAAACTCATAAATTGCCTCATGGGATTTTATTGAATCAAACCAAGTATGTTACTGACATATTAAAGAAGACAAATATGTTAAATTCCAAGCCTTGTGACAGTCCTTATAACGCTGCTCAGAAATTAGCCCTTGGTGACAGTCCTCCATTTGAGCTACCTACTCTTTACCGGAGCACTATTGGTGCCCTTCAATATCTTACTCTTACACGTCCCGATATCTCGTTTATGGTAAATAAACTCAGTCAATTTCTCCACGCCCCAACCACTCTTCATTGGAGTGCTTGCAAGAGGGTGCTTCGTTACTTGAAGGGTTCTCTTTCTCTTGGTCTTTTGTTTCGACCTTTCACTGATATGCAACTCCATGGTTTTTCGGATGCCGATTGGGCAAGCTCCCTTGATGACAGACGTTCTACTGGAGGATTCTGTGTTTTTCTTGGTCCGAATTTGATTACTTGGGGTTCTAAGAAGCAGGATGTGGTTGCTCGGAGTAGCACGGAATCTGAATACCGTGCCTTAGCCAATGCCACCACTGATCTTGTGTGGATTAAATCTTTGTTCACTGAACTTGGCCTATCTCTGACTGATCCTTCCATCCTTTGGTGTGACAATGCAAGTGCCATTTCCTTAGCCTCGAATCCGGTTTTCCACGCTCGTACCAAACACATTGAAGTCGATGTTCACTACATTCGTGATAAAGTTCGTCAAAAAGAGATTGAAGTTCGTTATGTTCCTCCGATGATCAAGTTGCTGACATACTTACCAAGCCTTTATCTGCCAAAAGATTTCAGTTTCTTTGCGGCAAATTCTCATTAAGTACTCCCCCGGGTTTGGTTTGAAACAGGGGTGTATTGAATGTAACAGATTAAATTCAGTTAGACTTGGTAGTTAGATTAGTTCTTTATCAGAATCGTTTTTGTTATAGGTAGTTAGTTTGTTAACTTTCACCGTATAAATACATACCCTCGCATCCTCCGTTAATGCAAGTTGAGCTCATAATTTCGGATCATAATAAAATGTCTTCTTCTATATTTCTCTAGAATTTAGCAATCTCGTATTCCAAATATCACCCTTGACGTCAAGTGTATTGATGACATCATTAATTTACATTTGACGGATGATGCTCATATATGATGGATGTCATGTCCGATAGTTCGGAAAATAAAAATGAAATGTCTCACGCTTGCCTAAAATCCTAGGAAGGATGGATGTCCCATAATTCGGAAAAAAATTGGAGTGTGCCGACGGACGGTTGTACGTGGAGATTCTTTGGATCGACCAAAAAAAAAAACCTAGAACCGTACTTGGTATATATTGGGAGTGTTTGCAAACAACCAAAAATAAGTGTTTTTCAATTTTTTGTTTTAAAAAAGCCGTTTTTAATGTTTGCATTATTGTATCTACCAATTTCTCGCTTCTAATTATCGCTTCATTTAATCGGAATCTAAAAGTAGGGAGATGGGTGTTTTAGATTTTGATTATGTTTCTAGTTTGAATTTTACAAATAAATGAATCCAAGGTAAATCACTTCTCATTCTCAACTTTTTAGTGTTTTTACTATTTTTTCACCAAACACTCTCAACTTCTCATTCTCAACTTTTAATTATATTTTCAAATAGTACCAACTTCCTCGATTTTCAACTACTTACTTATAATAAATCACTTTTTTAAAAGCGTAAGTATTTGCAAACACTCTCTTTAATTGTCTCGAGGTTGAAGATTGAAGCACATATACCAACCCTTAGCATTAACCAACATACGACGGTTCAGGGCCGATTCTAAAACTAATAAGTTCGGGCCGCCCACAACTCCTTTTCAAAATAGAAAAATAAATAAATAAAATAAAGTTAAATAAAGAAAATCGATTGAACGTTGGCCCCACCAGCGCTTCCCGTTGTAAAGAAATCTTGAATATGTTGATCAACACTAAAAAGGAAAAAAAAAAAACACTAAAAATGGAAAAAGGAAAACGTTATAAGATGTGTTTGATTGAGCTCATAAACTCTTTCAAAATCTTACAAGATGAATGTCACGCTTATAAGTTCTATAAAAGTGTTTTGTTATTTTTCTTTTTGTTATAGATGATATTATAAGTTCTCAAATTAAGACTGAATATCTTATAAGATGTTTTTTTTTAGAAGGGTAGGGAATCTTTAATTTATTTTCAAAATAAAATTTTATTTAATAATTTCTTTGATTTTGACCATTTTAAGTGCAATAGTGTTATTTTGCATCATCTTATTTTATTCAAAAACTTCAAAAACTTAATTTCAAATAAAATATAACATAAAAAAGTTATAAAAACGTTTTATAAAATCTTTTAAATAAGTTCAAACATTTTCTGAATTGAAAGGAATTGCCACCAAAACCTTCATTTTATCTATCGAGTACTGATTAGACTTCTGAGTTCTGATTGTTCTGTCTGAAAGCTAGTATCTCTTCTTTTTTTTGGGGGTGGGGTAAGGTGAGAACATGTTTGAAAGGTTGAGCATTCAACAACTGCATAAACAAAAGTGATAATTACAAAAACTCCTTTCAAGTTCGGCTAATTACAAAAACTCTAGAAATTATCTGAAAATTACCAAAAATCCCTTGAAATTTGATTCGGTCTTCCGCTTTTCCCATTCGTAAGCAAAAACCCATTTTAAAAACCTCCTTCATATTTATAGAAATATTACGATTCTTTCACTAAATTTAAGACATCATCAAACCTGATGGGTTTTTTGTAATTTGAAACATCTCTGAATTTTTTTGTAATTAGCCCAAACCCCGGGAGGGCTTTTTATAATTATCCCTAAACAAGGAGAAATTCAGTGATTCCACTTAAATTACTGAGCAGGCATCTTCTACTTAAACTATATCTTAGCAATCCCGGACCTCATTTTTTTTCACTGCCATAAATTACTACACAAACTAGAAGCACCCAACAATAATTCACCCCAAACATGCCATTTGTCTCCATTTCACGCATCAGAATGATCCAAAATGCAATTCCTCTTTTTATTAATAATGCAAATGGTAGGGACATAAACAGATATCCATCAATGGTTGAAACCATTTATGCTCCGTCCGTGTAAAAAGGGATATGGGTCCTCCAATTCCCCAACTGATTGAGCATCAAAAGATGAGATAAAAATCGTCAAAAGCATCCATCCTGTTAGAAACACGACTTAAAACAGAGGAACAAAAATAGGTTTCTTTGACAATAATATGACAAGGATTAAACCGCACAGTACTTGAGACACCGACCTTACAAAGATCTTGTTCCTATTTTTGTGGTCCAAAAGTGGCTCTCCTTTTCAAAAATCTAAGTCTATCATTGTATTTCAAGAACACCCTGAAGTGGGACCCGCTTTTAGAAGAAGTTCAAATTGAATGAATGATGTCTAGAATGGCCTAAGGGTCTCATGCAAGCCAGAAGTGTGTATCTGATGGAGTGGAAAATATAATTGTACGGTTCATGCATCCACAAATTGAAGACAAGTGTTTGATCGCAACAACGTGAGAATGAAACATTCACGGGGCTTTCGAAGTGTTTGCAAAAACTTTGGGCTTTTAGAAGGAGTGATTTGTTGTAGCGCAGCGAAAATAATCAGAAGTTGAGAATCAGAAATTGTGTTTGGTGAAAAGATTGGAAAGATGTACTTCGGGTAGATGTACTTTAGGTCACGTCGCTTCGTGACGAGCGTATATACTTTAGTTCGTGTGGACCTAAAACACAACACACGTTAAAATTAGTCGGGGTGGTCCACAACTAAGACATTATGATCTTAAGTCGATTCGCGTCGTGAGGTCGCTTAAAAACTTATATGCGAAGTCAAATAGTATGAACAAATTCTCTTATGCATTTGAGTTTGTGGGGTTTATATAGTCTTTGATCCACCTGCGCCGTACAACCTGGGCCCCATGTGTCGGATCGTGCACGACCACCTGTCCACAAATCAAGTACCAAAATCAACGAAGGGGCAGAACACGAGTGACCCAAATTGTCACCTCTGGTCGAGTTGGGTTGAATCGGGTCGGGTGAAGGCCCAAACAAGAAAGGCGCGGATCTTGGCCCGTTTTGCCAATTTGGAAAAGAGTGAGGGTAATATAGTCTTTTTATTTAGATTCGTATAAAGATTTATTTATTTGTAAAAGTCAAAGTAGAAGCAGAACATAAATCTAAAGCACTCTCTCCCTACTTTCAGATTTTAAATGAATCAGAATTAGAAGCAGAAATTGACATTTTCAAAATACTAAAAAGTGATTTTGTTAGTGATTGCAAACACTCTTATAGGGTGAATCATCCCTAGCCTATCAAACTCATGTTCTTGCAGTGAAACACTTGTCTTGAATTGGTAGGATACTGTAATGATTGTAGCATTTACCATAATTGCCTCAATCAATGCTAGAGCTATCGTGATCACAAATAAGGAAGGATTACTGGCCTCATCTTTTTAGTATACTAACAGAGGAATACAGCTTTCAGTACCAGAATTGAAGTTGACTTGCGAAAGAGCTAGAAAATCATAATGTCAAATAAAAAAGTTAAACTAACAGAAATTCAAAGAAGTGGATTGACATTGAGGCTCAGAACTTGAACAGAGAGAAGCATTTTTTCATATAGAAATGAAACAGAAATACATGATCAAAACTGTCCATATTCCATCCCTAGTGATGCAAACGAATCGAGTAGAGTTAAACGTAGTTTTGTTTGAATTTTTATCAAATTTCGAATCGAGCTTGAGCAGGTCTTAGTAGAGTTGAACTCGAATCGAACTTGAGTAGTTTTTACACATATTTTATTATATTTTTATGGGATAATTACAAAAAGTACCCCTGAGGTTTAACCTAATTACGAAAAAACCCAGTTAACTTAAAAACTTACAAAAAGTACCCCTAAAGTTTGAATATATTTCAAAATCCCCCTTCATATTTGTAAAATCATTGCAGATTACCCCTTAATTTTAACACTAAATCAAACCTCAGGGGTACTTTTTGTAAATTTTAAAGTTAGCTGGGTTTTTTTGTAATTAGGTCAAACCTCAGGGTACTTTTTGTAATTATCCCTATTTTTATTAGGGATAATTACAATAAACCACTTGAGGTTTGGGCTAATTACAAAAAAATACGAAGATGTTTCAAAATTACAAAAAGCCCCTTCAATTTTGCTTTTATCTTAAATTTAAGGGGATAATTGTAATATTTCTATAACTATCATGGGGGTCTTTGAAATGTATTTTGTTTATGAAGATGAAATATTTAAGACAGAGTCAACCTCAATGATTTTTTTTGTAATTTTGAAAATTTTATGGGTTTTTTTTTAATTAGCCCGAACCTGAGGGAGGTTTTTGTAATTATCCCTTTTTATTATTAATCAAGTCGAGCTTTGCATCTTACCGAATGTATAAATGTGTTCAAGTTTGGTTCATTATGTTAACAAACCGAGCTCAAACGAACTTTTAACGATCGATATCTAGTCGAGTATCAAGCTACATATTCCTTTAAGCATTAGAAGGCTTAAAAGAGTATAGATGGTCAAGGGCTCAAGGCTCAACCATAATCATGTGTAAACAGCCGATAAGTTCCTTTTCCAATGACAAGAATTCAGAAATAAGCCACAGAAATGTACAATTTTGGTACTTGTTAGTTTTTACAATTGAGAAATGTTTTACAACCTACACAATTCCTAAGATGATACATGGAATTCACATCACGGACCACAATGAATCAAGTTTGATAATTTGAAACATGAAATTGACTCTAAGCCCTTCAAGTTTTTTCATTTTAAAAACTTCACTAGTAGTTCTCCAGCAACTCCGACTGTCCCGCGACATAATCTAATAAACCTTCTCCTTCTCTGTCACCGGAGAATTCAAGAGATATATGCGATATTTGGCCGATAACGATTATTGCCACCAAAACTAAAGCTGTGGAGAGAAAAAGAGGCCAGAAATAAAAGATAATGCTACTAAGATTAGGCATAACCGTAGAGAAAACTCCCAGGCTCAATAATACAGCTATTGCTGCAGCAAAGAAGTATTTGTGCTGCAAAAGCTTGTCATAGATCTCCATTGTATTTTGAGATTGTAAATTGCACATTCTAGGGAAAAAAAAAACAATTATAGAGATTTTATTTATAACATGAGAATGGAGAAAGTGCCTTTGCCAATGTGGATTGCCTATTTTACAAAGATTCTTTGCTTAATAAGTTTATATGGCCTTTGTTTCCTCAGCTAAGTATTCCAATCTTTGTGTGCATACAAGACATTCAAAGGGTGAAATGGTAATTTCCCCACCTGTAAGTACTGCATGGTGATATATGCTTTACCACCTGTACAGGTTTATTGGTTGCTTGGAATTTCTATTATTCATGAGTCAGGTAAGGCATAACTTTGGTATTGTGAACTGGTTATGTGATTTTATAGATTATATAATAAGCAGTCTTGATAGAACTCATAGGAGGTGTTTGCAAACACTTCTGCTTTTGAAGTAAGTGACTTATTTGCCGTGAAAGCAACAGGTTGTTGAGAAACAAAAATTGGTAGTTTTTGCATATATAAAAGTGTTTCATGGATAAGTTGTAAAATTGTTTATTTGTGTATTGATGTCAAACAAAACCAAAATAAAAAATCTAAAGCAATTCTTCTCTGTTTTTAGATTTTGATTAAATAAAACAGAAGTTAACATTTGCAAACACTAAAAAATGAAATTTTTTTTCCAATGAGAATCACTTTTTTTAGTATTTGCCCGAAGTGCTGAAAACAAATTAGATGAGGAAATATGTTAACAAAAGTTAGGAAAACCTCTCAATTTCCCTCCCTTTACATGAAACCTCCATCAAAAATTGGAGTAGCAAAGCTGTGCTAAAAATATATATACCCTGGAGTTCTAAAAATTCTACAATTCTGGGATTCAGACATGGCCCAAGTTGGCCATACTGATGTTACTGGGCGAGCAGACCTAGGTTCGAATCTACAGTTCTGGAATTGCATCTAAAGATGGGCTCCATTTCCTAACTCTTCTTACTAGCACGATACGTCTCGACTTCGTCTCCTTTTTCGTTCCCATTAGCATCTCCAACTGCTTCTTGTTCACCAATATCTTTAATCTCCGGCGATTACAGCCATCAGCCATGTTTGCTGGTGTTTGAAGACTGTGGTGCTGTATCAACTTAGGAATTAGAAGATCAAACTCTCCAGATTTCAGCATCTCAGAGCACCCTGAATTGAATTTTTCATCAACTATTGCCCATATTTTCAACTCTTTATTTCCTTCATTAGTGCCAACTTTTTGAAATGTTGCACCAAAACAGTTCCCCATTTTGAATTGGGTTTTACTGGAAAAAGCTGAAACTATTTATACAGCTGCAAATGGGACAGTTTGCAGACGTGCAGGCCACATTTTGTTAAGCTTTCTAGCTGGGGAATGAAGCTGTATTTAGACATTTAGAGACAAAGGAAATAAAGAATTCAACCGTGGACTATCATTTTATTTTATTTTTTTCTAATCCAAATTCTTGAAGAGGGGGTTTATGTACCTTTTGAAGTTGACTCTTAAGCATTTTTTATGATTAATCTTTCAAAGTCAAACTCTTGATGCAACATTCTCTGTATCTTGCATTCAAATTGGAGAAGAACCTATCCATCAAGATGAAAAATTTTAAAAAAATGTACAAGAACCTTAAAAGTTGAAACTCAAAAGTCAACTTTTTAGAATCCAGCGGTTTGTCAACCTTGATAATATTTTTTTTCCCCAATTTCTCATCGTTAACAAACCCCACAATTAGATGTTAACCCAACTGGGTACCACCCGACTCTCACGTTATCTTGACATGAGTCCGATTTTGATAAGAAAAATACATGCATATGTCATAATGAACACGTGTTAAAATCACAAGGTATTTGTGTGGTGCCCAATTGGGTAACATCTCATTACCCGGCATAATGTCATCGGGCATACTGCAAGTCAGTTCTTGGCCTCCTGGCCAATATTTTGGGTATAAATTGGTCCACTCACTTGATCAGCAATTCATCTTTGGGATTCAAGATGAATCTCCCAGCAAGAAGCCACATTAACCAGCATGACAAGGAAAATATCTTTAGAAATTTATTCTTCATAACCATCTAAAGTACCCCAGAAGGGAAACCCATAAGTGGTAGAAAGATTTATACAAATTCAACGGAATTTAAAACAAAACAAGGGTTAATTACAAAAACTACCCCTCAGGTTTAGCTTAATTACAAAAAAAACTCCATTATCTTTTAAAATTACAAATACTCTCCACGCATTTATTTTTCGCTTACAAAAATTTCACCCTCAATAGGGAATATCTCAATAGGGAATATTTGTCAGGTAAATACAAACTTCAATAGAGTATTTGTAATTTTAAAACATAACTGGAGTTTTTTGAAATCAAACTAAACCTCATGGGTGTTTTTTGAAACTATCCCTTAATACAATTACAAAACAAGAATAGTTGGGCATATAACCTACAGTCACTTAAAAACAAAACTTCCTCTATCAGCATAAGCCCAGAGGAAAGATAAATTCAAGAAGTGCCCATACATATATAGTGAATTGTGTAAGTTTTATAAAGCACATAATGGAACTCTACCACCAGCCTTTAAGATCTCTCTATGCAGCAGCAACCACATCACGTGAACGTCTCGACTCCAGCCACGATGTCGCTGCAACTTTCGTCGTCAAAAACCAGCCAATTTTATCAGGAGCCTCATGAAACGGAGCATTTAGTTCCTTCAAATGCGCCTCAAATACGCCCGCTAAGCCTTTCTCGGAAAATTTGTGTTTCCCGTGTCCCGTGTTAATCCCGAGCAAAGACGGGAATTCTTCCCCACTTTCAAGAGCTTTAGACAAATCATTCATCCATATATGCAGCGCGGTCAAGGCTGCTCCTAGTGAAAGGCTCTTCAAATGCAAAGACCATTGCGCTGGCGTTTTAGACATTATGTCGGTGTATATTTCGAGCGCAAGGCCAAGGTCTAACAACTCACAAGCTCTCTCAAGCTGATCTAGGTTAACACAGAGATCGATCAAACAATTACAGTACGCTTTTTTGACATCAGCACCGATAGACTCAAAAAGCTCGCGAGCTTCGTTTTTAAAGCTTTCTCCTTCGATGTTTTCTCCAACAACGAGGAGTTTCACGATATGACCGAGCTTCGGTTTGGCCTTCTCAATGCAAGAAGTCAGCTTGCCGAGCTCTTCCTTTGGTGCTTGAGTTATTACATTAAGAAGACAACCGACGAAACGGTCGTCAGGAGTTATGCCTAATTCTAACACCCGATCGAACGTCCTCACAACGTCGTCCGTGCGACCGGCTTTTCCATAGCACTGGATGATAGAGGTTAATACGAAAATGTTAGGCTCAAAACCGGCCTCCAACATTTCGTTCAATGTGGTCTCTGCCTCTTCGACTTTCCCACTGCATGAATATAAAGTAATCAAAGAAGCAAACGTCCAGCTGTCCGGGGTGCACGTCCCCGAGCTTTTCATATCCTGAAAAATCTCCAAAGCTTCATCGGTAAATCCTACATCAGCACAAGTGGACAAAAGAGTATTGTATAAGACAACACTCATCTCCAATCCCTTCTCCTTCATCTCCCTATAAACAGCAAGTGCATCTTCACCGTATCGTGCCCTACCATATGCCCTAATTAGCGCGGCGTAAGTACCCCAAGTCGGCTCAACTCCATTTTTAACCATATCCCGGTAAATATTCTTCGCTTGCCATGGCCTCTTAGCTCTTCCCATAGCATCCAACAAAGAGTTATATACGCTCGCGTTCGGCCTAACCCCTAACGCCTTCATTTCCTCGTACAAATTCAAGCATCCATCGAAATTCCCCATCGACCCGTAAATCCTAATCAATGTGGAGAAAGTAACGGCATCAAGACGCCATTTTTCACTTCTCGCTCGATCGTACAAACTCAAAGCAACATCTGCATTGCCCACTCTCCCATACGCATCAACCATCACCGAGCAAGTCACCGCATCAGGCTCACACCCGAAAGACGACATCTTTTCGAACCACTCGACCGCCTTTTCAGGCAAAGAACACTGCCTAGCACAACTAATTATAGTCGAAAACGTAACATTATCGGGCTTAACCCCCCTTTCAAGCATATGATTAAACAAATTTATTGCCCCATCTAAATCCTTACACTTCCTAAATACTTTCAGAGTCACATTATACAGAACAACTTCTCTACGCACTTTCAACCTTTTCTGGAAATAATTAAGCACTAGCGGTGCAGTTTCAGTGTTCGACATATTGTTCAAAACAATCACAGCATCCTGTTCTACTATTTTATCCCCAAGAATATCCAACACACCCGAAATATCCTCTTCTACCGGATTGCAAGAATTTAAAGATTCAGCTATTTTCACAAAAGAAGCGAACCTGTAATCGTAAGATTTTTGCTTTAGTTTTGAGGCTCTGGCGCTTTTGGGATTCACCCAGAGGGACTTCGATGAAGATACAGGTTTTCATCTGGGATTTCAGAATCTAGAGAGACTGCGTTGACGGCTGGTTCTTGTAAAGAAACTTTGGAGGAGAAACGAAGAGGGGATTTTTGAGAGGGAAGTTGAGATTTTTATGGGTTTTGAGCTGCGAGAGGTTTGGAGGCGAGAGAGAGTTGCAGAAGAGATGGGTTTCATGGGAGAGTGAAGTTGATGGTGAGGCACTCATCAGATTGTACGCCATTTTTGTTCCTCCCCTTTGCACTGTGTGTGCCTCAATGGGAGCGTTTCTTGGGTTTTTGCAGTCGGTTTTGGGGTTCAAGGAGGAGGCGCCTTATCAGAAGATAAAGGTTATTGATTGATACAGCGAATTACCAAACTGTCCCTTTTGTTTCCTCTTTTGTTTCTTGGAGACAGATTTTTGGTGAATATGCATTTTAAAGGTACTTAACATAAAAGAGATCATATGTTTATAATCTATATTTACTAGATGGAACCTAAACATACAAAATTATGGATTAATTTCATGGATTTGAATTCGGGTTGAAATTTTATTTAAATATATAATCTGTCTCATAGTTTATATCCATGACACAAGTTTTTGTGAATTACAAATTCTATTAATTCAATAAATTTTGAAATTTTACATCTAATATAAGGAGACATTACAATACAATGTAGTCTAAATTATTCTTGAAAGTATATTCCACTAATATTTATAATTTTAGATATATACTTTATTCTTCGAATTCTATTGGTAACAACCTACACAGTTTTCGTATAAAAAGCCTATATCGCATTTTCATAAAATACTCTTATCTTTATTAATTTTACATGTTTTTTCAGAGTAAAAATAATAAATGATCAACTATCAATTCCATCGATCAGCTTTTCAATGCACTGGTCCAAATCACAGTTTTGTTATCACATTTTTTTCTAAATAATCTATTTAGAATAATTTCAAATTGTAATCATGACAGTGAATATGATGAATCTTTTTTTTTTTTTTTTTTTTTTTTTTTGAGGAAGAATATGATGAATCTAAACATAGCACAATAACTAGATTTATTTCTGGGCTACCACTCCGTTAGACAATTATATTTTGGGCCAAGTAATAGCATGTGTGGATATGGGCTAGACAAAAACGTACTTATGGGTAGTCCAAGACTTAGCAGGCCTATATCCATCATTGGTAACGCAACTGGTCCATCATTGATAAATGATAACACAGCTGAAACAAAGTTCAAATGATTGTCAAACTGCATATAACAAAATTGGAAATGAATCCCTCTCTCAAAAAAAAATAATATGGCTTGATGCTTCAAAAGTAATGCTTGTTGATAAAAATCAATAAATGATGAAAAATCAGTTATCAAATAGTGATTAACTCAATTTAATTTAAAAATCAAATTAAACCCAACTATAATTTATATTACATGAAGTATTTAAACTAGGTGTGTGATGTGTGAACAATGTAGATTGCATATTCCCCCCACCCCCCTATTTTGCCAGATCTCCATAACTCCATCTATATAAAAATAACCCAAAACTTCTATATGTTATAGAAAATCCCACACACTCTATTGAAAACATGGCGCCCTTAAATTTTACAGCAAACCCGCCAAACCTATTATACCTTTCAAATTTAAGAACCCATCTGTTGAATCTTATATACAGTTTTGATGATTGTCATCACATCTAAGCTCTATGAACGGTTAGATTTCATTTGGATCGAAGAGATTTTCCCAGGTACTGGCAGAGCAGGGGTGAATCTCTACTCCTTAAATTTTTTTTTTACATGGTAAAATTTTATATAATATTTTATTTAATATTTATATGTTTTTTTTTAGGTTTTTAAATAGTCCACCCCGATTTATTTCCTGACTACAATATTACTCCGACTTCCGATGACAACCTCAGTAGTCATCCCCCTCTAATAGTGTCCTCATATTGCAGGCGGGGAACCAATAACCATCCTCTAATCTCATTCCTTTGAGACACAATTTCCACCTCAGAATGTAACAAAATATTAGTAGCAACAAAAAATCATTATCATACAATTGCTAGCATTCTCAAGTTGATGAGATGTCATACTCATTCTTATCCTAAATACTAAATTTCTCCACCAATCAAATTGCCTTGAGATGGAAAAGGTTGAAAAAGAAAACAAAGCATCACAAGTATACAAAAAGTCCTCAATTATTAATAAACAACTTTTTTTATTACAAAAGCAAAAAATTATTATCACTTTGAACCCATCCCCAACATAACCACCAATCAGCCCACCGACACTAATAGCAATTATTTTTTTTTCATTCCCTTCATTCTCTATAGTTTTTAAATACCCTTTTTTTTGTCAAAAAAACACAATATAACATGACCCATAAAACATGAGTACATGGCCATTACATGATAGAGCAAGCCTGAGGGTTTTCTTCACTGAAATAATTATCGCATCTGTTCACATTGGCGGGTCTACCATACCCATAACCATACCCATGCCCATTCCCATAATACCCTTCATAACATGGCTGTGGCGGCGGCGGAGGAAACCCATACCCATGGTAATACGGGCCCGCCGCATACCCATCGTAGCTCGGCCCACAGTACGGGAAAACCGACGGAACTCCGTTCACCGGAACCGGTTCGGGCCCCTTCATCGGCTGGGCTGGCGGGGTTTCGCCGCCGGTTCAGGGTTTTTAGCGGGCTCGGCCTTTGGGCCTTCCTTGGGCTTTTCGGCTGGAGGTGCTCCATTTGATTTGGGCTTGTCACCTTTTTCGTTGGATTTGGGCTTCTCCGCCTCCTTAGGTTTTCCGGCGTCCTTGGGCTTATCCCCGTCTTTGGGCTTCCTGGCTCAACTATAACCACCTTAGGCTTTTCGGGCTTCGTGGGTTCTTTGGGCTTCTCGGCCTCCTTGGGCTTTGTGGGTTCTTTGGGCTTTTCCGCTTCCTTCTTCTTCTCGGGCTCTTTGGGCTTGGAGGGCTCTTTAATTTCAATGCTCTTGATAGCCTTGCCACCCTTACAGCACAATTTGTCACGGATTTTTCTGGGCTGCAGCACACCACAGTTATTGTAACCGTGTTGGCCTTCTCATCATATATCTGGTCTCTTATTTCTCTTGCCCCAAAAAAATTTTGCATCACAAAAATATTTCATAACTTAGTTTCTTTTCTAAAAAAAATAAAATAAAAAATGTCTTGGCCACTAAAACATGAAGGAAATGACAAAAATTGAATTCATTGCCATATTTATGGTGCAAAAAGACTAATCCATATATATATATAATTTGCAACCAAATGAATAGGTAAAAAGACTCACGGGGAAATTTGCAGAGAGTTTTTTTGGTCTTTTTGTAGCAGCTGGAACATTGGAGATCAACCTTGAGTACCATTATAGTCACCTGAATTCAATTCATGGGATGTGAACAAAATTTTGAACAGATTAAATGAAACATGGTCATTAAGAAAGTATACAACTGAAATCAAATTCAAACAAAGGAAATTAGTTAATCATTAAGAAAGTATTACAAAATGGGACAGAAATAAAGAACCAAGAAAAAAAAAATGGATGCTGAAAGTAATTAAAGTGAGAAATTGGCAGATAATAATTGCATACCTTCTCAGCCATGAGTAAAAGACAATTCTTGATCAGTAATGGATCTGAATGCTGCTGCAAATAACTAAGTTGAGAGAGAGAGAGAGAGAGAGAGAGAGAGAGAGAGAGAGAGAGAGCAAATTGATTGGCTTAGTAAGGAAGAAGAAAGTGGGAACTAAGTAAAGTGAGTTGTATGAGAGCAGCACTTCTTGTATTGGAAATTGACATCCAATTTTCATCAAACAATCAAATTTGTCTCATTCTTTCTTTTTTTTATCACTGGGACCCACAATATTTGACACAATAGTTTACAAATCACGCCAGGTAAATTACAATAAAGAAAACATGTCGCGTGCAACCACCAAATAAATCAGGAGATTAAAAATCGAACGTAAAATATTTGGCCTTAAGAACTCACTCCATTCGACTAGGTCTCACAGAAGTTGCAAACCACGCCAGCCAGTTAAACTACATTAGACAATGCCTATGCGATAAACTTAACCAAATAACGTAAAACGTTTCGCTTGAGAACTCACTCTATTCGACTAGGTCTCGCCATGAGGGGCAAAATTGTCCTTTTCTTTTAGAGGAGAGAGAGAGAGAGAGAGAGAGAGAGAGAGAGAGAGAGAGAGAGAGAGAGAGAGAGAGAGAGGACTTTGGGGGCCTATATTGCTGGCTCTTTACTCTGTGTTTTCAATATTCTTACTACCTAGTCCCAATTAATTCATACATAAGCAAGATTTATATTTAATTAATTGGATTTTGTAGCTTGTTTGGTCAGACGCAATTATGGGCCATGCACCCCACATGGGCAGCCATATATAGACGCGTTTTGAGACTTATGCTTTAGAGTAATTTAGGATTTCAAACATGGCTTTCACCTTTTGGCAACACAATTTTTGTGCACTATATTTCGTCGGTAATTTTTTATTAACTTAACAAATGCTGATTTATTAAATCTATTATACGGAATTCATTATAATAAATTTGTACTAAACTTAAAAAAGTAGAAAAGGGGTCAACGATAAATCAGTGATATATTATAATTAATATTTGAGAAAGTATTATGTGAGGCAGCCTCATTGACTAAGTTCGTGAAATGGATCTTATAATACACAAAAACACATGGGTCATTTTTATGGGTTTGGGTTTGGGTTCCAATCTTATTTACATATAAGACCGTCCTCATTAAAAATCTTTCATTTGACCGTCTTATACAAATTTTTGTCTTAATATTTTGCTCATTTGGAAAAACCGAATGCTTGATGATCTATGGAATTACTTACTATTGGTTTTGATGTGAGGAATTAATGATAATTTTTGAGATATATGTTACTAAAACACTTGATTTATTTTTAATAAGTTGAAAGTACTTAATTGGTTTTGAACCCTGCTTTATCACCCTTATAACTCTTGTGAGAGATATCATTTGACCTATAAACTCGTGATTCTAGAACACTGGATTAATATTTCACATTTCAATCATGTGAGTTATTTCCTCGATGTGATTAGATTAATCTTTTTTTTTTTTCTATCTCAAAGAGATTGATTAATGAGTTAAAATATGTAAAATTTTGTTAATTAGTTCTTATCATGAATAATTAATGTTTTCATTGATCATTGAGATGCTACATCCGACAAATAATGCAATAAGTGTGTGGTGATTAATAAATGTCTAGTTTTATATACATATATAAAAATATCGATCAGTTATAAATAACAATTAATTTTATGTTTAGAGCAGTCCAAATGATACGGCATTCTTTCGGTTAAAAAGTATATTTGATAGTACTCATTTGGCGACGAGTACATTTTGTCAAACTTTTGATGATCCATTTATTTGTTTGTTTGCTTTTTCTTTCTGTTTTTCGATTATTGTATTTTGGTTTTTATGGAAGCATGAAATGTACCAGATGATAAATGAGAGCAAATAAGTCAATTTTGTTTTTCTATCACATGACATGTTTTGATTTTTCTTTTCTTTTTGATATATGCTTTGATTTTTCTTATGTATACCATTTACATTTAGAGGGTGTTTGGTTGAGCATATAGTTTCTTAAAACAAATTTTATAAGATGTTTAAGAACTATAAACTCTTAAAATGTGTTTGGTAATTTTTTCCAAAAGAAATTATAAGTTCTAAAAAGATGTCGAGAGGAGCTTATGTTTACTAACAAAAAAAATACCTCCATCCCAACTTTTTTTAAAAGAGTTTATAAGCTCCTTATTTTAAACATTCAAAAGACAAAAATATACTTAATAGTTTTATAAGATATAAAAAACTTTATAAACTCAACTATCTTATTTTATTCAAACACTCTAACAACTTATTTTAAAATAAGATCTAACATCTTATAAGCTCCTAAAATAGCTTATCGGATGTAAGAGTTTATAAGATGTTTTAAATAAGCTTAAAAACACCCTCTAAGTTTATTGTTTATGAAATTATCTTGTTTCTGAAAATATTATTATTTAAAACAATAATGTGACACAAAAGAACTGTTAATTGGTTTTTTTAAGGACGAAACGTATGTAACAAATATTTACAATTTATTTTTTCAATTATCATCTGTTCAATTCAGTACAGATTGTTAAGAATAAAAAAAAAAAAAAAAAAGAGTTGCTGATTCTATTAATTGTACTTTAATTTAATATTGAAGTAATTTTTTATGTTTTTATCACTCTTCTAAAAGACTCCGTCTAGCTCCGATTAGTCCCCACATAGGCGCTAGGCCTCCCTTGCCCGTCTACGTTTTTTTTCTAATTAGGTCCCGCCTAACCCCGCTCAGGTCCCGTCTAACCCCGCCAGGGCGCTAGACCCTTATTTTCTCGTATGTCTCATCCATCTATATACCCTGGCCGAAACATGGGGCCATACCGGATCCCGACTCAAGTTTGTCTTCGAATCCAACAATGTTAAGAAATTAAAGAAAAAAATGGTTATAACTCATATGATTCTTTCATAGTTTTTTATTCGACTCATTTCAATTTCGTGTGTTGGCTCACAATCGTTATCTATATAAATAGTTGGCAAAAATATTTTTGGTCCACTAAGTGGACGAGTTTAGAGATTTAGTCTACACTTATAGAATTTTTTTGAAATTGGTTACTTAAGTGGCAAAAATTTAAATTTTTGGTCCATCGACCACTACAATAGTAAAGTGACCGCATTATATGTGGAATTTGTTTTTTTAGGGGAGAAACTTTATTTTGCTTATAGGATATTCTATGTGGCATTTTGGAAAGAAAAATGTGTTTTCAATGTAAATTAGATGAAAAAAAAATAGGATACATTAGTATTATGAAAAAAGAAAATAGTTTACATAATATACTTAAATTATTTATTAATTTGAATAACAAAAAATAATTTTAAAAATTCCTGAAAAATAAAAATAATGTTAAAAAATTTAAAATATTAAAGTTGGATAAATGTATTCGAGATTATAAATTAAAAAAGATACTGTTTCTATCATAACATTTTCTATCCAATTACAAGGCAAAACTTGCTTTGGCATTTTTAATTCGTCCAATTTCGTCCACCACTTTTAAATTATTTTCAGGATTTTGGGAAGTTTCTGTTTTTATATTTTTATTTAATTTTAAGTTTAACATTTTTTAATATAAAATCACAATATTTAGATTTTGTAATAAGTAATTGAAATATTAGACATAAATTGTTGTATCAATTAGTAACATTCTGTAATTTAAATTTACTTAAAGTTTGAATTAAAGTAATAATTTATACTCATTTCAAATATTAGATTTATCAATATAAATTTATTTATTATTTTTGTTATAAATTTTAAGTTTGAATCGAAATTTTTGTTTAATAATGAAAGAGTAATAATTAAATATTTTTATTTTCTTTTTACCACAATAAATTTTTATTTGTTGTTGAATTAAATATACTTTTCTATATTTTAAGTCTAGTATTTTAAAATACTAATATTAATAAATAATTTAAACTTATGACATAAATAATTGTTTTATTTTATAATTTCGAATATATTTTTCCAATTAAAATATTTTATGTTTCATTAACATTTTATTCATAAATCATAATGTATCTTATATTTTTTTATCTAATTTACATTGAAAATACATTTTTCCCTACAAAATGCCACATAGGATGCCCTATAAGCAAAATAAAGTTTCTCCCCTCAAAAAAGCAAAAGCAAATTCCACATAGGATGCGCAGGTCACTTTTACCTTTTGTGGCAAAATGGACCAAAAGTCAAATTTTGCCCACTTAGTGGACCAATTTCAAAAATTTATATAAGTGTGACTAAATCTCAACCCGTGACTTAGTGGACTAAAAAATATTTTTCTAAATAGTTTCACTATAATCTTAAATCAAGAGACCACAATACAAATTTTGTGGGCACTTTATATATGCATATATATTCTCTCTCATGTACCTATTTATAATTACTGTAAAAAAAAGTACCTATTTATAATTCAAAATGTAAAAACTATTGTTCACATATAACAATAAATTCGCCTAAAATAAGTAATGAAGCAAGGCGGTTGTACATGTTTGGCCAAAAATTTGGTGGTACTGATGCAAAAAGTAATAAAAAAAACAGTAAAAAGATAAGAACACAAAATAGGAAAAAGTACTTTCAATTGCACAATTATATGCATCCAAGACCTGGATTATTCATGGACCTAACAATTCACCTTTTTCCACCCACCATTTTGTGGCAAACAGTTTGCCTAAAATTTAAAATAGGTTTTCACTTTTTATCCTTTAGAAAAAGGAATCCGAGGTCCAAATTTATTAATTAATTCTATTTATGTTACGTCATGGTAATCTCACTTTTATTTTTTCTCTGTGAACATCTTTATCAGTTTCCCCTTTCTCAAGTAATTTTTTTTATTAAACATAATTTAAGATGAAGCTTTTTTTTTTTCCTTTTTTAATTTACCATTTTCTCCATGTTGTCATTTGTAATGCTTCTATATTTGAATAGTGGCAGTTCTGGAAGTATGGTTTAATTTGATTATATTGCTATACGACAATTATATTTTGTATTAATAATATATATAAAAGAAAAAAAAAAAAAGTTTAGGTTGAGGATTTCGTCCTAATCATCTACTTAAAGTGAAGATTCACATATCAAGTTTCTCAAATTTCTACTCAATTTTAATGTGGTGATTTTTTCTAAGTCCTTGACCTTAGTATTATAAAAAAAAATATGATCTTTGATTGACATATATTCAAATATTTCTTAAAGAAATTAAAATATTTGAAAAATGATGCAAATGGGCTCAGGTTACTTACGGTAAAAATAGACATGGGGTTTATAATATGGGCTAACTTTTCTATAGAGGTATAGTTATAAATAAACCCATCTCCTAATGAACCTATCAGGCCTATCCCGTAGTTCCAAAGGCAACTTGAGTACATGAACATCATCAAATAGGATATCTCATCAATTTATTTTGGGGTGTCTTTTTTCATTGGTTTTTGATAATCCAAAATTTCAAGATTTGTCTAGTCACTATTCTCAAGTTTTCACCCTAGCCCCGCTTAGGTCTGGACTCTACTCGGTCATTTACGTTTTTTTCCGACTATTGTCAATCTAATCCTATTTATATCTTGTCTAACCACGTCCAAACCCTACCTAGACGCTACATATGTTGCACTGTCTTTAGGCCTAATTGTTGTCACTATTTTGTCACCCGCGAATGTCCGCATACTTTAGCACCTTCCGCTTTTCACCTTTCTTCTACGTTGTATGATATTGATGCTATTCCCTTGTGGTTACGACCGGCAGTTTTAGCAGACTTATCTTGATGAAATCATTATTTTCCCTTGAAAAAAAGGAATTCAAACTAAAGGTGTTAACATTGCGTGAGGCAGTCTCTGGACTTAAATTCATGAGGCAGATTTAATCATACAAAGCACAAAAACATGGGTCTTTTTAATGCGTTTGGGTTGGATTGAAATTGTAGTTACATATCGGGATTAAATCAAATGAACAATCCTATAAGGCCGTCTCTGATTTTTGCGCCCAAAACTAATGGCGATAAGCCTATCATACATGAGTGGCTGCCTTGAGATTGAGAGCAATGGTCGCGGGACCCATAATTGGGATTCCAGCTTCATGGGTATTGCTACACGGACCAACTGCTATACTGAAATTTAGCCTAATTACAATAAACATCCACATATTTTTCAAAATTACAAATCCCCCTACAATATTACAATCACGTGTAGATGTTACACCTGAAGTCTAAAACAGGTTACAACGTAACCATACACACAATGTCAACATTGCAAAGGTCAAAGCCGGTTTCGTAAAACAAACGCTTTCGATAGATAAATGAAAGTGCATGAGAATCAATCTAGTGTGTAACAAAAACTTTATGTTGTTCTCTATGTTATTATTCGTCACCTGTCCCGGACAAGACCATAAGCTCACGGCATTACTAACAACCAAAGAACGAAACGACAAACTGACAGCAACCGAGGAAGAAAAAAATCCCCAAGAACTTGCATGTCAAAACAGATTTTCTAAAATGTTCGTCGCCTCTTTCCCGAAGTAAACATAAGTAATTCGTGGTACATCGATGATTACATCAATTACATGAAGAGATTAAGACAATGTTTTACCTCTGTATGGACTTGTAAAGCACCACCGTCACGTATTTTGAAAGGAACCGGTTGGTCGAACCAAGTGCCACAACCGATGGGTGGTTTTTATCTTTATGCATGTAGAGATGATTTAGCACCACGTGCTGAGGCCTTGAGTGAGGAGGCGGAATTTCCATGTGGGTTGACGGGCGTTAAGCAAAGTGGAATTTAGATGTGGAGGAACGATTGGTGGTTCTTTTCATGCGAAGTCCTCTTGTCCGAGTTGGGAGTTATTGTAGCTTGAATCGGGGGATTGAGGTGGTTCAATCCCGAAATGCTGTCAATATCTTCTGGAACGTAATCCTGTTACATATCAGAAAGTGCAGTTGTGTTTAGATACTTGAATATTTGACGAGCAACTGTATCAAAATCATAACATTTTGGGATTGTTACAAAATAAAAAAACCTAAGGTTCGGGCTAATTACAAGAAAAACAGAAGTTCTTGAAAATTGCATAAACCCCCTTAGGTTTGATTCCGTCTTACATTACCCCCTTCATAAGCAAAAAAAAAAACATTTTAAACTCAAAAAACATTTCAAACCCCGTGATATTTCTAAAAATATTACAGTCACCCCCTTAAATTTTAGACATAGTCAAACCTGAGGGGGCTTTTTGTAATTTTGAAACATCTTTGGTTTTTTTAGTTTAGCCCAAACCTTATGGGGTCTTTTGTAATTATCCCTAACATATTTCTAGACATTCGGGGAAAACTATTAAACATCGATTGTACTTCAGAAAAAGTACTACAGCTTAACAGGATTAAATCACCGACAGGACAGGAAAGAGAAAATAGAACAAAAGAATCCTAAAATGGCTGTGGATGAAAGGAAGTGAAATTTAATGAAAATCAATCAGAAATATTTACACAAGTAAAACTTCAATCAACATATCTGTAGGTGGATCACTGAAAGTAAACCATGAAACAAACATATGGACTGTAAACAAATTAATAAAAGCCTTTGCAAGTAATTTTGATCGATTATAAAATAAAATTAATTTCATCGCATTTCAAACTTTTGAAGCTTGGGAATGCATTTTCTAAGGATAGTTACAGGGAAAAAAAACGCGACTGCGGTATTTACCAAAAAAACCAGAAGTTTTAAAATTACAGAAACCTCAAGGTTTGATTCAGTCTTAAATTTTACCCCTTCAAAAACCCCCTTACATTTATAGAAAATATTACAATCACCCCCTTACATGTAATACAAAATCAAACCTCAAGGGTTTTTTCGTAATTTTTTGTAAATACCCCAAATCCTCGGGTCTTTTTGTAATTATCCCCTTTTTCTTCTCATCCTGAAGGACCGATCCAAGAAAATTCCCAATATCCATGAGACGATCATGTATCACCATCAGACACTGCCCAAGACACTAAAGTTACTGCAGACGGGCGCAAATTTAGTCAAGAAACTAAATGTGAACACGGTCACAGAATTTGAGTGACTGCTTGTTATGTATTTCATTCACGTAAATTGTGATTAAAGTCATTCACAAACTGCACCCTGGAACTTTCACTTCTTTCACTTAAACCCCTTTTATGCCTTATAATTTTGCTGAATCCAGGGCCTCCGAGACTCAAAATGCAGGAAACTTCCATTGAGTGGATGGACGGAGGAAATTGTCCTTTTCAATCACACTCATTATACGTAGCAAACTGAATATATCAAGCGTCCCTCACATGGCATAAAAATGAACCGTTTTTCATCCAAAAATGTCCCTACATTCAATCGCTATCAATTGTGCAAATACAACCTGCTATTCGAGGGTAACATTTTTTTAACTAGTAGAAAACTAGTTCTTAAAATTTTCCTGGACTTGTATTACTTAAAGACATACACAGAATTATTTAGCTGCCATCAGCCACAATAAACTGGAAATCATTTCCTACCACCATATTTTTTTAGGCAATTCGAAACCTTAGAGATAGAGAGGAACTAGCCATTGAGCTTTGACTACAAATTGGCAAGATAATGACATTACAAATTACAGAGTGTATTGGCCATCTTACGGAAAAATACAAACACAACATAAAAGGTGTATAACTCTCACTGTTAACAACCAAGGAATAGACATTCGCACCATCAATTTTATATAACATACTACATTCATATATTCCTTTCAAACCTATAAATCAGAAAATGAAAACCAATTTTTACGTCTAAGGAATAGTGTCAGGGGTACAGATAACCATTAATCTAGGAGAGACCAATGCTCCTGATTTAACCAATTTAACAGAGCAACTTTAGTAAAAGAAGAATCTAACACCAAACATCAGCCAAACAACTCCAGCTTTTGAATGCTTTATTTTTAGCAAGGTTGGCCTGCCAAAATCATTTGTGAACTTCCTAACTGATTTTAGAGTTTTCATTAATGAGGTACATCTTAAAAACGTGATAGCTCTGAATATCACGGCTCTAACATGCTTTACACAGTTTTAGTTTAGAAGAAACAAGAGATATACACAATTCTGTAGATCATTCATCAGAAAGGCGAAAAGGAAAGCTAACAATCTAAAATGGATACATTTTAGTACACTTTTAAACTTGCTCCAGAGCAAATGGATAGATTAACAGGAAGGTAAAATATATAATGAGGACAAAAATTAGAGAAACAAAACGTACCTGCAAGTCTAAAATGTTGTAAGCAGTTCCAGATTCATCCTGTTCCCAGGGCTGATCCGTCGAGTACCTCCTTTGTCCATCAACAATAAACCTATATTGATAAACTCCTGAAGGAAGTACTTTCATGATGGTGAAGTCTTTGCCCGATCTTTGCAAAGGCTTCCTGTAATAAAGGAACGAAGATATAAAAAATTTCTTATAATCTTTGAACCCTAATTAAGATATTGATATTTAAATAAGAATAACCTCGTTTTCCAGTCATCCCATGATCCTTCGATAGCAACTTCATTGCCGCCATAGCTCCACGTGATCATAGTTGGAACACCTTGCTCATTATATGTGTCTTCGTAAGATGAGCTAGTGTGCATCCATGAAGGGTTGGGGATTTGCAGTTCATCAGGTCTTTGTAATGGAACCACCGGCATCTGGACAGAAACAAGGGATGAAAATCAACTACAAACAATAATAAATCATATCAGACAATAATAAACTATAACAAACACCAATATCAACCATCAAGCAACAAAAGCACAAATCAAATAGTCAATAATGTCAACAAGACAGCATCACAATTAGCAGCCGCCTATCGTCTACTGACAACGAGACGATAAACCATCGTCTCTCGCCTAGGCGACGCTTTGACAACTATGCACTCACCATAACTCTGTTTGCAAATTTCAATATATAACTAAAATGGATAGTCAAATAATCATCCCTTCAAAAATACCACGGCTTTCAATTTTCCAAATAATCACCCACATAAATCTGAGGTCTTTAATATAAAATCCATATAACCTAACAAGTAAAAAGTTATTAAATGTATAGCGCCTGACAGTAAACCAAAATTCAAAGAAAAAGGTTTACTTTAATTACACCATGCTACATCAGAGAAGCAAAAATTTATTACCCGGAACGAATCCAGCATCAAAGTCTTCAGATCTAGCCTAATTATTGTACACTAAAGTCACCTTGCATGTATTAGACAATAGCCTAAATGATACAACAGTTTAATTCTACTGCTCACTACCATAAATTTCAGTTAACTGCCACAAAAGATCCCATCTTTGATATATAGCAATTACAAGGGAAAAAATGGTATTTTCAAGAACCCATTAAAATATCAGAAAAATAAAACAACAAAACTGACCTGAGGTCTGAACATCAATGGAGATTGAGAAGCTCTAGGGCTTGGAGGAGGGGACTGACCCATATACTCACCACCGAGCGCACCATCTCGATCAGCCATGCTAACCTGCGCACCACCACCCTCCTCCGCCTCAGATGGGCTGTCGCCGCCACCCTCTTCCCTTCCATTTGCATTTCCCATTTTCACTCTTCTCACCAAAACAAAAATTACAAGAATAAAATCCTCCAAGAATCACTACATACAGTTCTTGTTTTTTCTATAACATCCTCAATGGAAATAAAAAACAAAAGGGGGAAATTAGAAAGAAAAAAAAAGGTCAAGTAAAAGAGGTTTAATCTATTGATTGATTGAGAAAAAAATTAAAAAAAAAAAAAAAAAAAAAAAAAAAAAAAAAAAAAAACCCTTTTGCTAGATTAACTTAGAGTGAATCTATGATAGCACTAACATGGATTCTTGATTGTTGATTACCAGAAATTCTGTGAAGTTGGAACTGTATTATTATGATGTTTTTATTATAATGTGATGTGATGAAATTATGTGGTGTGGGTGGTGGGGAAGAAAAAGGGCCCAATTCCAAGGGGTGTGTGGGTTTAATGGGGGGATGCAGGTCACATCATCCTTATTGCCAGACCACTTTTGTTTTACATTTTTAGGGCTACTGTTTAATTATTCTTTCTAGATGCTGACTTAGCATAAATCCTTTTTTTTTTTTTAACTTGATCTCAGATTCTCATGTTGAGGAATATGTAAACTAAAAAATGTTCTTTTAGAATAAAGTTCTCTTCCTCTTTTTTTTTTTTTTTTTTTTGAGAAGCACTCTTCCTCTATTAAAATTATGCATAATTGAAAGTAATGGTGGATTTCAAATGATTTGTGAAAATATGGATGATGGTATGACAATAAACACAGTTTTACTTCCAAGGTTGTTTTCATGAATATTCAGTCTTCATATTTATTTACAATCAATATGTCTTTAGTGGTAGAAATTCGTCTTTCGCGACATGACAATTGATCCGGTTTGATCACGTTCGAGTGTGTAAAGTTAATATTGAGTTTGGGTCGGCTCAACTCGACCGAGCGCAGCGGACCAAGATATTAAACCGTGCCAGTTTAGAGTGACTTGAATTTCCTTGGGCATCCATTTTTTGTGGTAATTCAACCCAACAACACTATTTACACGTCTTTTGTCGGACTTGTCGGATTTTGGATTGTTTGGGTCCAACCAAAGTAGGTATGTTCTTTTTCGAATCCCTAAAATTGAAGTCAACCCCACCCTATATCTGGACTGCTATCCAAATTATAAAGTATTAGGCTTAAACCAAACATTTCATATTAAACAATTTATTACTAATATTTAAAAGTATAAATTTAGAGAATACTTCACCAAACATCACACGTATTTTTTTTTTAACTGTATTCATATGTATATGTTAAATGAATTTCGGTCCCATATTTACCACTATTTAGATGTAATTCAACCATATCTTCTTACAAACAATAATGTTCAAAACTCTCATAAAATTGCGTTAGTTGGATAAAGACATTCACAGACTGGGGTTCGAAAGAAAAATATATTTGGACGTAAACTAACCCACTATTAAATAATTTATAAAAAATGAGTAAATCTAATTTTATTGGTTGTTTATTTAATTATTTTAAGATTGTACGTGAAATAGGAATTGCTGCACTACAGTTAAATTGCTGATTATTATTGTTGTAGGGCAACAAGCCAAATAGGACCTAACTGTAGAGTATAATGGCTCATCTCATCATTATGAACCATAGCATTACCAAACAAGCGATTTCACAGTATTTCATCATGAAATCGTGGACCCTTGCACACATGCGACTTTTCACTCTTTTGGCCCCCACCAGAAAAGGACTGCTCCATTTTTTTTTAATTTCATAGACAAAGACGTAAAACTACCTTTGTTTTTTCACTCTTTTTCTTTTCCTTTTTTTTTTTTGAATTTTTGTTATTGAAATATATGTTTCTTACCTCAAGCCCATTGGTAGGCCCATTTGTTAAAGCAGGCCCATTTACTCATCGTCTCCCATTATATATTTTTACAAAACAATTTGCCTTTGAGTCATTTAAACAAACAGATAACAGGTAATGTGAGCTCTGTCTCTGTTGCTTCGTTTTTTAGCATTCAGAATTTGCATCCGGTTTTATTATGCTGTTTCATCAGTTGATTTCACAATGTATTCCGTAAACTTGTTATCTTTGGTTCATTGCATACGGATAATCAACATTTTCTGTGATTTTTTTTTTTTTTTTTGCAACGATATGAAACCCCACTTGAATCCTTGTTTTCGATGATTCATTGGCTTCTATAGTGTTTATGGATGGAAGTATGAGGCGTACATGTTAGAGTTTTTGCTTCCGTATATCTATCTACCATAAAACTGTATTGGAATAAAAATGGCAGCCCTATTTTGGTGCATTATCCTTATCGTCTTCGGCTTTCGGTAGCCTTGCTTGTTTAGTGCCAGTAGCCAAGAAATGCAGTACAGTGGATTCACGTCTGATATGTCTTTCTGGATTCTTGTGGTCGGTTTATCCCATTTGTTTGGACTTTTTCGAGAGATTTTGATGGAGAACATAGTTTTCAGTTTTCCTAAAACTCTTTATATTCTGTTTAAATGTTGCTGAATTTCTTCTCAGTTCTCAATCATAAGAGCATGATAGGCATTTACTCGGTACTGAAACTTGTACATGTGGCTTTCCTGCATCAGTTGATTTTACTTCTTGAAGAATGTATAATGAAAAATAAGCTAAAGGATCTTGATCGACCTCGACTTATTCCTCGGAGAACAACCATTAGGAAAAAGGAAAGAAGTAAAGGAAAACCTCATTTTCATCTATTTTGTTAAATTCTATTCAGTGATTTTTTTTTTGGTATGTGTATACATGGTTGGGTGTGGATTGAACTATTTGAGAACTTTGCATGCTGTTGCTTACTTTCTTTCGAGTAACTTGTCCGATCTTTTTGACAGTGAGAAAATGCAAACTTTGCGGAACGCTATTTTGAGTTACATGAGGATTGAGGTCCCTGTGAAGGGGCGTTTTGTTCCAGAAGATCTGAACGGAATGTACAGACATATGCAATTGCTGCGTAGATGCAGCACCAATGCAAGTATCAACGAGGATCAGGTGTTGGATCGAGTGATTGGGCTGGTGAAGAAATTTGACAAGATTGATGCTGCTAAGGTAGCCTTCTGCTGCTGTGATGATATAAGTTTTTTGTTCGTTCTTTAACTTCTTAAATCTTATTTTGTGCCTGTTTTGAAAGCGTAATTAATTACCGACAAATTATCTGTCACAGGTGACAGAAAAAGCTGATTTCCAGAAGGACTTGAGCCTCGATAGCCTGGACAGAGTGGAACTTGTCATGGCTTTCGAGGAAGAATTTTCGGTTGAGATACCTGATGCAGAAGCAGATAAGCTTAAATGTTGTGCTGATGTTGCTAAATTTGTAATCTCTAGTTCCAGTGAGAAAGTTTCAGAGACTTCTTAACTGTACTTTTACAATTAGCCCAATGATACAGTTCCAGTACACTTTTTTGCAACAATCCCTATCAATGTTTTACTGAATGGCGTTTCATGTGCTACCTTTGGAATACTGTTCGACTGATTAATAATCCCATATGCTTCTCTGGACACGATGGAACCGAATTTCATAATTTCGTTTTTACTTCATATCATAGTTAATTTGAAAACGAGATATATGTTTGTGTGAAGAAGTTCTATTAGCTTATGTTTATAATCCAGCAAACAGAAGACAATGTACATCAGTATAATTACAGAATTACCCCTCTCTCTCTGAACATTTAGAGCACTAAAACACTTTTTACTTAGAAAGCAGCAATCCAATTAAAGCCTGCCAGCTCAGCGTGACTACAGCGCCATCCGTCCGAGCTGCAACCAACCAGTATGTATGCGCCGTTTTATAACAACACAGATATTGTATGTTCTGTCTTGTCTCCTTGTCTCATGTGCTCTTCTGAAGATTTTGGCATCAAATGTATGCTATGTGTGGTGTAAATACGGACACCTTCGTATTGATGTGAGCTTTATCGGTTTCTGTTTTCCAGTAAAAGCTTGTCTGCAGGGAGAACTCTTTGGGAGATGAAAGACTTTAACAAGACATATCTTTTCCAGGTTGGGAATTGCATGGAGATGTGAGGGAAGATCAATTAGGAATTCTCCATAACTGTCTGTGCTGCCTTTTGCCCATGATCTCTTTTTCTCCCACTTGTGCCGCAGAGAACAGCCACCGTTGCACCTGCAAAATTTGTGGTAAATTTCGTTATGTTTTGTTTTTTCATGTTAACTTTCATGTGGTAATACTGAATTACATTTCCAGGCCAATTTTTTTCATGTTTGCTTTCATGTGGCAACGGTATTTCAGTAAAAGTGTTGCTAATTTGGTGACACAATAACTGATTAGTGTCGGGAAAATTATATCTCAAAAGTTGTAGGTCTATTGTAATTGTGACAGAAAATAGCGTCACCACATTAATGTTAATGACGTACTAAATAAAAGCATCACGTTTTGAAATTCACCTACGCATAGAGCTTGTGTCACGAATATTTTCGTGACATCAAATTTAACAATGCAACTAGTGACACTTTCACAAGCGTAGGTAATGTACTTCGTGACGCTAATAAGCGTCTCTAAACGGAAAAAAAAAACGTCTTTTTTTTTTGTAGTGTATGTTCTTGCTTTAGACATGATTACATGATTGTTTTATGATTCTCTCTTGTAAACCAGTATAAAAGAAATTAAATCTTAAAGTCAATCTCCTCTCAAAAAAAAAAAAATCTTAAAGTCAATCTTGAACCTGGCAGTTAGCACCAATTTTGTAGTTTTCAACCGCAAATAAACAGTGGTAGTTTTTTTTCACCATAAGTATATTTATTTAACTTAAGAAAAAGGAATCCTAAATGGAAATAGAATATAAGTATCAATATCGACAGGCGAACTGATTAATTTGCCTCCTTTGCCTAAATTGATGTGGACACTATATCCTTTTATTACAATATATTTATCACCAAATTCTTGGAAATTTCAAGGTGCTTCAAAAACACAATATTTTTCTTATGAACTTTATAGTTAAAAATTGAAAAAAACACATTGATTAAAACTTAACATCTTAACTCTTTGTATCAAATCATTAATTAGCCAGTTTAGCAAGTGTTTTAAAGCGCTAGGCGCTAGTCGGGCAACATCGGGGCCTAGAGCCTTGGCGGAGCTCCTACGAGGTTAGGCGACGTGGGGTTTATAGGCGGGGCTAATCGAATAATAAAGATATGCGGACATGGTGGCTGTAGCGCCAGGCGGGATTTTTAGAAGAGCGGTTTAGTGCAGAACAAATCATTTAATCATTCTTTTTTTACAAACATTATTCTGAAAAATGATACTCCTGTCATGCTGATAGATATAAGTTCCAAATAAATAACTGAATCAATTTAATAGCAATCATGTCAATTATAAATTGTGCCAAAATACCACCCAAAGTGAGCAATCAACTTTCAGAGTTTGAGAAATTCATGAGAACCTGAGATAGGATATGGATGCCTGGAAAGTTTGTCATCATCTGGACCAACATGACAAAGAAGCTTGCCACTAATTACAACTGTGGACAGTTTTTCTTCCCCATAGCCGCCCCACTTCACGAGCTCGTCCCTGTTCCATATTTCAGCCACCGGCTCGCCTTCCCCCTGTAGCGATTGCCGAGTTTCAAGAAAACCGAGACGATGAATACTAAGAAAATCATCTTCACTAATAAATGTTCCATGTGACCTTGAAAGCATCTGATCATTTTTGCGTTAAATGGTTCTCAATTTTAGACTTTGTATCCACTCAAGATGAGAATGAAGGGACAATGAAGATAGAGCTACCATCTGTGGGTTTTATATAAGGCTTCTTTTGCATGGTTCGCTTGCTCTTTTCGAATAACTTAAATTACTAGTCTGCCCCTCTACCAAACTCCAGGTTTGCATTTCAAACTTCATTATTTATTTTTTTAAGGGGCATTTCAAACTTTATTGGAGTGTTTGCAAAATCGCTAAAAAAGTGTTTCGCTTTTGTTGGAAAAAAAAAAAAACATTTTCTAGTGTTGCAAATATCAACTTATATTTCTTGTCATGCCTCATTTAATTAGAATCTAAAAGCACAAAGATGAGTGCTTTTAGGATTCACCTTTCTACTTCTATTTTGACTTTTACAAACAACAATAAGCATTTTTACAAAAAAATCACTAAACACTCATGGAATAGATTCCATTTTCATTCCGCTAGAGAATTTTTTTTTTGATTAAACATGTGATTGTTTAGTAAAAATTTTCAAAAAGATAATATTCTCTCACTTTCACTTTTTCTCACTTTTTCTCTTACCAATCACATCTACACATTTTCCCACAAAAACTAATCAATATTACACATTCTCTCACAAATTTCACTATTAACTCACTAACACATTTCTAACTATCAATCACATCCAATCATTTTTTACTATTTTTAAATCAAATCAACTTTCATCATTATTTTTTTATCTCACATCCAATCACACTATCAAAACTCATCTTTTTTCTTCCAAACATTTTTTTTTTTTACACTATTCTCTAAAGAAATGAAAATTTTCAAAATGAAAGATATCCAATCGCGCTACGCCTCAACCTTTAATTCTCAACCCGCTTTTATTTCTCACAATAAATCACTTATTAAA